>OZ038487.1:2680874-3028374 GCA_964036315.1 Acanthosepion esculentum | reverse complement strand
GACAGAGTTGCAATGGAGGAAACTCATGCTGAGAGGTGCCCAGCCCTAAGGGAACAGCTGTCCAAGGCTGCACCCTCTCATTACACCAAAGAGAGAGGATCGGTGTTTGTACTGAGGCCAGCGCAACTGATGGCTGCAGGTGCTGCAAGCAATTCTTGTCCGGATGTATGCTCGGGTCCCCACTTTAAAAAAAGACCTTGTGTCACAACTCGTCTTAGTGGGGAGACAGAGTAAATACCGTCCTACGAGGCTGGCATCCCGTTCCCACCCCTTCACCGTTGAAACTGTTAGGTGTAGACGTCTTTTCTACTCCAATAGCTTCATGTCACGCACATCTCGCCTATGGAACTCCCTTCCCTATTACTGTTTCCCTGACAAATACAATCTCCAACGGTTTAAGTGTAGCGTCAATCGTCATCTCCAGTTGCCTTGATCTATCCACTTCCTGACATCTTCCATTCCTATCTGCTCTCGCCCTATATCTCCCGTAACCTCCCCACCTCGATCGGCCCTCCGTCCTTCTCTTTCTCCACATCCCTTCCTTTACCACTCCTATCTGCTCTTCCTCCAACCCTTCTGTAACCCCTTGCGTGATAGTGGCCACCGGCCTTGCTCGGGGTGATACGCTTAAAAAAAAAAAAAAAAAAAAAAAACCTAGTGTGTAAACCCCTCTCCTGAGGGGATTGTAACACATCTATTTATCATCTCTCAGTTGCATCATCAAAGGACAGAGTTGCAACAGAGGAAAATTACACTGAGAGTTGCCCAAGGCCACACCCTCTCATTGCACCAGAGAAAGAGGAATTGGTGCTTGTACTGAGGCCAGCACAACCGATAATTGCAGGGGACTGTGGGCAATTTTTGTTCCTGGCCCGTGTGTATGCACTCGGGTCCCCATCTTAAAAAAAGACTTTGTGTTACAACTTGTCTTAGTGGGGAGACAGAGTAAATACCTAGTATGAAAACCTCTCTCTTGAGTGGTATACACATTCTGATACCGGTCACAGGGATCCATCCCTGAGCTAGCTAGTATCACAGCTATAACTATCTTGGGCCTGATCTGACCAGCTTAGACCAGCTACGACTAGATTAGACCAGCTTTGACAAGCTATGACCGCCTAAGACCAGTGGCCTGAGTGAAGACACTCATGTCCCCATGTTAAAAACTGACTTTGTGTCACAACCTTACTCAGTGGTGTGGGCGTTCAAGTAAATCAACCACTTTCATGAGTGGTTTGTAAAACATTATTTATCATCTCTCAGTTGCGTGTCTGTCTTTGGGCAGAGTGCACTCAGGGGTAACTCCCTCAAAGGACAGAGTCGCAATTGAGGAAAATTGTACTGAGATGTGCCAGCCCTAGAGAATAGCTGCCCGAGGACGTGCCCTCCCAATGGAGAGAGCACGACCTTGTGAGAGAGAGAGGGATCGGTGTTCGCACTGAGGCCAGTGCAACCGACAGTTGTAGAAGCTTGGGGAATTTTTGTTCCTAACCTGGGTGTACACGTTTTGGCTCCCCACATTAAACTGACCTTGTGTCCCAACCTGACCTCGTGGTGGTGGTGGGGTGGGGTCTTTGAGTAAATACCAATTTACTATAAAGTAGAGCTGAGTTTTTTAATTTCAGAATTCATGGGAGAATTTTGCATTTATTCATATAGATTCCATAATATAGTTTTACTTAATTAGCTATTAGGTTTCTCTAACTCTTCAAATGTTGAATGTGTAACTAATTCTAATTTCTATTTTCCCATCTTTACATTATATTCATTTTATCTTATTAAATTGTCACCTGTCCTGTCACCCATATCAGCAGAAGCATTATCGTTGAACTTTTAAAAGGTAAGTTTAAACATTAATTCAAAACTTAAATGCAGCGATCAATTTTGAGTTCTTCTGCAGTTTATTGATGCCTATCACATCTACTCCTCCCTAGCTATTGTGATGATGGCCAAACCAAGTGTCCTCCACAGTAGCTAGCATAAATGCCACCTGATAGGGTGGCTTATAAGCTAGTTTATAATAAAACGTCCACTGCAATTTTGGTTACAAAAGGAAAATAAGAGTTACTCCCCTTGAACCATGAAAGCAACAATAATGCCTAGTATAATATATTAATATATATTTTGAACCTCACATAATCTGGCAACCCTGAATCTGAGCTTAACGAAAATCATGCCCTGCGCCTAACTTTTCTAGGGCTTTTGAATGAGCTATGAATCATTGAAATTGGACCAGTGGGAGTGGAGGAGTTGCTTGGACACACACACACACACACACACACACACACACAAACATAGTTTTATATATAAGATTAGACAAAAAAATCAAATGATAGATAATATTAAGAAGATCAATTTCAAAACCAAATGAAGAATAAAAAAGATTTTGAGGATTTGCATGTTTTCAAAGAGCTTCAAGATTTAGTGCTCTCAATTGGTTGTTTCTATTTAGTAGCATATCAACCTCTATGGGTTAATTAATGCAGAAATCTAAATATTTCAAGATTTATTACTGCAAGCTTGTAAAGATAAAAGTAGAAATTTAAGAAGACTGGATTTGCTTCATAATGAACAGACAAAATAAACATGGGTTTGTCTGTTTAGAAATACAATGAAATTCTTGTCCCATTACCAAAATTAGGTATAAAAATGTAACTTTTTTTTTTAATCATATCACCCCAAGCAAGGCCGGAGGCCACTATCACGCAAGGGGTTAAAGAAGGGTTGGAAGAAGAGCAGATAGAAGTGGCAAGGGAGGTGAAAGAGAAAGACAGTGGGTCGATCAAGGCAAGGGAGCCACAGAAGATCCGGAGCGAGAGCAGATAGGAATGAAAAATGAAAGGATGTGGAGAAGGTCGATCAAGGCAAGGGGGCCACAGAAGATCCGGAGCGAGAGCAGATAGGAATGAAAAATGAAAGGATGCGGAGAATGGAAGTGGATAGATCAAGGCAACTGGAGATGTTGATTGATGCTACACTTAAACCGTTGGAGATTGTATTTGTCAGGGAAACAGTAATAGGGAAGGGAGTTCCATAGGCGAGATGTGCGAGACATGAAGCTATTGGAGTAGAAGAGATGTCTACATCTAACAGTTTCCACGGTGTAGGGGTGGGAGCGGGATGCCAGCCTCGTGGGGCGTTTAAATTCACGAGGCCTGGGGACAAGCGAACGCAACTCCTCAGAGCAATTACCGTGGAAGTACTTGTAAAAAAGGCAGAGCGAGGCAACATCGTGTCTATGAGAGAGCAACTGCAGACGAGATCAGGGCCAATCATGTTGCCTATCCGTCTCTGGATCTTATCAAGAACCCGAAGCAAACAGCAGGGGCCCCAGACCATATATGGCAGCAATACTCCATGCAAGGGCGAATAGTCGATTTATAGACTTGGAGGATCGATTCCGGGGAGAAAAATTTCCTGGCTCGGCACAGAGAACCAACTTTCTTTGCGGTGACTGATGCAACTGACTCGATGTATTTGTTCCATCTCAGATCAGCAGACAGCGTGAGACCGAGCAGCCGCAGGGAGGAGCTCTCGAGAAGTTGGTCATCAGACATTCTAATGGGATGCAGGGATGGATCCTTGTGGTGGTTGATAGAGAGCAGTTTTGTTTTAGAGGCGTTAAAGTTAACCATCCATTTCTCACCCCAGATCACAACCGATTGGAGGTCCTTTTCAATTTGAGCTGCCAGATTAGCTTTGTCCGCCTCACTAGATTTGTGTTTGAGGCAGGAGTAAATAGTGGTGTCATCAGCGTAGATGCCGACTTGGGAGTCTATGGCGTCAGGAAGGTCATTTATAAATATGAGGAACAGAGTAGGACCTAGGATGGAGCCTTGAGGAACACCTGCATTAGCGTGATAGGATCTGGAGATGAATCCACTAAGAACAACCTTCAAATCCCGCTTTGACAGGAATGATTGTATTAGGTCAAACAATCGACCTGTGATACCATAACCCTGGAGCTTGCGGAGAAGGCTGGCATGTCAGACTCTATCGAATGCTTTGGAGATGTCAAGGGCCACGGCACGAGCTTCACCGTTGTTATGGATAGCTTGGCAGACAAATTCAGATGTTCCTTCATAACATTAGGAACATTATGGCAAATCTAATATCAAAGTTTTGTTATTGAAATTGCATGAAATTAAGTTTGTAAAAGTCATTATTGCTATAAATGTCTTTTGTTCACTCCAATTTTAAATATAACTACTCAATATTTTTAGTTTATTTTTTCATGTTTAATTTATTACCTGATTACCAGATATGTATCAGAGGGTAATAGTGGCTCAGAAAGGGAAATTGTTGAGTTCAAACATTGACCAAGTTCATGACATTCACTTTTTGTGTAAATATACTTGGGAAAGTTATAAATCCATTTCTTCTTCCCACAACTATGGACTAAATAGAAAAGTAGACTAGGCTCTCTAGCTTTGATTAGTCTGGAGATGGTGACTCGACAAAAGTAACCACTTGTGGGAATGTATCAGCTCCCCACCACCACCACCACTAAAAAAAGCACATGGACTGAAATTGTTAATTTATGTTAGTTGCACAGCTTGCCATGCTTACCCCAGTGTCCAATTTTTTTGCATGATCACTAAATTTAGAAGTTGTATTTTATTTTTTACTTGATATTTCCTTATTCTACTCTTCATGGTTGAATGCCCATGATTTTGTATTACATAAGAAGCCAGCCAATTTTTGTGCTCAATTTTTCATTGTTATGTATACAAGAGCTGATAAAAGTTCTTGATATTCTCCTCCCCATGTGTATATTATATATTATATAGGTATCTCCAATGAAAATGTTATATCTTGTCAAAAAATATTAATTAAAAATTTAAAAAGCAAGTTCTTACAATTTTTCTTATTTCACAACAAACATAAGAGCACAAATTTGCATCTTGTGAAGAAGAACAGCACTTAATAAATGAATTAAATGACTATGAATTCAACATTTTCCCTAAATTGACAAAAAGCATAGTGATTGCTGTCTGACTGACAAAACATGATATTGTAAACAAATAAAAATCTAATAAAATAACTATAACATTAAACTAATTTTAAGTGTAATAGTTACTTTAATCTTTACTCGATTTAATTACATTAAAAATTACCAAATTTCATTTAAAGAAACACTAAAATATATATTTTTATCACACTGATACCTCACCTCAGTCAAGCCTGACAGACAGGAACACAAATTTGTACTGACATCTCTACAATGAATGGCTTCAATTTGTTAAGTATGGTGGCTCGAAATAAAAATCAATATTTTTTTACATTATTATTTATTAGGTAGATTATCATCCTTACTCTTCATATCAGTATACCTTAGTGCTACACTCCTTTAATAAATCTTTATGAAATGGGGGTAGGAGATGTTAGCAGCTTTTGTAACTCTCCACTTTTCCTGGTAGTCCTTCTATTCGAGCAAGCCTGTCTCAGTGCCTGGGCCCCATTTAGGCTTGACATTTCTGACACATGGAGAAGTTCTGCTACCTTATTCCTGGGTAAACATTAGGGTTACCCTTCAGGAACTCAGGTGAACTATCTAATCCTTCAAACTATCAGTCTATTAGCCATCTACTTCTTTTTGGCAAAGTACTAGAGGTTCTAATCAACTCTGAACTGGTTAATCACCTCACATCACAGGCTCTTCTTTCAGATAAGGAATATGATTTTTGTTTCTCTAGATCAGTTGTTGATGTATTAATGATTGTTGAAAAAGTCTGTCAAGCTTTAGGTAAGTATGGTGTTGCTATGGAGAACACAAACGCATTTGACAGGGTTTGGTATAATGGCCTCCTTCACAAGTTGAAAAGTTATGGTATTTCTGGTTTAATTTTTGAACTGATTCAGTTTTTCTTACAAATTGTGAAATGAAATTTGTCCTAACTATCCAGAATATAACAACATAATACAGCAAAATAAAACATATAAAAACTGTTGCAGTCTGATACATGTGCATGTTTTTAGTCTACCAACAGGAGTATCTGCTTACATTTATATCTTGGTCACCTTATGTTCATAGATTCTTGATAAACTCTAAAGAAGAATCTACAATGTTATTGGTCCTGACCTGACATCTCAGCTTCAGTCACTTTCCCACATCCATAATGTAATTTTGCTGTGCCTTTTTTTTTATAAATACTTTCATAGTAATTGTTCTAATGAACTTTGTTCTATAGTACCCAGACTTATGAATTTAAGTGCAGTACTAGACTAGGAACAAGGTTTCATCATTTTTCCAGTTGAATTGGATAGATGTAACCATGCTAGCAGTTTCTTTTCTTGCACTTCTTGCTTGTGCAACTCTATTCTTGCTTTTTGCTTTTCAGCCGACTTTGATATTCAAAAATTTAGATGCAATGTTAATTGTTATTGGCTGTTTTCTTGATTCTTCTTTTATTGTTGTTGCTTTTTAATGATGTTTTCTTTTTCTTATTCTTTCACACTCAGTAACCCCTTGGGTTTTAGTGGCTTTATTGCCTTGCTTGGGGTGAAATAATTAAAAAAATGTGTTATGCCTGTAAGTTCTTCTCAATCCTGGATTGGTTGCCTTATCATCACTTATCATCACTGGTGCTGAAGGTAAATGCTTCTCTGGGCTGGTGTTATCCACCTGATAGTGATCTGAACCTTAGGTTAGCTAAGGAAGCTGACCTATCAACAGGTACATAATATCAGGGTTACCGTACTGCCATTTTGTGAATGGGATCTGGACCATGCAGAGTTTCCAGTGGGTGGAGTCTGTCAATGCTCGGGTGAAGTGTACAGTTATGGCTGTACTTTCTGGTGATTTTTTCCTACATATACCACTTGAGACGTTGCTGTCTCATTATCTCACCAACTCCTCACTTCTCAATACAAAAAAATATGAACAAAGATAAAACATATAGTAGAATCAAACCTGTACCATGACTACAGAAAGAAGACCCCAATTTCTCCATCTCCTTCACTAACATTAGGGATCTACAATCCAACTATCTAGAAATACATTTTTTAGAGGTCATCACTGACTTCCTGTTCATATCTGAAACTGGAATCCATCATTCTATTCTGATTCAAGACCTCATAGTTCCAGGCTATTCACCTCTACTCACAAAAAAATTACCCTTTAAATTGATGGCTATGATCTTAGGGCTTATATTTAAGTTGGGTTCCATTATGGTGGAGTGGTCCTCATTCATAGCATGTCCTTCATCTTCACTATCATCTTGAGGATGATGGTATTGCATTGTTTGGAAGAATAGCAGAGAAGATTGATGTTATCTTCTCCAGTGATCCCTCAACTACTATTCATATTTGTGGCAATTTCAACATTCACCACAAGGAGTAGCTAGAATGCACAAAAAGAACTGACAAAGAAGGCAAATACTGTTATGACTTCTCCATAGCTTAAGAGCTGACCCAGATTGTAAGTAAATCTACTTGGGTTCCTTATACAACTGGACATCTTAGATCTCTTTCTCACTTCTGATCAATGTTCCACTGAGGTGTTACCTGCCTTGGGAACCTCAGACCATTGATTGATCTACGAAGGAGGACTGAACTGTTCATAAGCTGACTATGAAGTTGTGATGCTAGAGCTGTGAAATCTTGCATTCATTATTTTCAACTCTTATTATTAATAATTGCATTGTTTCTATCCTGACATCTGACTGTTCAAAGAAAACTTCACACATAATTAGTAGTGACTTCTCTTGAAAATAGACAGAATTTGCCATCATGGTGTTATCAAGTACCTGCAGAAAAATGGTGTAGCCCTCAAGGACATTCATACTGACATGGTTGTGACATTAGTAGATGGTGATGCTCCAGCTTTATCAACAGTGCAAAAATGGGCAGCTGAATTTAGGAGGGGAAGGGTGAGTCTTGAAATGACCTAAAGTCTGAACATCCAGTAAATGCTACCACTAAGGAAAACATTGTGTTCACCACATGGTGATGAATGACAGGTGATTGACTATAAATCAAATAAGAATCAATAAGAAAGCTGTTCTTCTAAATAAATACAACCTCTTTCATGACAAACAGTATGGTTTTTACTCCTCTAAAACCACTGCTGATGTCTTAACAATCATCACACATAGAATCAGTGAAGCACTTGATAATCAGTGAAGTGATTAATAATAAAAACTTTTTGAGAGCGATTACCATAGATATCTCAAAGGCCTTTGACATAGTGTGGCTTAGAGGATTGCTACGTAGACATGGTGTGGCTTAGAGAATTGCAACGTAGACTCCTCAGGTATGGAATCTCTGGGAGATTCTTCTCAGTTATCAAGTCTTTTCTGTCAGGTAGGTGTTTGAATGTTGTTCCTAATGGCCAGTCCTTGGAGTTACATGAGATCAATGCTGGCATCCGTCAAAGCCATCTCCTTGGTCCTAACCTCTTCCCACTTTATATTAACAATCTACCTAAGAACATTCTCATATAAGTAATAAATATATATGCAGATGATACCATGGTGTATGGCTGCATTGCCAAATATCCTGATGACCAGTGCCTGGCATCCAATCTCTCCTCTAGTCTCACTCTCACAGCTCAATGGGGCATGTAGTAGAAAAAAAAAGTATGGCTGTTTGGAGAAAACGCCATACAAAACACAACCACTCGACTCATCGGCGTCTGCAGCCCTATTGATGTTCTCTCACTTATGCTCATTTTTTCGAGTAGCCGAGGCTCAGAAATTTACATAAACCACAAATTAATCTTGCAAAATCTCTTATCTCAAGTTCACTATTTACATTGTCCTCACCTTTGTACGCTCCGGCCTTCTTCAGGTGGTTGGAATGTTTATTTCGCTCGCTGGGGTAGACTGTTCTAGTTCCACGTGCCATGTCTAATGTATGTCAGTTATCAGTTATCTCCTGTTAATTCACCTCTCCAAGTTCTCCACTGCCTTAACCAGGTATTGAACTCACACTCTTTGGGTCCTGTCACTGGATCTAACCAACGCCTTTATCCACTGTGCCATGTGTCTTTAAGGAAATTTTTATTAGATACTTAGTGTGGGGCTTAAAAAGTAAATTACTCAAAATTTCAACTTATTTCAGTGTTTTATAGCTGACTTTTTATACAATAAATTTTAACCGTCCTCAAAAGTACTGTAATGGTATTGACGGCTTAAATCAACCAGTACATTTTTTACTTTATGAATGTGTAAGCAAAGACAAAAGCAACAAGAGAAGCAAGAAGAAGGAACACAAAACGGTTTTATAACAAAGAAGATTTATATGTCTGTAATGATGTACATACATAGGGAGTTACTTCCCTTTGACCCGAATTAAAGATTCTACTAATGAAATATTTTTATGAGCTCATAAAAAGTAGAATAAATTTGCCGCTCAAAATGTTCACCGTGAAAATGTGTTCGGTAAAATACAACTTTGAATATTTACTTGATGTTTCAAGAAGTTTTGTTTGGTACTAAATAAAATTTAGTTTTTGTAATTCTGAAAATAATTAAAATAAATCTAGTCTCTAAAAAGAAAGTGTTCACCAAGAGCAAATTTTGTTAAATAGAACTGAGTGAGAATGTTTCTTGAATTATGTCCTGAAGAGCTGAAAATGTGTTCGGTAAACTTGTAGCTTCAGTCTTTTTCTTTAAAGTAATTTCTTGCATGTGAAGAATTGGAAAATATTATAATATACAAGTTAAATTTCTTTAGCGTGGCAACGATGTGCCTGGTTAACTTTTCTTTTTGTCTCACTGTGAATGTGTGGAAAGTTCGCATACGTGCTGATTAGTTGAAAGTTCGTTTATGTTGATGCTTGCTTGTAATGTTTGTAATTTCGTACGTATGGCACAAGGCCGAAAAAAGGGGAGGGGTTGAGGCTGAGGCTGGTCTTCACTAACTATCTTATACCTAGCTAATCTGATTAACGACCCATTCACTCATTACAATTTGCCCATTCACCACAAAAACTCGTCCATCACCAATCAATCCTTCATACACCATAATACCGCATCCTCTCAAGGGGGATCTACAAAACACGCCCCATGCCAAAAAAAAAAAATTTTAATGATGATAAATATTTAAAAATCTGTGATGAAATATGAGAGGGGAGGGAATGAACCCCAAAACTAACTAAACATAGACTCAAAGTGAACTAAACATAACTGATGTTAGTAGGGCCCGTCCAACCCTCAAAATACAGAGGCCGCTGTATTCTGCCCGTGGGACAAAATCAAGAGACTCTCTCGCTAAGGAAGTGGGAAAAGGATACAAATTTATACGGCCGTGAGAAAGTATAAAGCTGACCGAGTTGAGATAAAAGGGGACCAAAACAAAATGGGGAGGTTGGGAATCTCAACTTGGATCATAACCAAAGATGTAGCCGGGAACAGGCCAGGAACAACATTTACTCATATTAACTAGGTACTCAAAAGCTTGTCTAATCTAACCAAGTGGAGGGATCCACAGGAAACCACCCGGATGTGACATAGGTTAACCTAGAAGAGAAAATCAATGCTAGCCCCGTTCAAACGAACCAAGCTCGCCTCAGTCACCCACCTTTCGCTGAAGACTGCCGAATGCAATCGTTTTCTATCAGTTCTAATTTTCATCTTGAGCTGATGCTCAAAGAATCGAATTAGATCCTGATGAGAAAGACGATTGCCTCGCAAGACTTCCTCCATCCGCGTCGTTCAAATCACCATTCGAGCCGTGGCTAGCAGCGTCAGAAACACCATTCGTTTCACCCCGGAATACGGGGGCGACACATTGTCACACACGTATGCGCGATCAATGGGCACAAGCTTTTTGGGAGCGAGACGATCCGTCAGCTCGCCGACATGGTCCCGTAAGGGGCGGACCCGGGGGCAATGGTAGAAGGCGTGAGAAGCCGTTTCTTCTAAACCAAGGCCACACTGCTCACAGTCTGGCAAATCCGCCAAGCCCCATATGAAGGCCTTGTCATTGAGAGGCAGCCGATTCCGAGCCAATCGCCAGGTAAGACCAGTAAGAGCGAAATCCATCCTCCAACAAGCAGAGCTGATCACGTAGGGAATCCCTCGCTACCCCCTCCACTAAAAGACGATAGAATAACTTCCCAGGCCGTGAAAGGTCACTGGATCGAAGAACAGCCAGCAAGGCCGACCGACACTCGCGAAGGAAATGCGATTGACCCCGGGGCTTGCGACGGCGCTTAGCCCGCGAGATGGGGGGAATGATAGTAAGGAAAGGGAACGCGGCCCTGACAATCCCCGCCATAATCGAATCTCCTCCTGTCAACGCACGGCGTAGGAAAGCCAACCTCGAGACACGTTTGTGGCTCTGTAAGTGTGGCATTCGCAGTCCCCCATGACACGGACGTTGTACACAGACTCGTCTGTCGACCCGATTCCCGCGTCTCCTCCATAAAATGGAGGATAGCGAGCGCTCGAGCGGCTTCCTGTGGTCATCACAGAGAGGAAGTACGGACAATCGATAAAGGACAATCGGGAAAATGTATGTAGCACACACCTCCGCCCTGCCCTTCACGGACAATCTCTGTCGACGCCAAGTCTGACCGGCAGCGTCGACCTTTGCTCGTACTTCAGACTATTTTTTCTCCAGCTGGAGGTCAGGTCCAAACCACACTCCAAGAATGCGGACAGGACCGTCCGTCCAACCGAAGGGCCCCGGAAGATCGACCCCCTTCCAGGCACCTAATCGCAAGCCGGACGACTTGTCGCGGTTAATCTTGGCCCCTGTCACTTTCTCGTACCGGTCAGTACAGCCTCAATGTCGCCGCGGGACGACACGAAAGCAGATACGTCATCGGCGTACGCAGAAACCCTGGCTCGAGCCCCTCCAGGAACGGCGATTCCGCGTAGGCCCGGACTGCACGCCTCGTCCCTCAGCCGGCGAAGGAGAGGCTCCAACGCCAAAGCATAAAGTAGGGGCGATAGTGGACAACCCTGACGAACGACCTAGAGAGCGCAAACGCGTCCGACAGCTTCCCGTTCACCTGTACCACTGCACTGGGGGAGCGATACAGGAGGATAATCCAGCGGCAGAAGTCGGGTGCGAATCCTGCGGCCTGCAGGACAGCAGCAAGGTAGCGATGGTCAACCCTATCGAATGCCTTGGACTGATCCAAATTGATCTGCGCGGCCTCATCGTCGTTTTTTACACCCTCTATGATCGTTCGGATCAGATGCAGGTTCCTCTGAATTGTTCGGCCCCTCACAGAACAAGTCTTCTCCGGACCCAACAGAGACTCGGCAAATGACTGCAAACGCTCCTGCAGGATCTTGGCCGAAATCTTTAACTCTGTGTTTAGCAGAGTTATGGGTCTGTAATCATCTAGTTTTCCCCCAACACCTTTGCCCTTTTTCAACAGCGTGATCACACCCCGGTTGGGGAGGGACCCCTGCCGGAACCAGTTGTTAAACACCACAGTCAAAATCGGAACAAAGATGTGCGACAGCCTCAACTACAATTCAGAGGGCAAACCATCCAGACCGGACGACTTGCCTTTGCCGACCTTCTTCAATGCTGCGTAGACCTCGCCTTCCGTGATCTCTCCCTCGCAGCTAGCCGCTTCAGTCGGCGAAAGCCGAGGAAAGTCAGCCAAATAGCTGCGAAACTCGTCCTCACGAAGACCAGGCTCCTTGGTAAACCGGCTCTCGAAATGCCGCCGAAACGCCTCGTACATGTCGTCAGTGGCCCGAAAAGTACGTCCCTCCGGGGTATCGACTTCACGAATGTAACGATCGGAACCTCGACGAATCTCTTCCTTGCGCAGATCTGCGCCCATGCTCACAGCTTCGGAAGACATCTTACTTAACCTATGTCTAATTACCTGGCCCATGTAGCGCTCGCTATTCGAACGCTCCACGGCCTCCTTAGCTACGGCTGTCTCTAGGGAGTCCCCCCAGCCACCGCCCGGGAAAGACTAGCCTTAAGCGTCTTCACCTTTACAGCTCTATCTAGGGCGAGCCGTTTGCTGAAATCCGTGGTGAAAGACCTAATCCTACACTTAAGTTTATCCCACCACTTATCCCGATAACCGCACCCACTAGCTCCCGCTGCACTTAGCTGACCGGAAGTCCCGCCTGTCCAGTAAAGACAGATTGAACTTCCAGTAACAAGCCATTTTATGCCTACGATCTAACGCCACAGGGGCACAAACGAGTTTGTGGTCCGTATAGCCTACCCAGTGGAACGTGGGACAATCTAACAAATCTATGCCAGCTCCTCTAACATTCTGTCAAGGTAGCTAACCACCTTGTCAAAAGGCGAATTCTGAGCCCATGTCCACATCCCCCAACCCGGGGTGATCGATCCGGTATCTATCAACGAGACCAAAATCATTGATCAGATCAACCAAGTTACGATCGCACCTTCTCCCGCTAGCACCCCTCCCCCTATCTAACTTGGGGTCCAGGATGGCATTTCAGTCCCCCATTAAGACTAGGCGCTTTGAATCCATTAGGAACGGCCCCAACCGCCGAAAAAACGAAACCTGCTCCTCCTGGTAGTTGTATGTGTATGTACGTATGTGTGCGTTTGTGAATATGTTTTCATAGCGTACGCACGAACTGGGATCGGAACGCGATTTCTTTAACGGCTATATTTTCAAAAGCGAATGAAATCACAAGAGAGAGTAGAGTAGAAGAACTCGTGTCTGGTATTAATAATCAACGTAATCACGTGATCGGCTCCGAGAAGCATTTCTAATTTTTGGCGGGAAAATTTGACGTGGGTGGATTGCAACGCCCACTTGTGTGTTTATTGACCAATTAGAAGTTGAGGTTTTCTGAAAATATGTATGAAGTTGGATAAGCTATGTGATCAGCTTTTTGCACAGATTTGCACAAAAATTGAGATCGATAAAAAAAAAGTGGTAGCAGGATGCTAAAGTACTTCTTGCAATTCCCGATTGTGGCTCCTAATTACTACGTACTATTTATATTTGTTTATTTATGATAGATTCTTGATGTCTACTGTTGGACAGCCAAATTTAATATGATCAACCCGAGGAAAGTACTCCTATTTATACCCCATCCATGGTATCTAATTGCAGTGATTGAATTCCTGTTAGTTAATTAGTCCGATATTATAGGAATTCTTTGATTGTGCACAAAATAGAAATATAAAGTAATCATGTGTAATTATTACCAATACAATTGGATTAAATGTGAAACGGCCGAGGTGTTAAAATTTCGCAAAACTTGGGATGTATGATCATCAAAATCAAGGTAAAACGTGTGAAAAGGGGGTGTAATTGTGAAAACAAATTAGGACCCATCTGAAGATCGCTGTTTGTTCTGTCTGGGGTGAAGAAGATCGTCCCCAAATTGATAAAATAGGGTGGAATTTATAAAATAGTGAGTGATATTGAGGGTACAAGAGCAAAATCTTGGGGTCTACCACCTACTCATGGTACACCGGGTACAGTGGTAAACTGGTTCACCTAATAGCAGTAATAATGAAAAAAAAAAACTCTAGAAAAACAGATTTTGATGGATAGAAGGATTATTAAAAAAGGACGAATAGAGAAAAAAATAAAAGAAAGGACATAGTTTGAATAATAGACTGATTTTTGATGCTTTGTTTTGTTTGGTTTTGACAAAAATTTGAAGCCATGTGAAAAAAAAATTATTGATGATTTTGTTTTAATTGGCACGCTTTAAATGTCTTGTCTAAGGTTTGGCATGATTTCATATTGTATATGCAGCAGTTATATGTTTTATTTTGTTGTGGAAAATTTCTGGCCGCGAAAGTTTCATTGTTAAGTAATTTTTTCTTTCTGGAAGAAGTAAATTTGATCAGTTTTGATGATTAGCTACACAGAAGCCTGAATTTGGGTACATCACAGTGGTGTAATGGATAGCGGCTCGGATTGAGGATATTGGTAGAGCCGAGTTCGAATTCCAGTCGAATCCATTACATCCACTTACGTGCTAATACCCTTGGGAAAGGTATGACTCCTCTTCTTCTCCAGCTATGGGTAAATAGCAGGACAGACTGGGTTCTATAGCTCGGATGGCAGCTGGTCTACCGCAGAAAGAAATGGCAAACTACTGCGGGAAAAAATCTACCTCATCAGTCATATATATCGAAAATTAAGCGTGTATCACGCATGGCACATAACTGACTGACTAAACGTAATAAAAATTTTTTTTGGAAAAGAAAGACTGACGCAATTTTGTTATAGGCCACTGAGATTTCTGTGTGCACTAAAATTAAATTTTTTTGTGTCTATCAATTTTAGAATTGTTTTGTTAATTGTAATTAACTGACAATTGTTTTTTCATTTTTGTAGCAATGGGTGGAATTTCTTATTTATTTATTTATTTATTTTAAGAGCAGTGTGTGTCCTTTTGCCTTCATCAGTTGGTTAATTAAGAAATTAACTGGTGAATTTTTTGTGGAAAAGTTAATTGTAGGAGTAAGTACATTCGGCTTGCATGGTTTCAGATTTCCAAATGTGTCCTGGAGTGGAAATGGTCACATGTAACTAAGTAGTTAGGGACCCGATGATTTATGGGGAGCAGAATGGGGTCCTGTGCGCCATGAATTATTTATATTGAATAAATATACCCTAAGATACTCTTGAGGCCAAGGTTTGGGGATGACCTAGTAAAATTGGTCAATTGGCTTGTGGGATACCAAGATGCGGTAGCGACTAAAGGAAGGGGGGAACCCTTGTAACCACAGTAGAGCCAGCAATGGATTAGTTAGGGGACACTGAGTGGCTGTGTTTTTTCCCTCGTATGTGTGGGGGTGCTAAAGGCAGGCGGAAATGGAGATGGTGCGAGCTGAATTTTGTTTGACACACATAGGTGGTTAAAAATAGTGATTATAAAACAAATTAATGGTGGTAAAAAATTGTGAAGATCTGTTTAAGTGAATCTGGTAATACGTAAGTAATTAATTGGTTATTTGAATAAATAGGATGATAATGAACCATGTGTGCTGTGTCACTGTGAGTGGGAGAGGAGTGTAGGGTAAGAAAAAAGGTCAGAAAGGGCTATTCTAAGAAAAAAGGTCAGAAAGGGCTATTTTACTTTTATCTTTTAAATATTTCTTTTATTTTTTATTTTTATCTATTTGAAACAAAGGTATCTAATTGATTTTAATTTGTTTTCCAATTTTTCATTTTTTCAATATTTATTTTTCAAAGATTTGTCTTTAAAAAGTGTCAGCCTCAATGTAATCCTCCTAAATACATAATTAAAAATTAACAAATTACGAAAGATGCGTGCAGTCACATGAAACAAACTCTTTCTTGAAAATTTTGAAGAGAGGCTGCTTTATAATACACACACACACACACACACACACACACACACACACACACACACACACACACACACACAATTCTCTTTTTGCATGGTTTTGAAATAACACAGTCCAACAAAAAGAACTGATTAATTTTTTGTACTTTAACATGGTTTAAACATCTGTCCTTGTGAGACCACCGAATTTATTGCAAGTGGCAAGTAAACGATTAAGTAACATTAATAAATTATAATTTACAACATGCCAAACTCTTCGTACCATGATTAAGTAATAATTTAGCGAAGTAAAATAGAATCCAATCTATATTTTGTTTTGTCCGTATACTATAGTGATCCCCCACTCTCCGGTGTGGGCAGGACCTACATAACATTTTAGAGAATTTATATGGTTCCATGTTAGTTTATAGTAGTGATGCTGAAGTGGTTCCACCATCTGCAACTATAATTCTAGAAGGACTCCAAATAGCCAATAAACTTGGGAATAATTTTCTCATAAATAATAATAGTGTTGAACGAGCTGTGCAATTCGAACATGATTTGAAAATGATTATGGCACGTTATGAAAAATCATATAAAGAGTGTAACAAAAAACAAAATCACGGCATCTGGTAACCGAATTCGTATTCAAAACGAATGAAACAAAAGAAACACAAGATGTTAATTTTATTCAAGATACACATGAAGATATATTGCCATTAAATATTTCCATAGTGATTTTGCGCCACCGAAAAACAACAGACCTTGAATTACTGAATGATTATGTTATATGTATATATATATACGTATGTGTAAATAAAAAAATCAATTTATTTGAATATGAAAATTAACATTTTTATAAAATATATTTGGATAGAACTTATCTCTAATTTTCATATGTACATATGTACACGTACACTGTATATTTTTTACATGGTTTTATTTTGCACAGCAGTCTCTGGAATGTATCCCCTGTGCAAAAAGAGAATTGAGTACATATATATATATTAGGTCATCCCATAAGTTCTGTCCGAATTTTAACTTTTTGTTAAAATGAACGAAATTTAAAGAGTATTTTATAATGTCTAATGGAGCTGAATATTATTTTTATGTTTAGATGCATTTAAACTGATCACATTTTATTTCAGAGAACAATAAAATTAAATTTTGTTTGATTAAAATCCTGCTAACATGGAAGTACCCAAGAATCATTTGAGGCACATAATGCATTATGAGTTCAAGAAAGGAAACTCAGCAGCCGAAGCGGCTAGAAACATTCACTCAATTTATGGAGAGGAATGTGTGAATGAAAGAACTTGCAGAAGATGGTTTGCAAAATTCAGAGGTGGAGATTTCACCCTTGAAGATGAAGATCGAACCGGAAGTCCAGTTGAGTTTGATTAAAAACTTCTTGAAGCAGCCCTTGAAAATCCTGCTTTATCAGTTGAGGAATTGGCAGTGGTTCTCAGTTAAAACCATACAACTGTTCATCGTCATCTTCAACAACTTGGAAAAGTTCCTAAACTTGGAAAATGGGTGCCTCATGAATTGTCTGAAAACAACCTCAAATCCCGAGTTGACATCTGCTCTTCTCTCCATTCTCGCCAACTTGTTTCACCTTTTTTGGATAGACCTGTGACTGGCGACGAAAAATGGATCTTTTATCGAAATGTTAAGCGTCGTAGACAGTGGCTTGGTAAAGGGGAAGGCCTCCAGCCAAAACCGACAAGGGAACTTCATGGACAAAAGGTTCTTCTTTCAATCTGGTGGGATTGCCAAGGAATAACCACTTTGAATTCTTACCACCTAATGCAACAATTAATGCTCAAATATAGTCAGCAATTAGAGCGTTTGAACCAAGCTTTGAAGAAAAAAGACCTGCTCTAATGAATCGAAAACTGGTGATGTTTCATCAGGACAATGCGCGACCACATACGGCAAGAATCACGTCACAAAAGATCGAAGAACTTGGTTGGGAGAAAATTCCTCATTCACCTTATTCTCCCGACCTTGCTCTTTCAGACTACCATTTGTTTCGTAGCTTACAGAATCATTTGGAAGAAACAGCTTCTGTAACACAGGAAGAGGTTAAAACTGACATTTGTGAGTTCTTCGAATCAAAGCCAAAAGAATTTTACAGTAATGGAATTAGTAAACTTGTTAATAGATGGAAGGAAGTCATAGATAATCAGGGAAAATACATTGTTGATTGAATCTGTAATTAAATGTAACATTTGGTCACTTGTTTTCTTTATTCAAAATTCGGACAGAACTTATGGGATGACCTGATATATATATATATATATATATATATATATATATATATATATATATATATATATATATTATAAAATGGATTAAGTCCGACAATTATTTTCTTTTCCGTTTATACGTTACTTTTATAGATATAACTTATTTAAGTTAATACGAGAGATTTTGACTGTTTATCTAAATGCAAATTTCTTTTGTGTTTCTGGATGTGGGTCTTTAGATCATGTGAAGACGTAAAAACCCGTATCCAGGAACACAAAAAAGATTTGCGTTCAGATAAACATTCAAATTCTGTCGTATTACACCGCAACAACATAGGACATAACTTTAATTTCGCCAATACCAGCCTTATCAAAAAAGAACGTAATCCTTTAAAGAGAAAATATGAAAATATATTTATAACAATATTACCAAATATTAACACACGTTTAAAAACTACATTACATCACTATTTTTCTAAGGATCCATTATTCATGAATCTAACTTATCTCTTCCGAATATATAAAAAGCAATAGATATAAAATATACACGAGATATACTTTAATGAAAAACATCCTGCAGCGTCTCACTAACTGCTACACACTTTATCATCCAGAATGTTTTTTACGCTTATTTGAATATTATCTGTTACTTCATTACACGTGGCACATATCCAATCAAAACATCCTACTGCATCTTACTTTTACACGCTTTAGCGTCAAGAATGTTTACTCCACATATTTAAATATTATCTGTTACTTCATTACACGTGACATGTATCTAACCAATAAGAAATAGCCAAACGCAACATACCATTAATCTGCATCTCTTTGCTTTTTATAATATTTTAGAAACTTTAAGTGGAACATGTTAGATTAAGATCTGTTTCTTACTTGTTCTTTATCCTATCATATATATATATATATATATATATATATATATATATATATATATATATATATATATATATATATAATGGACTCTCCCGTCGGTTTCGATCTGACAACTTAATTGATTCAGTTATGAAATTGTGTGCGATAATCGTAAGTCGCACTTAAGACCCGCTAATGATTTACAAAAGAGGCCACATATGGAGCAAGAGTAAGGATTGTGGGATGAGATCACTGTTAGATTGGCTGACTTTTTAGATCTTGCTCTCGCTTCTTGAAGACGATTCAGTCAAACTGATTGAAAACTTCTGAGTCCACTAAAACACGTTGATCTCCATTCTACCCGTTCCAAGTCTACGCACTCAAGGGTGTTATGAGGTATATTCACAGCTGACAAGTTGCTCTTCAGCTTGACTTTGTATCTTAGCCATGGGCGTCCTACATTCCTGTAGCCCTGATCTAACTGGCTATACATTAGGATCTTGGCTATCCTGTCATTAGACATTCTCAAGATATGGCCAGTCCACCGTAACTGACACTGTATGAGAAAAGTCTCGATTCCTCCAATATTACACCCGTTAAACAGGTCTACGTTATATGTCCTATCTTGAAGGTTAACTTCACAGATGTCATGCCGACAGCTTTTATGGAAAACATCCAGCTGGCGTATATGTATGGAGTCCACGACTCTGAGCCGTACAAAAGCATGGCAAGGACAACAGCTCTGTAAACCCGAACTTTTGTATCCAGTCGAAAACCCCGCTCATTCCACAAGCGATGGCGAAGTTTGCCGAAAGCACTGGTAATCTTAGCAATTCTATGAATGATTTCATCATTTAAAGTTCCACTGTAGTTGACTTTGCTACCAAGATAGATGAAAGACTTTACATAGTTCACGGTTTTGTCTTCTACTTTCAATGGTCTCTCTGGAAATTTGTAGACTGGTGGTTTTTGTTTCTCATCACAGAATTGCTTCGGAGTAGGACAAGGTTGGTGCACTACTTCAGTTTTCTTTATGCTAAGTGTAAGACCAAAGGCTTTACATGCAGCAGAGAAACGATTTATTAGATGTTGGGCCTCCTCAAAGGATGTCGCAACAAGAGTAGCATCATCTGCAAACAACAAATGACGAATAATTTGTGTACGAAGGTGGGTCTTGGCTTTGAAGCACTGATGATTGAAAAGACCACCAGTTGTTCGAAACTGAAACTTGACGCCGCTCTCTGTGTCTGCGAATGCATATTTCAGCATCACCGAGAAGGGCAAAAAGGACAGGGGCCATGACCATGCTTGGTGCCGTTTGTGATATCAAAGGATTCTGACATCATACCATCAGACACGATATTAGCTTTCATTCCTTCATGAAAGGAGATGATGACCGTTAGCATGTTTTCTAGGATGCCGAGTTTCCTCAAGACTTGCCAGAAAGCTACTTGATTCACAGTGTCAAAGGCCTTCGTCAAGTCCACAAACACCATGTACAACTCCTGGTTTTTCTCGCGAACCTTCTCTGCAACCTGACGAAGAGAAAATATGTCAATGGTGCGAAAACCACACAGCGATTCAGGATTGATGTCGTCAACAAGGTGTATAATGATTCTGTTTAGAATCAGTCTAGCTAGGATTTTGCCTGCAATTGAAAGTAGTGATATCCCTCAATGATTATCACAGACACACCTGGAGCTCTGGTTTTTGTAGAGGTGTTTATAATCCTGTGGGACACAGCCTGCTTTTCATATCTCCACGAAAAGGAGGTGTAACTTTTCTACCAACTTTTGGCCACCATGCTTATACATTTCTGGTGGAATAGGATCCTTAGGAGTAGGTGATTTTCCAGATGAAATTTACTTGATGGAGTCACTTACCTATTGAGAGGTAAGTTCAAAAGACAACTCTGGAATTTCTAGATTTGCACAATTGATGTGATGGCTTCCTCATCAGTAACCGATGTGGTGTTTAACACAGTTTCGAAATGCTCTTTCCAGCGATCTAAAATGTCTGACTTATCCGTCAAGAGAGTTTCACCATCTGCCGTGGAGATTGGAGCAACACCGTTTTTCTGAGGACCGAAAAGGCTCTGGAGGTTTGCATAGAAAGCCTTTACATCCTTTTTATCTGAAGCTTCTTGGAGTTCAGTGGCCTTTTCAGACCACCAACGCTCTTTCATGGCTCTGAGAGCTCGTTGAACCTGACTTTTGCACTTCTTGTAAGCGATTTCTTATCGGACGAGTTCTTGTCCTCAATCCATGCTTTATGAGAAGAGTGCAATTGATCTATAAACTGCTGAACCTCTGTATTATTGTCATCAGACCAGTCTTGATGTTTACTGTGTGGT
Organism: Acanthosepion esculentum; assembly: GCA_964036315.1. Taxonomy (NCBI): domain Eukaryota; kingdom Metazoa; phylum Mollusca; class Cephalopoda; order Sepiida; family Sepiidae; genus Acanthosepion; species Acanthosepion esculentum. The sequence goes on along the minus strand of OZ038487.1, from coordinate 3,006,679 downwards.
AGGCCGAAAATCTCCAAGGATGTAGAATGTGTTGCATCCCGCAGAACCTTCCAATATGATTCGATATCATTGGTAATGTTTACAGAATCAAGTGCAGCATCAAATTTGTCAGAGAGCTCAATTTTCGTTTCAGTCGATTTAAGACGCAGTACATTAATGCGTTTGGACACTATAGATTTTATAATCCTTCGCTTTTGCAGATGCATTGTAGCTTTACTCCGAGGTAGAGCGTGATCTGACAGCATGTTGTGTAGAATGAACGCGTTATCTTAATATCTTTTATGTCCCGTCTTTTGGTGATGACGTCGTCGATCAGATGCTAGTCTTTCGAACGAGGATGCATCCACGTGGTCTTACGACAGCTGGGTTGCTGGAAGAAGGTATTTGTAATACTAAGGTCAAATTCATTGCAGATATTGAGAAGGCGTAATACATTCGAATTCACACGACCAATACCATGGTGACCTAAAACGCCCTTTCAAGAATGATAATCATTGCCAACACGAGCATTGAAGTCACCTTGTTTGACTTTGGAGATGACATCCCGAAGAAGATTGTAAGAATCATCTGTTTCTTGATCTGAACTACCTAAGGTTGGCGCGTAGCAGCTAACTATCGTCACACGGGTGTTGCCCTCCAGATTCAGGGTTAATGCCATTATATATATATATATATATATATATATATATTACATAAATGCTAAATTTTTATTAAAATCAAATAATTAGATGAAATTTAGGAGATTTTTAAAATTAGTCTGTTTTTACAACCCAAACATTTCAATTATATTTTATAGTAACTGTATTTACACAAATTAAATGTTTTTAAATGCAAATATTTCTGATTCTACATAAAATCTAGAAATATCAGATAAATATATTAAAATCTATATATATCAGATTTTTTAAATTCGTTCAGCTTTTGATAGGTAGAAAGAAAATAAATGAACATAAAATTAAGTTTTATACCTGTTTTATAGTTGTTTTTATGCAATGTGTTAACGGTTATTACAGAAGTTGTCTATCAAGCTTTAGATAAGAATGATGAGGTTGTAGATATCTCGAAGGCATTTGACAGCATTTGGCATACTGACCGTCTTCACAAAATCAATGAGTATAATGTCTCTGACTGAATATTTTCTTTAACAAATTATGTAATGAAAATTATGATGAATAAACACGTTTTTAGATCATTTCACATTAATGTGTAGATCCCCCAAGCTCTATCCTTGGATCTACATCATTTCTTATCTTCACCATAGACCTTTCCAATGTCATCACTTCACAACTAGGTATTTATGATAATAACACAACATTTATAATCCTGTCATCTCAAGCAATTCAATAAAGCCACTAAGACACAAGGATTATGGAGTGTGAATGAATCTGAGAAAAATATTATTAAGGATGGAGAACAATAAAAGGAATTTTAAGAAAACCGAAGATAACAACTGACATTGCATTGAAATTTTTGAAAATCAAAGTTGACTGGAAAGCAAGAGGCCAGAAGAAAATTCTATAAGCTAAAAGTGTGAGAGAAGAAACTGTTACTATAGAACTTACAGTTACATCTAACAATTCAACTGTAAAATTTATATTTACAATTTACTCCTATGTTAAAAAGTCCAATAGGTTTGATAAAATAAAACTGGTAATTATTCAAAAAATAACCTCCAATTAACTGGAACAAGAAATGGCTCGTACATTTTAACATTTCCAAAATGAAACTGCTATCTTTAATCATCTTTGAAAACCATTTTCGTCTCCCATCAGTGTGGCTGATGCTAACCTCCAAGAGAACAACTCATTGTGCCTTCCTAGTCTCATGTTTTGCACTGATATGAAGTGGAGTGATTATATTGAATCAATTGCTAGGTCTGCTGCCAGGAAATTTGGTTCACTGTGTCATGCCAGACAATTCTTTTTTCACCAGAAATAATCTTGCACATTTATAAATCTACCATTCATCCATTGTCTAGAAGCACCATCCATTGTCTAGTCTGGTGCTTCTTCTATATATTTTGAAATCCTCAACAAAGTCGAAAGAAGGGTTTGTAATATTATCGGTCCTAACTTGGTATCTTGACTTCCGTCACTTTACCAACACCATAACATGGCTTTCCACCATTTTTTCTATAAATACTTTCATGGCAATTGTTTTAATAAGCTCTCCTCCTTGATGCATCGACCGCATGAATTTAAACCAGCTACTATATTGGCAACCACGTTTCATCATTTTACTGTTGAATTAGCTCGATGTAAGTTCTATTCTAATAGTTTATTTTCTCGCACTTCTCCCCTGTGAAACTATTTCCTGTTTTGCTGCTGACCTTAAAAGTGATTGACTATTTATTGGTGCTTGGTTGGTAGGCCAAGTTCAATATTGCTACTGCAAAAGTATGGAAGGGTAAAGAACAGATTTATTAAAATTTGAGAAAAATATTGGTCATGAAAACGGTTTCAAGTGGGCCGCATGTCTGAAACAGTTGATCTAATGTAATAAATAAAGTCCTATTTTATTATGTTGGTAAGGAAACAAAGCTTACAGATTAGAAAGTGGGGAGGAATAAATGTTTTCAGTAAGAAGCAAATAAAGAAAAAGTATTCTTTCATTTTTCATCAAAATTATTTCTAAATAATATTCATTAAGTCAAAGGATAAATCTCTAATGACGGAAAGTTAGGTACAACCAAAACGAATGCGTTTTGTCTATAATGAAAGGAAAAATGCTTCTTCTATGTGCCATGTCCCTTCAAGACATATGCGATCATGTCTCTCCACAATTTCCTGTCCTTTGTAGCTCTTAGTAAAGTTTGTCTTTTTGTTATCTCTCCTAAATGTAAAGTTTAATGACATTCTTAATGTAAACCTTTAAAATTTGTGTTTATTTTAGCAACTGTTAGATTATTTTTTGTATGGATGTTTAAAACGGAAATAATTCCAAATTATCGCCTTTGATTGAATACTCTTCCCTCTCAGAAAAAAAGTAATATGATAATTCCATAAGTCTTAAATGCATAATAATTTAAAAAGACATGTTGAGTGCAATTAAATATTTTATGACGTCAAACGGGTAAGAAAATAAAAAAATCAAACAAAAGCAATGTATTAAACTCAAAAGTATCATTTAACTAAAAAGAAGAATAAAATACTGCTAATGTAGTACAAAAATAAAATAATCCATTCCACTAAGTTATATAAAAGCATAGAGAATAATATTTTATTCATAAACTATAGGTGATATAAGGTTAAAAGTAATTTATTTTTAAGCATAAATACCAATTTTTTGATTATTTCACTGCTAGTGTTCTGTATTTCTTTACATTTTTTAATAATGATGTGCCCACATACCTAACCTCCTTCAGGTGTATGTCAATTTTTGTTCAAAATTCATTGAAGGTTATCGGATTGTCAGACACCCGTAAAAGGCAGAAGGGTACAACGTCCGAAACGTTGTGACAACAAAGATGAAGACATATGTGGAATAGGTGGTTATCAGTTGTGGATGAGTTATTTATCTTATGACAATGTCCGTTACCTCCATATATAAAGTATACTTTATTTGGATGAATATTAGCCTTGTGTAGTTATTAAAAGAAAATGCAGAGTGTTGATACATATAATATAATAATACAATACGATAAGATAAAAGTTTCAAGTGTAAAGGTACTGGTGCATACTAGAGATAGAGGGACGGAGAAAGAGATAGGGGAAGTGTATGTATGTATGTACGTATGTATGTATCCAAATGTAGTAGCCGCCACTTGGCCACGTGGTGAAGGAATGTATATTTGCTTTCAATATAAGCAAGAATGGTCTAGCTGTCTAAAGTTACTAGCTAATCTTACAAATGTCGTATTTCATCTCTGGACATGTTACAATAACAACGACATCAGAGAATGGACAAAATTAATTTATTGATTTGGTATTAGTCTTCCCCATAAGGCGGGATATGGCACAAGGCCAATTTTTATGTAAGGCGTTCTAGGCACATAGGCTCGGGCAAAAATTCCCCGTAGACCCCGTAATAACGTGGTCGGGTTTGTCTACCGTCTCAGACAAGATTCTACCCTTTAGCATAGCCACGTATGGGTTCCTCCCTTCCCGAAAGCAGAAAGTTTGAGAAGCAGAGTAACGATTAATCGTTAACTCCCGAAAATGAGAAAACCAATCCTCTTTAATTTATCGACTGATTTAGATTTAGATTGATTTCCATCCGTTTATATACACAACTATAGACTCGCTTTGAAAAGGGCGACCATTTCTCATTGGCTCGCGGCCTTACATCCTAGTTGTAAAAGATTTCTGATTGGTTGGTCAAACTATATATTTTTAGAAATGATGAAATCCTGGTCTCCTTGTTATTTTTGTTTGTTTATTTTTTTTCTTATATCCTGGTTGTGAAAAATTTCTGATTGGTTGATCGAACTAGGACTTTGTTGGTCTAGCGATTTTTACTAACCGTCAGTTTTTAGAGATGGTCTTTGTTTTCTTATTATTTTTATTTATTTCTCTATCACAGACATTAACCGTAAATAATAAGAAAATTTATAGAGAAGAATTTATACTGGCAAGAGAAAGCATTTAATTAAAATAAAATAAAATATTTTTATATCAACAAAAAATTCAAACAATCACCTAGTAGAGTGGTTTTTTGAAAACTACTACCAATATTGTGATGTGGCTTGGTTTGTTTTAACCTCAATGGGTTATTTAATGCTGACAAGATTTTTAAGATAGATTCGTTATGAATAGAATATGTATATTTTGTAGATCAGGTTTCATTGACATATTTTTGTAAAGAGGGTTTTTGTCGAGAGTCAAATGTATTGCTGGTAATATTTTTTTCAAAAATGCATTGTTGGTATTTTTACTATAAACATTCATTTTTCTACTTTCATAGTGTTTTGACCCCAGTTCGGGGGTTAACTATTTATCCACAGCTGGGGCCCTAACAGGTGCTACTACTCTGGGTCAGGGTGGACCCGGGAACAACAACAATTAAGAGGTGGTTCCACATCCCTCAAAACCTCCAATCTCCTAATCAGATGCCTTGTTGACGGACGTAGTTTATCGTTATACCCTGTAGTGATGAGGATTGGTCACATGACCATATAAAACATTATTTCTAATAAAATTTATTGTTTTAATAAAGTTCATTTTCTGAATTTGGAATAAAAATATCTGACAACGTTCGTTAATTTTATTGTTTTATGACATTCAGGGTTTTTACATAGATTTTTTTATTTTCTTAAATCTAGGCTTTAATGAATACAATCAGACATTTCCTTTCGGATATTTTCAAAATTTACAATTCAGTTAGAGAAAACGCTTGTAATTATTTAAGTGTCAGGAAAAAAATTTTCATTTTGCAAAAACAATTTTTGAGTTCATCAAATTCAAATGCTTCGCCTTTTGATAGAGTTTTCCAACAGGATTTATTGTAATATTTTCATTACAACATTCTACTTTTCATTTCTGCTAGAGACAAACAATCAAATCAATCTACAATTGCACATCTAAGAAAGTTCGATATAGCAGTGTTGCATTTGCCACAAATTAACTTTATTTTGTCAGTTTTATTTCTAATATTTTTTCTTTTATACTTGATTCTTATAGGCGCAATTTTTCCTTGTTAAAGTTTTACGTTTTCCCATCAGTTACATCTTTCAAGACAAAACTAATGACATTTTCCTCATCAGTTGACAACCATGCGTAATTTTCACGAATTTTATCATTTTTTTGTTTTTGTTTTTGGCATTTTTTATGCGTTGTCCACATTTTGTGAGTGTTACCCACTATAACTATAACTATAATGCGACAATAAAAGCCAAGAAAGGTTTACGCTTTTAAAGAGGAGGTCGAGAAATCAGATGTAAAATGAAATATGTACACTTTATTTAATGTAGTTTCTTTCAAGTTTCTGCAGTTTGGAGGAAGGAAGATTATTTTCCTCATTATTTAAAAAAAAATAAATACCAGAATCGAAAATGTAACCTTTTCGGAGATTTTACAATTTAACAGAGAAAATTGTCACAACGTAATTAAATTCTAATGATGAAAATTCCATAACCAGAATTTTTTTTATGATTGCGGAAAAATTAAATAAGAGTAAGATTCATATTGAAATTATTTTATTCCAAGACAAAATGCAACGTTTTTATTTTATATGAGCAATAAATAAATGATGTTTTTAAAAGAAAATGCTGCGATACCACATTATTCAATCAATGGCAACAGCAAAAAAAACAAACACTTTTCCATCAAACAATAATTGTAAGATCTATAAATTGTCAAATCAAGTTTTTTTCAATTTGGAAACTCTTTTTGTGTTTTTATGAAGGGATCAAAAGTTGGTAAATGATTGCCTTTTAGCTTAGAATTAAATAAAGTAAAAGATTTCTAAAAATGCGCATTTTGTGACCGATATTCTCCTGGTATCAACAAAAATAGGCTTCCTTTATCAATCAGAAAGCTACTTCCCAAAAAGTTCTTGATTTTTAAATATTATTTAATTTGCCAAGAAAAATATTTTTATTCGTCGCTTTTAAAAAATTGTTAGATTCTGTTGATTGTCAGCAATTAATATCAAAAACACAACAAATGACTAACAAATGACAAGTTGACACATTTCAAATGAAAACAAACCAACACATTTTTTCTTTAATGAATTGAAATTGTATTTTTTCATTTTTTTTCTCGAAAAGGTGAAAAAAGATTCTTTTTAGTCTGAAAGTGGAATGCAAGAAGTGAACTCTTTTTGTTTGTTTTTTATGATCATTCCCAACCCAAACCCTTTGGTTGTTAATGCTAATCTTATTCTTCCACAAGTAAAATAGTCTCCCAGTCAAAACCTATCATTAGGCAACCTAGAAATAAGTTGATTGCAGTCAACAGGTGCGATTTCACCGACGCCAGTGCGAGAAATGAACAGAGACGACGGACTGAAACCAAAATCGAGAAGGAAAGAAGTTTCACACACACTGAAAAGATTTTTTGTCTGAAAAATTGTTGCTTTATAGAGTTACCAAGAAAATGTTTGTTTCTCAGATTGGAGAGGAAATATACTTACGGAGAGATCGTTTTGTTAAAAGGGTAAATGCAAGTAGTGTACACATTGACATCTGGAAAGGTGTCAAGGAGGAAACTGCAGTCTATGTACAGACACTTTCGACCAACAACTTGTTGACTTTGAAAGACAACCGACGGAAATAGCCGAGCATTTGCGGAAACAGTCGATCTTAAAACTTTCTCACCTACCGAATTCGATATTTTTTTTTATTTCTATGACATTTATATAAACAATAAACGAAAAAGAAGATAATAAATCAAATAGAAAATATTACGCAGAGTGATTTTATGAAGAAGATAATGTAAGGGGAATGATGGGCATTAACATCTGATCACTTTTTGTAGTATTTTAATTTCGGAAATTTTTATTAATATTTTTTTTTATTAAGAAAGTTCCTTGTTCTTTATAAATCCCCCCCCCAAAAAAAACTTTTATAGTCCTTTATCTGAGTCACAGGAAACACCTGAAACCGTAGATAAATTTTAAGATAATTAATTTCAGATTACAACTGCATCTTTCATTGGAACATTCTATTAAAAAATTATCAAGCATTTTCAATTTTTTAAGTTCAAATTACTTCAACAAATTTCTCATTTCGTATGTATAATTTATAACTAAAGAGTTTGTATTTCTCAGTTGACCAAAATAGAATTTATAAGTTTTTTAGTTAATTGAAATCTTTAAAAGTAAATTATCATTAAAATTTTTCATCCGGCTTTAATGGGATCCGTCTAAGATGGGGAAAAGTTTTTTAAAATGTTCAATTGAAATAGGAACTGTGATTAACAGACCTTCAGACGATTCGTTTATTTTGTATATTAAAACCAGTATTTCATAAACAACCTATATAATTCAAACAATAAAATTATTAACAGTTTTATGTCTAAATCAAATTAAAATTATTGAAATCTCAGTCCGACAACGCTATTTTGTTGTTATTTCACGATAGTTTGTCTTCTATTCCCGCCATTTTGTCTTCAATAAACTTGATATTGATTTTATAAAAAATATTGGAAAAATACGCCTCTGCCCCTTTCTATTACCTAAAGCGAAGACATTTTCAACCGATATGGTTGTAATAGGATTAGCAAATAAGATTTTACCTATCTGCATGTTTGTTATAAGAGAAGTAAAGTGTAAAGAGTCAGACGAGAGGAAGCTGACTACTGATTACGTGTCGTAGAATAACACTGTACAACAATGTGGCGTCGCCGATAAGATAAGTCGTTTTAACGAACCAAAATTTGTTGAGACTTGGATTCAATGTTTTGTAGACCAGGCTAGAACTAAAAAAATAAAAGACAGCAAGGCAAGAGGGTAAGAAAATGAAATAACCGACCTCTTCCTAGCTCCGACCGGTTGTGCAGCTAAAATGAAAATTTCTATTATGGTATACCACAAATAATTGGAGCATTTGACTTTCGTCGAAATTTCAGAAATGATAAATAGAAATTTACGACCTAAAAAGAAACTTGTCATAGCGGAGAGAATCAAATTTATGCCCATTAAACAGAAACAAGATGAATCAATTATACAATATTTTCACAGATTAAGAGAAGCTAGCAGATTCTGCGAATTTGAAAATCTGGGAACTCAAGATTGACTATAGAGGACGAATTGATTCAATTACAGTTGATTAACGGTATGTCTCATATATTTCCTAAATTTAAGGTATTGGAACAATTACAGTTAAATAATTTGACTAAAAATATAATTCTACTGGGGACAATGTTGAAAAGTACAGTATAAAAAAGGAACGCAAGAAATGCAAATACTGTAACTATGAGCATGAAACTGACAGAAAAATGTGCCCCACTTTTGAAAAAACTTGCCGTAACTGCGGAAGAAAAATGATTTTCAGTCTATATGCAAAGTTAAAAAGAATTAGACATTATAGAAAAATTGGAAAATGGAAGAATTGGTGACGTCTTTTCAATACAGTGACCTAAGGAAAGGAATTCTTTTGAAGAAACAAATGAAATGGCATAACTTTTCCAATGCAAGTGTATACGTGGAGTGAGGTCACTCTAATCCCAAGAAATTTCTGGGAACAAATGGGTAAACCGAAATTGAGAAAAAAATCATCTTAAATTGAGACAATTCGACATATTTTTAATAAAAACTTTGGACAACTTCAATGGAATTTTTGAATCCTGTTACTGATTTAAATTATTCCCATTACAGTAGTGGAATGTAAAAAAATAATGGACTACTAGAAACATGTTCTAAAGGTGGATACGTCGAAATTAATCAATAGTATAAAATTAGAAAAAATAAAAACGGAAGTGTTAAAGGGGTATAAAGCAAAAATAGAATTAAAAGAAAATAGTACTCTCATCCTATTTCGAGTTCCGTAAATTACCTATTCACCTTCTAACTTTAGTGGTTGCTAAGTTAAAGAAAATGGTAGAGGTGGTATTTTTGAGCATGTTCCTCTGGGTGGTAGTAAATGGGCCTCTCCCATTGTAATTTTGTGAAAATCAGATGGAGACTTAAGAATATGTGGTGATTTTAAAATAGACGTAAATCATTAAATATGCTCGGATTCATTTCATATTTCCCCTAGCAAAACCGCTATCCAGAAATTATCAAGCATGAATTTCTTTGCAAAAATTGATTTAAAATCAAATACAGATTGATGGTAAATTCAAGGAAATTACCACAATACACATCCCCATAGTATTATTAAGATGGACAAGAATGCATTTTAGAGTGAAAACGGCAAGTGTCAGTTTTCAGAGAGCAATGGAAAACGTGTTAACTGACGAAATTAGTAACATGATTATTTATCAAGATGATATTCATCTCGGTGCCACCACTAAAGACGAATTCGAACAAAAAAAAACAAAAAAACAAAACAAAAAAAACAGAACGTGTATTAAAAGGCTTTAAAACTAAATTAAATTCGCATTTGTCTGTGTTTATTGGCATCCTAAAAACAGAACGTGTGTTAAAATGCCAATAAATACAGACAAATGCGAATTTAATTGCAATACAATATCATATATCGGGTATCAGGTTTCAAAAGATGGTATTGCACCAGATCCAAAGTTAATTCAAGAAAATTTCAGAGGTATCTATATATACTAATAAAAATGAATTAGAATCCTTTTTAAGATTGGTTAATTTTTATAATAGATACCTACCAAAATACAGCGACTTAATAGAACCATTTGCTGAACTGCGTAAAAAGAATAGTGAGTTCAAATGGACTCAAAGGTAAAACATAGCGTTTGAGGATTTTTAAAAAAATAGTTGCAGAAAAAAAAGCATTTCCTTTCTGCCAGTGTACTAGCGCCGGGTCAATAGATTGGCAAGCTTCACAATTCTTGACAACTGATTTTGCGACTGTGGTTGATACTGACAGGTCGACAGACCTGGCAAAATACAGCGTCATTTCATACACGGGTGCCCACTTTGTCGGTGGATTTTAATTGCCTCTCATTCAACTTTCTCATAGTGGCGCACCCGAGTTGTACAGGTTCGGCTCCTTCCTTGTGTTGGACATTGGGAGCCTGGGACAGTCTGTCGAGGTCCTTATTACCGCAGATTAGGGGAACCAAACTTGAAAAATGTTTCTCAAAGTAGGTAGTTTCAATGTGAGGGGCTTGAGGGATCGGAGTAAGGCTGCCCGTCTGCTTCGAGATCTCCGGTCCTTCGGCAAAGATGTGGCTGCAATCCAGGAAACACACTTTGTTTGCGAAGTTGATACTGGTTTGCTGTCGAGCGACTATGTTGTCTATTCAGCATACGGGACCAGCAGGTCAGAGGTGTTTTCTTGCTTGTCTATGTCGATGTGACGCGGGGGAGGGGCGGTGATCGTGGCCGATATTGCCGTGAACAATAGTTCGTTTCGAGTCGTTGCGGTTCATGCGCCCACCGACCGGGCGGAGTGTATCTTGTTTTTCCGTCAGTTAGGGCCGTTCCTAGTGGATTCGTCGCGTTTAATCCTAGTGGGGGACTGGTATACCATCCTGGATCCCAACATAGACAGGTGCGGGGAGCTAGCGGAAGGCCATTGAGTGATCGTAGCCTGGTCGATCTGATTGGTGAGTTTGGTCTCATTGATAGATACTGAGTCTATCACCCTATGCGGGAGTTGTGGACGTGAGCACGTAAGAGGCTGTCTACTCGGGTAGCCAGCTACCTGGATAGAATGTTAGTGAGAAGATCCGATATAGACTTACTAGATTGTCCCACGTTCCACTGGTTAGTCTATTCGGACCATATATTCATCTGTGTCCGGATGGCGTTAGATGCTAGACCTAAAATGTCTAGACACAGGAAGTTCAAGCTATTTTTACTGAACAGGCGGGACTTCCAGCAACAGCTAATTAGACTAGTTCAGCGGGAACTAGTGGGGGCGGTTATTGAGAATAGGTGGTGTGAGAGGCTTAAGGATTGGATTAGGTCCTTCACCGCCGAATATAGCCAGCGGCTCACACTAGATAAGGTTAAAAAGGTGAAGGTTCTCAGGATACTCTGTTCCAGGCGGAGGCTGGGAGGTTGGTCCCTAGAGATAGGTTTAGCTAGACAGGCACTGGAGCGTACATGGGTCAGGTAGTTAGGCATAAGTTAAGCATGATGTCTAATGAAGCCGTGGACATGGGAGCAGAATTGCGCAAGGAAGAGATCCGTCGAGGTTTCGATCGATACATTTGTGAGGTCAAAACCGCAGGCGAGGGCGTTCTCTGGGATTCACTGATAACATGTGCGAGGCGTTTCGGCGGCATTTCGAGGGCCAGCTATTTTGTTGACTTTCCGCGACTTTCGCCGATTGAAGCGGTTAGCTGTGAGGGTGAGATCACGGAGGGTGAAGTCTATTTCGCATTGTCGAGGATGATTAGAGGCAAGTCTCCGAGACTTGATGGTTTACCCTATGAATTGTACCTGAGGCTGTCGCACATTTTTGTGCCGATTTTGACTGTCGAGTTCAACAACTGGTTCTGCTAGGGGTCCATCCCCAGTCGGATCACCAGTGGTGCGATCACGCTGTTGAAAAAGGGCAAGGGAGTTAGATAATTACAGGCCCATAACTCTGCTACACACAGACTTAAAGATTTGGACCAAGATCCTGATAGAGCGTTTGCAGTCAGTTGCCGAGATTCTGTTGGGACCCAAGCAAAGCATCGCTACCACGCTGCTGTCCAGTAGGCGGCCGGTTTCAAACCCGACTTTTGCAAGCGGTTTAGCAGCCTGTATTGCGCCCCAGTGCTTTGGTACAGGTGAACGGAAAGCAGTCTCGGTCGGTTCGTCAGTGTCGCCCACTGTCGTCCCTACTTTACGGTTTGGCGTTGGAGCCTCTCCTTCGCCAGCTGAGGAATGGGGCGATCAGTCGGGCCTTACGTGGAATCGCTGTTCCCGGTAGAGCTCGAGCCAGGGTTTCTACGTAACCCGATGACGTACCTATTTTCGTGTCGTGCCGAAGCGACATTGAGGTGGTACAGAAGGCGCTTGAATGGTACGAAAAGGTCACGGGGGCCAAGATTAACCACAACAAGGCTTGCGGTTAGGAGTATGGTTTGGTCCCGACCTCTAGTTGGTCAGAAGTACAGGAAAAGGTCGGAGCATCGGCCGGGACTTGGCTCCGAAGGAGTCTGTCCTTGAAGGGTAGTGCTGCGTGTGCCACTTACGTCTTTCCCCTCATCCTTTACCGCTTGGCTGTACTTCCTCTTTGCAAGGTCCGTAAGAAGGCAATCAAGCGCTTGTTATCTATCCTCTTGTGTGGTGGTCGCAATCAGAAGGTCCACAAAGAATGCTGTGTCCAGCGTTCGTGTCATTGCCACATTTGATGAGTCATGGACACGCCTTGACGTTAGCTTTCCTACGCCGCGTTTTGACTGAGGATTCGATTTTGGTGGGGAGTGTTAGGGACGCCTTCCCTATTTCCTCCTCCCATTTCCTGGGCTAAGCGCCGTCGTAGGTCCGGGAAAATGTCGACTTTTCTCAACGAGTGTCGAGCGGCCTTGAGTGGGTTCCTCGGTCCACTGACCTTTCACGCCATCGGAAGGTCTAGTATTGTAAATTAACAGAGGGGGTCGCGAAGAATCCACTCTGTGGATAGTTCGGCTTTTCGGTGGCCGATTTGCGTTGTTTCTGGTCTTGGGCGCCAGCGGCGAATTATCTCAGTAACCCCGAGTTTTTGCTTACCTGGCGATTGATTCTAAATGTGCTATTTCTCAATGAGAGGATCTTCAGATGGGGCGAAGCAGATTTGCCCGACTGTCATCGGTGTGACCTTGGGTTAAAAGAAACGATTTTCGAAAGCCTACCTTTGTCCTTGGGTGCCCCGTTTTTGGGACAATGTCGGCGAGTTGGCTGCTCGTATCGTTCCCGATCGGCCCGTGCTCATCGATCTCGCATACGTATGCGATAATGTGTTGCCCCCGTATTCTGGGGAGAAATGAATGGTGTTTCTGATGCTGCTAGTCGTGGCAAGAATGGTGATCTGGGCGTCGCGAATCGAGGGAATCTTGCGATACGAACGCTATTCGCATCAAGCTGTGGTCGCATTCTTTCAGCATCAGCTGAAGGTGAAGATCAGAACTGATAGCACTTGGTGTCATATTTCAGCAAAAGTGGATAAAAGTAGAAGTTATTCTTGAGTTCCTTTTTTAAGTTCTCTTTGTTACAATGGGGCAGTTTCCTGTAATCCACCTCCTTGGTTAAATTAGACGCTATTTGTTTCCCTAGTTAATCTGAATAAATGTTGCTCCTGGCCTGTTCCCAACATTCTCTCTTTTTATAATCCATGTCAAGATTCCCAACCTCCCCAGTTTGTTTTTTCCCCTTTTTCTCATCTCGGCTGCGTCAGTCTTTGATTTTCCTATGCCGTCATTTATTTTTACCTTTCCATCTCCATTAGCGAGTTTGCTTCTTGATTCTGTCTATCGACACAATACAGCAGCCACACTTATTATTTTGAGGGGGTGAACATGTCCTACTAACATCTGTTTTGTTTTAGTTTGTTTTGTTGCAATCTTTTATTAGTTTTCTGGGCTTATTCCCTCCCCCTCATTTGATGATTCATGAAATTTTTATATATTTTTGTAATTAGACATTATGGACTTTCATGGGAATTTTATATCATGGGGTGTTTTGTAGGTCCCTTGTGAATATGTGGCATTGTGGTATATGCAGGATTGAATGATGAGGGATAAGTTATTGCCGTAAGTGGATAAATTGTATTGGATGAATGGGTCGTGATTGTAATTAATTAGGACTAGGACAGTGAAGACCAGCCTTTTCCCCACTTCCCTCTTGGCCTTGTGCCACAATTATTGTATTGTTACAATTATAAATATATCCTCAGGCAAGTTGGAATATTTGCTTGCGCTGGAGGTAAGTGTTTTTATTCTAGCGTTGCAATAAATACATGCAAGCCTTGGCCCTTTTGCCCTCTGTGGTAGTTCACTACAGATTAGCATTCAAGATTTCGTATATTATTTCGCTAAACACTTTATTTCTTTAATTGACGTCAGAACAAAATAATTTTGACTCAAATGATGAATTTATTTTTTTCTTAGTTCTATAGTTGTAAATTTTTTTCAAAAATCAGAAAAATTATCAGATTCAAACGAAATTTTCAGTACTTATTCATTAATGAATGAATTGTATATTAAATATGTGGTTTTATTCGAAAGATTTGCGGAAATATTTGGAAGGTCAGTCACCCACTCCCCGCATCGATATCTCATGTGTACTGTTTAATTTGGGAGGTGTGTGCAAATTTTGTTTTACAGTTATAGAAAGAAAAAAAATCATGAAAATGTTATTTCAGTAAAAGGTTTATGCAATATCAAATGCGAAGATGCGGAGATTAGTTCCGTACCTTACCAAAAATAATTCAATATAACACAGATTATTACTTTTTTTTGAGTGTTGGGGCTTGCCTAATTTAATATGTAGCAGGGTCCGAGACGAACGACGGGTCAGCAATATGAATGTAAAGGATGACCAATCAGATGTAACGGACTCCACCACAATTATTTAACTTTGACTAGGAAAGACGTGGAAAAGAACATGCAAAGACGCTGGAGGTCGCTATCCAATGTGGCGGTCGCAATGTAATTTATATTTGACGTAAAATAGCACATAGTATAAAATACAAGACATAACGTAATGGTTCAAAACATAACAACTGATTTTATTTGTTCTGATGTACATGCAAATAAGCTGAAGGGTTGATAGAGTTACGTCTCTTAGATTTGGGAAATATTTGTACCTGATCTCATAAAGTTGGATTAATTATTAAACTGTAGTTTAGAAGAATAAAGTTCCTGTTGCATGTTAGGAATTGTGTATTGGAAAAGTTGGTAAGAGTTCAGAAGAGTTAAGAGTCCGTACTTGCGTGAATGTTGATAATGTTCTTTAACGTCTGACCGCATGGTCAAGACGGGAGTTCTTGAAGGTTACATTTTGGCAGCAAGGAATGAAACGCAAGAGTGACGAAGAGACGGAGAAAGAGATAGAGAGAGAGAAAAAAGAGATAGAGAACCACTCGTGTTTTGTTTATATAAGATGGTGTATCACGTGACTGGGTCAAACCTTAGTGAGCGGGAAATTTCATTCCTCGCGTGCAGGCGATTTGACTGGTCGGAATTGACCAATCAGCGAGCTAGTTTTGAGGAGATTAGCCAATGAATGCTTGTCGTACGATCTCTATGTATGTATGTATGTATGTGATGGTGGTGATAATCACCACAAATATAACACATTTTCATTCAGATTAAACAGAAAAAAATCTACACAATGTTTACTTAAAAAAAGATACTTGTAAATGTTCAGTGCGAATTTAGAATTCATCCCATTGCTGTTCATGACAAGATTTTTTTTAGCAAATAAAGACATGTTTGAAGAATTGAAAAAGGTAATGTTTAACGCCATTTTTTTAGAGTGGAGCATTTTTAAAAGAATTTATTTTCTTTTTTCTTTTAGCAACTGTTAGATTATTTTTGTATGCATGTTCAGAAAGGAAATAATTCCGAATTACCTCCTTTGACTGACTACTCTTCCAAATCGGAAGAGTAAGATGATATATGATAATCCAATAATTCTTAAATTCAGAATAATAAAATAAAAATATCTCATTGGATTCAATTAAATATTTTATCAAGCAGGTAAGAAAATAAACAAAAAGTAAAGCAATGAATTAAACTCAAAATACAATTTCACTAGTTTTTAATTTATTTTTATACTTTTAATATATAATGAAATATAAAATTATTAATTCTACTTGTTCCCTTCATAGAAGCGTATAGAATAAAAAATATATTCTTAAACTATTGGTTATATAAGGTTAAAGATAAATACCAATTTCTTTATTATTGTACTACTCGTGTTCCATATTTCTTTCACTTTCAAAAATTTTTCGTGCGCTTTTTAAGTCAGGGATTACAGTAGAAATTACAGTTGTTGTCCTATGACATCACAGATTATCGTGAAGAAATAAACGTTATTTTCATTATATTTTAAGGGAAAAGCAAACATTAATTTTACAAAATCCAGTTAATTCATCCTTAAATTTACTAAATGACTAAATGAAACATTTTTGGACAAATATTGAATTTTAAGGGAATTTTAAATTTGTTTACATTTTTCGTCTATTATGGCGGTCCGATGTTTGATGAGTAAACCTGCTAATATTTTAGAAATGCCTAAAAATTTTATTCATTATTCACATACGGAAATGTATTTTTCTTTTAGTACGAATTTTTTTAATATGGATTATCTTTCAATAAAACCAAAATTTAACTTCAAAGAAAACATTTAAATTATTTAAAATGCTTTTTAGGATTTTTTTAGGACGTCTGTGCAGTACCTTTTCTATAATAATCAGGATTCACGTTTAGAGATTATTTTTCCAATAAATTTATCGTTCATAACCTTCAGCACTTTTCGCGATGATGGCGTAGACTCGTCCACGACAACCAGTTTACCCTCTGTTAGGAAATGCACTCTTCCGGTTACATTATTAATCAACAGGCATTCATTGGTTAATCACCGTCAATCTAGCTTGCTGATTGGTCAGTATCGACTAATCAGATCGCTCCCACGCGCAAGAACAATTTAAGCGCCAACTCAATTCTGAGCCAGTCACGTGATAAGACATGATATTTAAACCCAACACGTGTGATTCTTTCTCAGTAGCAGCAGAAGAATTTTTTGTTTCGACGCAGACTCTCGAACCTAAATTCTCTTCGTCACTCAACACCACTGCCAAAATGTGACTTTCAAGAACTCCCGTCTTGACTAACGCAGTCAGACGTTAAAGAACTTTACAACATTTCACGCAAGTACAATCTGTGAACACTTACCAACTTGTCCAATAGACAATCTCTAACATGCAACATACTCAATCTTCTAAACTGCATTTTAATAATCAACTCTTTCGTTATGAGTCTAGATACAAATAATTACCTAATCAAAGGGACGCAACTCAGTCTCACTTTTCAGTTCTTTTGTATGTAATTTCAATACGTAATAAATTCAATTGTTATGTTTTTAACTCCATGTTCCTTTTTGTATTTCACCATTGCTAATAATTTCCACACCTTTCCTAACATAAATAATTGTGGGGAACAGCCCTTTCAACACGCAACTAACATGGCTAACCAAAACACGCGCCATCTCACACAGGGCCCGTTCCGCTGCAATGGTCTTTCTTGATATTTAGTGGGTGTTGTCGGAACCAAACCCGTGGTAATTTCAACCAAATTATAAATGATCTTTATCACTCAAAGTTCATAGTTATAAACACGCAAGACCAATAAATTATTTTTGTATTCTTCGTGAATTTTTCCTATTTTTCAAACGAAATCATCAACTGGTTGTGCGTGTGTGAAGTTATAAAATGTTCTTATATTGTGAGCAAAAGGTGGCGCCATATATTAAATATTTCCCAGTTAAAAGCAAAAAGTGGCTTTTTGAATGCGACTCTACCTTATATACAGCATACACTGATGTAATTGTAGACAAAAGTTTTCTTTGCAGTTTAGTAAGTAGGAAGTAAATTTTTACGTTTGCTTTTATAATTTACAAATTGTTTTAACGATAGTTCTTAGTTGCAAATTTTCAAAATTTAGCTGCAAAAGTTAAAATATTTTATCAGAAATACAGCAAAAAAAGTGTGGCAAAATTTACTGGCCACACATATTTTTTCCTTCTGAGCAAGATTTTTGAAAATTTCACTAATATTAAGAATATAAAATAGATAGTCTTTAGAGCCAATGAATTTGTCTACTCGAATGTGTAGCAGTGATAGATATGTTTTTCAATAGAGACATGCGTTCATTTAAGGTGTAGGTTACCCCGACTTGGCTTTGCCAGTTTCGCCAAGACGTTAAGTGGCGCTGTTTAACAGCGCCACTTAATAACATTTTAGCGAAACTGTTTAAGAGCGCCACTAAAAAAAAAAAAATTTCTGTTTCTTTCTCTTTTCCTTCTGGCATGCAGTAGAAGTAACAATAGAACGGCACTCGTTCTCAACTTGGGTATAACTTTCCCTGAGTGACTGAACTGCCCCCCTCCTGCTACATGTATATCACTCAGACATACACAAATACACAATTCGACTGTCAGAAAAAAAAAACAGGCTTTATTTTATGGACACACTTTATTCCTTATAATTTATGAAAACAGTAAAGAATTTGTGTCTTTTAATAACTTTGTAGTGTCCGTTGTAAAGAACGCATCTAAATTAATTTTTTAATAAGTGCAATTTGAAAGAGAATGTGGCAGATGCACCAAGCGCCATCTTTTCTTTTTTATGTAGATATTTTAAGGCGTAATTGGTTGACAAATGACGTAGTGTCAACATATTCAGGAATTTTGATGTTTATTTGGCTGGGTTGGTGCAATGTGGTGCCATGAATGCGTTCGGCAGCATGACAATTTATATCAGTCTTCTTAACTGCTACGCGTAGTACTTATAGCACCAAAGGTAGATGATCCACACATCTAATTTTGCTTTCAAAACATTCTTTAAAGGGTTGTGAAAATTTTCGGAAAGTTTAGTTTCAGGATGATGTGCAATGGTTCTGGATCTAGAAGGATCCAAGTAAATTAGTTAACTGTTAAAAAAAGATCTGATTCGAATTGTTGTTCTCTATTCGTTGTAATAACCGAAGGGATGCTGTTATCTAGCGATTCAACCAGTAAGTAATGCGCGTACAACTCGCATTTCAGTCAGTGGAATTACCTCCGGCTATTTCGTATTCCTATCGAGACAAATACGTATATACGAGTAACAATTACTATCTGGAAAGTATTCTATATTATTACTGAAATGTTCAGCGGAAAGTGGAAAATGAGCAAGTACTTTTGTAGATCTTTGCCTTCTAACAAGTCATGCAATTTATAGGCCATGTACATAAGTCTGATTTGATTGATTCATTTTCTATAGCTTATCAACCCATTGCATCTTATTTAAAGCCAGAAAATATTTTTAGATTGTAAGAATTTCTTTGGGGGGGTGAAGTAATAATGATTTTAGTGATATAAGTCTTACTAATTAACCCATAGCTGGGGAGAGAAGAGGTGAATTCATCCCTTTCACAAAGGGATTTGTGAGTAAGTGTATATAACGAACTGGGAATTGGAATTCAGCACTCCGGTTAACAATTCCTAGACATTATTCATTACGCCACCCACTCATCCAAGCTTACAGCACTAGATATTCACAAGCGGTCACCCATCTAAAAACTTACTAGGCTCGATGTTGCTTAACTTCGGTAATCGTACGGGTGTTTCAACGTGATGTGGCCGATACCTGATTTAATGTTAGGGCAAAAATATCTGTCAGCAAGTAATTTAGTCGTTTCCTTAATGCCTGAGTAAGCAATGTGTTAGATGTTAAAAAAATCTACCGACACAGATTATCCGGAAATAACAAACGCAGTAGAGATATACGGAAGGAACAAATTAAAGTCAGATACTCTCATGTTCTGAAGTTGCAAAGATCTAGAAAAGTTTAACTTTTTGTAGAATAAACCTGTTCTGTGCAACTTCTAATTTTTCAATATCTACACTTGAATCTATACAATTTGCACTGAGATTTCTATATAAAGCATCAGCAGGTACGTTAATTCTGTTTAGATATGACTTGTGAATTAGGCTTAATAGGCACGGTGCCTTGTTTCTTGAAGAATATTTATTCGATTTAGCTAACATGGCTCATCTAGACGGTTTGTGATCAGTTAAAACATGAAAATTACGTCTTTCCATTAAATGACAAAAGTGACGAATAATGGTGTAAATTTTGAACAATTCCCGCTTGATTCTGCTGTATCTCTTTTCAGCATCAGGTAATTTCTTTGCAAAGAAAGAAACCAGTTTCCACTCATCAGCGGTGCGTTGTTCGTTACAGTTCCTGGTGGAAACGTGGAAACATAAACTGCGCGTCAAAGAATAGTGGTTGGATCAGAAGAGGGTAGACCAACCGCATTCGGTAAATCTTTGGTAATTTCGAAAGCTAACAGGACTGTATCCACCAAATGGATATCGCAATTTTTCTTGTTTGCCAATATGTCTGTCATGGAACGGACTGTTTTAGTATATCGCAGAATGACATGGAGATAAAAATTGAACATGCCTTGAAATTAGCGAAGATTATTTCATTCTTTTAGATAAAGGGAAATTACAAATGACATCAGTTTTGTCTGGTAATAGGTAAATTCGTGACATTTTTTTAACAAGAAAGTTAACTTCGCTTAATCCGAACTGACATTTGACTGGATTTGTAACAGTTACTGGCATGAATTTTACAAGAACGGGAATCTAAACCTCGTGGTTAATTGAAATGGGAATTAACTTGATAAGTTGATGTGAAAACCCTAGATAGCAAAGCTATGTAATTCGGATTTTATTAGCAAACCAGAAGTACCTTATGGCCTGTTTTTAAATTGTATTATTAATTTTGTAGGGTGGAGGGGTCCTACAAACATCTGTTATGTTCTGTTCGATATTTTGTTATATTTCAGTTTGTAATTGTAGATTCATACCCTCCCCCTCATTTCATACCATCTTTAAATATATATTCATGGACATTTGTACATAAGAATTTTTAAGTCACGTTTCTGTAGGTTCCCTTTGTGTATGGGGTATTGTGGTATATATAGGATTACATGGTGAAAGATGAATTCTCGTGGTATATGAGTTACCTGTGTGAATGGGTCGTGAATCGGATTAGCAAGGTAAAGGATAGTTAATGATGACCAACCTCACCCCACTTCCTCTTTTGTCTTTGTGCTACAATTATTGTAAGTTTTGCAATAATAAATATTGAACTACTATCTATTGACCTGACAACATCTATTTTAAAGATTACTCTACTTCGTAACAATATGGCGTCGCTGATAGGATCCTAACCACATTGGATGAAATGGAGCATGTATAAACATGGATTAGATATTTTGCAGTGTTGGCTAGGGTAAAAAATCCCCGAAAGACAAAGCTTCCGGAGGGGGAGAATGAAATAACTGATTTATTTTTGGCTCCAGCAGGATGTGAACCCATAGAGAAAATATCCATTATGTGTACCCCAAAATATTGGAAAACGTGACATATGACGAAATTTTAACCATTATAAAAAGAAACATGCGACCAACAAAAAGCTGGTTATTGCAGAGAGAACAAAATTTCTGGAAAATAGGCAGAACCCAAATGAAACCGTAATGAAGTATTTACACAAATTGAAAGAAGCATCAAGAGCATTGCGAATTTAAAAAACTGTGTTCCAGAGAAATATCGATAGAAGACGAATTTATCATTCTAAGACTAACTGAAGGCATGTATGACGTTACCTACAAACATAAGATCCTAGAACGGCTACAATCAAACGATATGAATTTAGAAGCAAGTGTAGAATTCTTGCAGCAATTAGAATTAATTAATGAATTTAATAATTCTAAAAACAATGTGGAAGCATATAACACAACTAAAATCCTAATTAAGTGCAAATATTGCGACAAAGACGAAAGAGACAAAGACAAATGACCAGCCCAAGGAAAATTGTTTAAATTGTGAAAGAAAAGAACATTTTCAGTTTGTGTGCAGATACAACAAAAGAATAGAAAGGGTAGAAAATATAAACCCTCGTACTGAAAATACAAATGTATATTAGATAAGAACCCCTGCAAAAAGTAGAGAAACAGTAAAACTGAATAGCATAACTTTTCGCATGCAGGTTGATACGGAGAGCAGTGTTTCTTCATCCCAAGCAATTTCTGAGAATTTTTTTTAATGGGTAACCCAAATTAAGAAAAAGTAATCTTAATTTCAAATAATTTGATGGCTCTGTTATCAAAACTCTAGGATCCTTCGAAGGAACTTCCGAGACAAAGAATCGTTTTGAGATTATTCTTATCAATGTTATAGGATGCACAAAAAATCATGGGATCCTGGGAATGACGTCTTAAAAGTGGATACGGTGAAATTAATAAACTGTATAAAATCAGAAAAACCTGTCATAGGACTATTAAATGGATATAAAGCGAGTATTTGGCTAAAAGGAAATAATCACCAGATCTATTTTGAATTTCGAAAAATACCTATTCACTACCCATGGTAGTTTCAAAACTAAAGAAAATGGCAGAACAAGGCATATTGTTACCCAAGGTTGTAGCAGTTGGGCTCCACCAATTGTTGCGATACGAAAGCCCAATGACGACTTGGGGATATGCGTAGATTAAAAATAGGTGTGAATCACCAGATATGCTCTGATTCATTCCCCTTACCTAATATAGAAACGACAATTCATAAATTAGCAGGAATTAAATACTTTGCTAAGATTGGCCTGAAATCGGCATATAACCAAATAGAAATTGACAGAAAATTTAAAGAAGTCACTACCATTAATACTCCGATAGGCTTCCTAAGATGAACTCGTCTTCCATTTGGAGTTAAGACTTCAAGCCACATTTTTCAACAGGCAATTGAAAAAGTTCTATCGGACGGGGTAAAAAATATAATCATATATCAAAACGATATAGGCATAGGTTCTTAATAAAGAGGAATTTTAAAAAAAGTTTTAAAGAAATTAAAAATGCTGGTATGATGATAAATGTGAGTTAAATTGTGACAAAATTTTGTATTTGGGATACTAAATATCTAAAGAAGGCATCTCACCAGAGAATAAACTGATAAATAAAATATCGAAAGTATCTACTCAAAAAAAAAAAAAAAAAAGAATTATAATCCTTTTTGGGATTGAACAATTTTTATAGCAAATATCTACCTAGATATAGCAACCTAATAGAACCATTTGCAGAATTACGGAAAAAAATACAGAATTTGAATGGACTCAAAGGCAAAATATAGCTTTTGAAGGCTTAAAAAGGCACTAATAAGAAAACCTATTGCAAAAAACTTCAATCCAAAAAAAGAAGTGACATTTATTACGGATGCAAGTGAACATGTTGGAGCCGCAGTTTTATCTCAAGATGAGAAAGAAACGTTAGCAATAGTATGACGCACAGAAAGAGCTCGAAATTTTTTGTTAGGACGAAAATTTTTGTTAAAGTCAGATCACGAAATTTTTGAGTTTATATTTAACCCCAGAAATGTATTACCAAAATTCACATCTTATAGAATTTTAAGATGGGCTATAAAACTCATGGCTTTTGATTTCGACATCATATATGTCAAGGGGAGCACTATGCCACACATGGATGTGCTATTCAGACTAAATTTCGACAGTAAAAATATTAGAAACGTTTGAAAATTCAGAAGATAAAATACTGCACTGGGTTAAAAAGGACGTCTCAGAATGTAAACCATAAAAGATCCAGTGTTAAGTATAATTTCAGACAGAATAAAAAGAAACTCATGCAGCAATTGTTCAATGGAAGAAAGACCTTAAAAAGAATCAAGGCATAAGTTAACTGTAGAGAAAGATATAATATGCAATGGCGATATTATAATACTCCCACAAAGTTTCAGAAAAGAAGTGCTAAAAGGCGTACACGGTGATGTGGTATAACAGTGACACAAATGAGATTAAAATTACAAGCGTGGTGGCCAGGATATTCTCGAGATGTAGAAGACTATGCAAAAAGATGCCCAAAATGAGCTGAAATAAAAGGCTTTTGGCAAAACAAAATTCACTCGGGGCCTAAAGAAAAAGAACCATGGGCTCGAGTACACATGGATCATGCCCATATTAAAGGCATGGGGCTATTTTTAAGTTTAGTGGACTCATTTGCAGGGTGGCCCGAAATGATTACGGTTGCTAACAGAAAAGCCATCACTGTAAAACAAATATTAAGAACAATATTTTCAAGGAATGGGGTGCCTAAAACTTTGGTCTCAGATAATGCGCCAGAATTTGCGAGGAAAGTGTGCTCGTGGCTAAATAGGTCCCGTATAAAACACCACCTTACCACCCACAACCGAATGGAATCGTAGAAAGAATGGTACAGACTGTGAAATTGGGAATAACAGAATTTTCCCCGTCTAATGAGAATATAGAGAGTCACTTACCAAGATTACTGTTAAGATATAGGACAATTTCACATGCCGGTACACTACAAAGTCTCTCTGCATTAATGAGTAGACAGATTAGAGCTTCTAAAACAGTCATTTTCAACGAGTGAAAGTGTATGGTATGAATAAAACAAAGAATCTCATTTATGAAGGCGAACTTTGTAGTACAGAAAGGACACAACACAGCAATGATAACGAAAAATGGCCAAAATGTACTAGACCTTGAGGATCAATTCAGAAGTAGAACGGAACCGAAATATATAGAAATGGACGAATAATCTAAAGGCCAAGAACATGAGGAGGTGACTAATTAATCCAGTAATAAAGCTAAACAATATGTGGATGTTAATGACCAGAAATCTGACGAGGTGTCGGAAGACGAAAATGAACCCAGACTTAGGTCCCCTATAAGAAGAAATCAAGATAAACCCCAAGAAAGTTTAGATTCACAAGAATAATTAGAAGTAGTCAAAGATCAACGAAAGGTATAAGGCCATTTCGATTTCGGGAAGTGTAGTATTGTATGTAAATGAGATACTGCTATAAAGGCAGACAACCACAGCGAAAGTCAGTTGAGCTAGCATCTGTTGACCTGACAACATCTATTCCAGAGATTACTCTACTCCATAAGAATACCACTGCATTTATTTTTATGGAAGAGCAAAGGAAAAGGTTAAACCAAGCAACACAAAACGTTAAAAGATCAAAATCTATTTTTTTTTAAATAATACAAAAAACGGTATCAAAATGTTCTCATCCTGTATGTGTAGCAGCTCCATAGGAACTGTTGTAAATGCATACATCAAACAAAGCATGTTGAGCAACATTTGAAACCCTAATTCAAGTAACCAGTGTCTGTCCCAAATCAGTTTACTGTTTGTGAGAAGAGAATTTCAGTTTTAACCAATTTCCAGAATTCTGTGTGTGAATTCAACCATTATTTCTTTCCATAAAAAAGAGTAATGTAAAGTGTCAATACTTACCTCGATCTTTCTTTTTAAAAGTTCGCATCTTGACTGCTGTTCAAAGTGAGGAGGTTAAGTCACCCACCACCAGCGAGAAGAAAACCGGTATTAATTACCAGGACTGCAACCCCGAAAAAAACAAAAAACAAACAAAACAAAAAAAGCAAAGAAATGGGAAGAATAAAAAAGCGAAAACATTTATTAATGCACACAAGCAGCTTAAAAAAAGTTCCGCCAGCATTAGCCCAGATAATATGAGAAAAAAATTAAAACAAATATAATAAATATATTTACTTTTCTTACAAAGTCTCGATCAATGGACGAAATGAGGGACAAATTGCAGTGGGGCGAAGGTTAGCATGCTTGACTTGCAAGCCATTGTTCGTGAGTTCGTTTTTCATTGTGTCTCTTTTATTAACGTTGACTTCGTCTAACAAATATTAAGTTATTAATTAAACTTAACTCAGTCTGGTGTAAGGCCACAACGCCAGAGCATCCACATTTAAGTACCTTCTATACTGGCGATGAAAGATTTATTAAATGATCCCAAGTCAAAGTAAAGCTTTCTTTCTCGTTACAAGCTTTCTTTCTCGATACACTTCTGATATTATTAGTTGGTGCTCGTGAAGTGGGTGATCTATGCATCCTGGTTGTGGATTTAGAAAGCTAACCCCAAATGGACAATAAGAAATCAGAATCTAGAATCAGTAAACCAAATTTAACATCTAGCAGCCATTATAGTGTTGATTTTGTATTAAATTCCTTTGAGAAATCCGCGAATATATTCTTCCTAAAATCATCAGCTCTTGTTAATCCTATTGATATCGTCTTAAGGCTAAAGAGATGCTGAAGGACGATACAAGCAATTTACTCTTTCGCTGTTTACTCAACAACTTTGTTACTGATCTAAAGGTGCCGTGACGTATAAGGATTAAGTAAGTTGCGTTAGGTTGGGACTGTCTACCTTCAAAATCTGCTTCCTATGTACAAGTTTTGTATCGGTGCTAGAAAATAAATTCCAGTTTCTATTTTTATTGTTTGTCGAGATGAAACTTTAACATTTTTCATTCCGGCTTTGTGCAAAAAAGTTGTAATACACAAAACCATAATATAAAACAACCTTGATATCGACAAATCATTGCAATAAACATAAACTGGTTAGAATATATAAACGTTAAATTTAGTGGTCACACGTGTTCGCGTAAACATCACCGTTTTTAAAGACTTGAATTAATGTCAACGAGCCGAAAGATCAGAAAGTCCTACTTAAAAAAGTGTCTCCCGACAGGAATTATATCTGCATTCTACATTTCTATCAAGGAAACCTTTTTAGGCCAAGCGCACCTTAACAATTAGACTACGAGAAGCCATCATGACAAAGTACTATATATATATATATATATATATATATATATATATATATATATATATATATATATCCAGTATGACGCAGCTTGATGAACATAATGAGTCTTTCAATTTCTCCATTTCGAGAACTAATCAATGTAGAGCAGACGTTCCCTTATAAAAAAATTGTCTAACGCACTGATTTGACTGGAACTGTTGTCATTCAGTCCTACATCACATGTGAGATTGAAAAGAGCGCATGTGGATTCGTCAGTGTTAAAGCGTTTGGTCAACTTATAATAATCATTTAATTGTACCGAGTTTAAGTGATTTTAAAATGGAAATATATGCCTAAACCTATCCAAAGATTTTTGACATATATACAAAAGAACATCCACACAAATTTCTGGCATAAATCAAACGCGCCTACACATCTCAGTGCCACAAGATTTGGCACCCAAAGCACGCGCCCTAAATGACCCATCCTAAGTATATCTCTGGCTAAATGGAATATTTTAAAAAGTGCTTTCATTCCATTTTTGATATAAGATTTGTGAATGTATAATTTGTGAATGTATAATTTGTATTTTTGTTCCTTCAGAAAATTAATTGAAATTCTACTTTGAAAATAAAATCTTTGTCAAGAATTAAAACAAATGTTACAAAATGTGCATTTTCTTAAAACTTCATACATTTTTCGATATTAAGTATACTTTTTGATGTCTAGGGAAGTGAATTTTAAAGTCTTTTGATGTATGAATGAGAACCTGATCGGAACAATTATCATTTTGACAGCTCTTCCAACAAACGACGCTTATCAATTTTTCCCTTCAGATCGCACTTTTGCAATTACACTTAATATTTTACATGGGACTATAAGATGAATTTTAGAAAAAAGTAAAGTAACAAAAAAGAGTTTGTGTGATCAGTGTAACATCCAGGTAAGTAATAATTATACTAACAAGTTCTGTGATAAAGAAAAAATTATCGCTTCGAATAAATAAAAGCTGTATTCAAATGGTCTAAAAACTATTAATAAAAATGTATAGAAAGTGGAAAATAATTTACGTTCCGTTTAAATTGAATCCAACTCGTCAGTGTTAATCGGTATAATGATCTATGACATCTTTGGAATGTTATGCAAGGTCCTTTATGGCATTTTCAAACAAATGAAAGTTGATGATTCCCATATCCTCTCCAAGTAATATGAGACACGTGTTTTTGGATTATATAATATTGCTAACTAGTAAAAAAAAAAGAGGAGAATACCTAATATGACCGCATGCAAGTGACAAAATGTCTGGCAATAAAACAGAACGAGGGAAAGATTGATTCATGCCTTTGTCATAAATTTTGCTGTTAAATCTACACATGCAGTCTCACCTGGAATTTGAACTCATTTCGCCAATTCCGCTTGCCACGTCGATAATCGTTTTTACGTTGACATTTCTACTATTGATTGTGACCGGCATTTTTACTCGGAATTTTGTTATATTTCTTTGTCATATATAAACCATGAAACCAAGAACTTTCAAATTCTTACACTGATGAAAACTAAGATGAATTTACATAAACTATGTAAAATTTTAAAACGAACACTTATATTGATGATTAAAAAATCATGTCAAATAACATGTTTACTACATGAAAGATCAACGCACTCCATTCACCGACTTCTGTTTGTCAATAAAATAAGTAACTTTTTCGAAACGCTCTTTCAAGAAGCCACTTTTGTTGGCTATGTAAGACTTGATTTTTATACATTCTCTACACACATATTTGGATCCAAATATCATTAGCAAATTTAATCTAACAAAGAATAAATTTTAATAATGATAATACCAGTCATATGCATTGTTCATAATAACTGAATTTTGTCATAATTTAATTGCGCTACAAGCAACACTTGTATTTTGCCGATTAAAAAAACTTTATAGGAATGTATTCAAATTTATATAATCTGTGCACTATTGTCAAAAAGAATTTTGCTAAATGCTTTGTTTGTATTATTAATACTTCCTTTGTATAATACCTTAAAAACTTTACTTGTGATGGAAAATATTGTTAGTTAATAAATACTATTGTATAATTAATCGTTCTTTCGTAATCTTTTGAAACTGCAGTATTTTGGATTCTGAAGGAAAATAATCTTTATTCAGAAAAAACATTATGTCTAATAATTTGTCTTTGTATTTTTTTTCAAGTAAACTAAGCATTAAGTTTACTTATCGTCCTTTCAATATCCTTTCTTAACCCTTAATATCTTTCACCATTTTAGTCCGACATTTCTGTTGTCAGTAAGGATTAGAACCATTAATGTGATTGTTAAATACCATATATATATATATATATATATATATATATATGAACATTGAAGTCAACACTCAGGGGCGACAGGCTGTTTCATGCTAGACGCAATCGTCAGGCCACGTGGCCTGACGATTGCGTCTAGCATGAAACAGTCTGTCGCCTCTGAGTGTTGACTTCAATGTTCACTTTTATATTTACATACACTATCTCTGATATTGAGCACTTTATCCCATAAATATAGCACACCTTAAAACCATATATATATATATATATATATATATATATATATATATATATATATATATATAATGTGTGTGTGTGTGTTTACTATTTAATCAATTAGACAACTCAAACACGCCATTACAGAATATAAATACATTAATTACCCGATACAACTAAAAGAAAAACATCTATCACCTGCATTATTGTATGTAAGAGGCATCATTTTATTGTGGTAATTATGATTTCTTTCATGGCAAAAAAGTTGCAAAGTATTATTTTGCAATTTTTTAGGAACTTACATTTCGTGTTGCTTTCCAATTTCATGAATTTCTTTTCATCGCCTTCACTATAAATTGTGCCATCTCTTACCCTGGATAGAGTGATAATTCGAAGTTTGGATTAAGAATATATTTAAGTGGGAACACAGCTGACAACTACTTATTCAAAGGATTTTAGGTGACTTTTTCAATCAATCAGTAATCGTTCAATGGAAAGTAAACAGACATGATTTATTGGGAAAGAAACGGGCGAAATTATTTTTGGTGGCATACTGTTTTTGTAAAGTGTGTAATAAAAAACATTTTACAAATTATCCTAATATCAACACCTGAAACATTTCTGCTAACAGTAACACTAGCATTGTTTTATCACTTCATCAGTTATCAACCTTAAATCGTTGTCGTCCAGAATGCATCCACAGTATATATGTGTGTGTGTAAGAGAGAGAGAGAGAGAGAGAGAGAGAGAGAGAGAGAGATCCATATTGCGTCGAATCCAAGAGAAGCAGGAAATATTTGTTATTGCTTTGTTTGAATTTATTTTCATTCAATAATACTGAGTAGGTTAATTACAATTTTTATTTAGCATCTAAAATAAAATCCGAATCTAAACAGTTTTCTTCCTATCGAACTGAAAAATCCATTTTTCTTTAACAAAAACAACCAAAACCAGCATAATCAGCTGAAAAAAGATTTAATGTCACGTGCATTTTAAACATATACAGTTTACTTTAGTGAGACGAAAATGCCCGGAAGCATGTCGTAGGGTTCATACAATGGGATAATGTTCCAAGTGGAATCTCTGACTAAATAATGTCTTAATTCTGAGACCTTCGTCCGAGAGCCAGTACTTGACTCTTTACTGACTCTCGTATATACTCGAACCTAAACTATGACTACTTCCATAAAAATTTAATTCCCACCTCAGTCATGCAATCGATAAAAAATTAAAAAGATCTGAAATTATCTTCAACACAACAAAATGAAATTCTAATTAGAACAATCGCTTTTTCAAATCAAATCAATAATGTGACATCTGTTTAACTCATTAATTATATTATACGAACAATTCACCTTTCTGTGTTGCATATAGTTTTTGGACACCAGTTGAATGATCAACGTGATAAGTGTAAATGTCAATCCACACCGAATTATTTGTCATAGCAAAAGATTGAAAGAAGAGGAAATACCATGAACGAATAACGGCACAAAATAGCATTTGGGGGCGAAGATAATTTATTTTTTTTATCGAAATTAATTCGTTTCTCTTTCGTGACATAAAAAAACTAGTAAAAGAAAACTAGTTGAGCGTTTGTTCTCGAAATAGTTATCATTTCATGATTGTGTAAAAGCCAGAAGGTATCAGTAACATTAGAAGAAACATCACAATCGTCTTACCTGTGGGAAATGGTCGGCGTGTCCCAATACGGTACCTCTTATAATTTTCTCTTTCTATCTTCCGACAGGCTGAAAACTAAAAGAAGTCCAAACAGAATGCACGACTACAATATGTTGTCGTCCGTTTACCATGCCAGGAAACATCTGTTCGTATTCGATACCAGAATATGTGGGAGTAAAGGGAGATATCTTCTTACTCGTCCTCCTTCCCTGTGTGTCTGATGTGTACACAGACTTGAAGGAGAGAGAACCTCACTCACTCACTCACTGACAACAACCGCCGACTGACTAATCGATATTCTGCCACTGTACATTTCTTTCAGCTTAGACCAATTCACAATGAATGAAAACACGAGGTTGCACGATTTTCGCTCGATTACACTTCTTTTCACTTTACACAACTATTATTTTTAAAACAGATTTTACAATAGTAAAAAATGTACTTGTTAAATAGAAATTATAAGTCTGAGACAAAGTTTTTTTTTCAGTATTAACTAAGCTTAACTTAATTTAACGCAATGCTACAAGTATAGAGCACTTAGTGGCGTATGAACTCGGAACGGTAGCAATTACCTGACACTTGGTCGCTTACCATCAATGTACGGCAGGTACCCAAATGACTACTTGAGCTTTGTTTTTGTTTTGTTTTGTTTTGTTTTTTTAACTTATTAATTTCAGGAAGAAATTCATACATTTTCTTTCACAAAATGTTGGGTAACCAAACAACGTAAACATAAGAAAAAAGACTAAAAGTAAAAAGAGTACAACCTCTGTGAATTGTGTCATGTAAAGCATGTTTCCAAATTAGAATTTGTTATATTTTTGGCATTATTTCGATCGGTGCAGTCTTGTATTCATTTTGCAACCAATATAATGTTTTTTGGAATTTTGAATGGAATCTCATTTCGAAACGTCGACTAGACATTATTCCAATTTGCTGCATTTATTGATTCCGGTGCCCTAAAATCCAAAGGTAGTTGCTTGCGTCTCTCTTAAGTGCAAAATTAAAACTTTAAACAATAGAGTCAAATGATCTTTGTTTAAAATACAGCAGCGTTAGTAATTTGTCATAGTTACAATTAATATAGTAAAACATCCAATAAGTATAGTGAAATTTAAAATGCAATTTATTTACATTTTTCACACCAGTTTTTGTTTGTAAACGTGCATGTATGTTTATCTGTTATGTATGTATCTTTTAAAAGAAAACAGTCGTTATTTGAAATATTGTAGAAATTGGCGTGTGTCTGACAGGGAAAAAAAAATCATACATTTAGTTAGTAAGTGTTGATAACACCGGTTGACATTTTTCGACCCAAATGTTGTTGGGCAATGGGCACATGTTTCTGGGCTATTTTTCACGCTGAATCTGAAAATCAAGACCATTTTGCCTCATCACATCACGTTTTCTCAATACATATAATTTATATTTTGCTTAAAATAGGCTAAAATGCCTAATTCACAGGGATATTCCACGGCTTAAATATGCGAGTGACATATTTGAAACATTTTGTTTCATATCAAAATGATTTATCACTGAAGAAAAAGTATCCAAATAACTTTCAAAATGAATTCTAAGCTATTTCAGTTCAGATAAGCTGACCTGAAAATGCTTGATTTTATGAGAGATATCCCACTGGAAAATGTTCTTGTGTCTTCAATATTCTTAGCTTGTTAAAACTTTGATTTGTGTTTCTTCTCTTTAGAAGTCATTAAAGCGATTTTAGTTTTTATTGGTATTTTTCACTTTAAGCCTGAAACCGTCATAAGATTTTATCATATCACTTGAATTTACGGAGGTCTGGTATTGTCATGCAGTCTATGTATAACATGCATAGTAACATCGATAAATGTGGGTTGTTAGGGTGGTAGGCGAGTGTATTTGAGACTAGCAAAATTAGAATTTTCCTTATCAGCGTTTAAAATAGCCTCCAAACACCAGATAGGCATAACCAACTAGGCACTTTTCTTACCTATTCCCAACCCCACCAGCATCTTGTCTAATCAGGTCCTTTAAACTATTCGGGTGCAACATGAGTATTAAGATTCACTTTCTGTTCAGTGACCTCGATCAGTTTCCTAATACTCTTGGTGATTATAGTGATGAACAGGGAAAGAGGTTTCATCAAGATCTCAAGGTAATGGAAGAAAGATACAAAAGCAGTTGGGATGTTAACATGATAGCTGATTTCTGCTGGAGCATCAAAAGAGATCAACCTTTTCAAAAGCACCGTAGAGTTTCCAAAAAGAGAAGATTTATATTTTTGGGTGTATTTTTCATTCCTTTGTATTTTCTTTGTTTTGATTCAAGAATTGATGACATATGTTTGCCTTAATTTAATTTTGTGTGAGATTTTTCTAAAAACATTTTCTGAACTGAAAATGCATTCTTTAAGTCACTGGGATACATTTTTTTATGAGTTATTCTAACCTGAAAATATTTAAGGTTGGTTCTACTTGGCCCTTGCATATCACTGTTAAATGGGTATTTTGGCCTATTTTAATAAAATAGAAATTGTATGTACTGGAAAAACGTCAGGTAATGAAAAAACTGGACTTGATTTTCAGATTCAGCATGAAAAATAGCCCAGAAACATGTGCCTATTGCCCAACAACATTTGGGTTGAAAAAAATGTCGACCGGTGTGATCATAGTTTACAAAAGAAAATGAAGTATTAGCATATTGACTAATAAATCTAGCATGTAGTTTCATTTATCTAGCATGTAATTTCATTTATCAGCGAATCTCTAGCCGCTTCACTTTTTTTCGGAACGAAGAATCACTTGGCAAGTCTTATGAAAGGAAAACGACTTTTGAATTGTCTGATTACGACGTTGCAAAGTCTTGTATCTAACTGTTTTCAGACGATATAAACAAACTCGGAGTTTTCGAATTTATTCAACCAAAAGCAATTAATTAAAAATTGTCTCGTGGTCTTTTTTTTTTTTTTTTTTTTTTTACTAATCTGCAAATCTGTAATTCTATTTTTAAAGGATTTATTAGAAGAGAGAATGCCAAATCTCTTCTCCCGAGTATTTTGAGTAGCGCAAACGAAAAAACACAAGACGTACTTTGGTGTAAAATTTGCAGAGAAACAAGCATTTATTAGTGACAGAAATGTTTTTCACAATATACAAATTACAATATAGTCCTTGCAAAAAAATCCCTTGTGCGCCTCAAATTATCAAAGCAGATTAAGTCATTTCAAATACAAATCAGTTTTTTTTCTTAGAAAACTAGTTCCTGTAAAACAAAAGGGATTTTTACAATTTTCTTTTAGCCCAACAGTTCATAGAAATCAATTTCTTAGCAAGGAAAGAAATTCACTTACTTCGAAAAGATAATTCAAAATGACGCTGGTTCAAATGTTGGGAGTTTAAGTTCGAAGCGGATGAGAAAAGTTGACTTACTTTGGCGAAACTGCTTTTCTGTAGTCTTTTTCACGAATATTCGGATTTTTGGAACAGATGTCCTCAAGTTTGAAATCAACTCACATGGGTTTATGAAAGTCATCCATATGAGAATTTAGAATATTTTTCTATTTTCTTCGTCAACGGGGGTAATGGAAATAGTCTTTTATCACCCAAGGTTACCACATGTTTTTTTTTTTTCAGATACAGCAGACTTTACACGCCAAAGCAGTAAAGCTTTTCTACCTGATAACACCCTTACACTCGAACAGGGATAATCCCTTCCTTGCATTTGATAGACCCTTGTGGGAAAGAGTGGCTTCTGCATACGGATACGCCCTACGATTACAAAAGTCAAGGGGATGATTATATATGTGTGTGTGTGTGTGTGTTTGTTGATCTTTTCTGTGCCTTTTTTTTATATCTCTGACATTTTTACACGCTAGTTAATATTTATTCTCTACTGTCAGCCTCAACCAACAAGCTAGCAACTGAATTGAATGACTAACCGATGTGCGGTTGCTGACAATGTGTCGCAATCGGAAACATTTTTGAAGGGTTCAAGCTCTACAGTGTCAAAATTTTCCATTCTTAGACTTACCCACAAGATTTATTTTTTTAAAGTTTGCGGTGAAGTATTGACATTATTTAGTAAATCATTCCGATTCATAATCTCATCTGTGTTTCGATCACCTTATTTCAGTTGATAGGATCTTCTCTTATTTTCACATATTCAGTTTATATTAAAATTTACAATGCTTGGTGGATCTTTGTGAAGAGGTATAAGCTACTAAAATTGAAGTTACTGGATGGAGAATACGACTGAGAATGGTCAGAAGACTCACCAGCTAAAACATAGTAATAGAAACAACAAAGATTAGGATGCTCATTCGAATGATTTGTTTAATAATTATTACTTTGGTTTCGGATCTTGGCAAGCTCCGTCCTTTTCCCGGGATCTAGTCGTTGGTAAAATTTAAGAGTTTTTAAAAAGAGTTCCGTTACATCTGTAGTGATATGCAAAGTTTTTCCATGTTCATTCTAAGTAGAATAAGGCACTTCGCTAGGCTCTAAAGGAGGCCACTAATAATTAAACAAAATTGGCACGGAATAGGTTATATGATATGAAACATTTTTTAACCAATCACAGCTGACTTGAAGAATAAAAGGATTTTTCCTCAGAGAGATTGAGAGAAGAGATAATGTCAACTCTCTTATCCTGAATATTAAAAAGTTGCATAAACAAGACTTGAAATTACTAAGTGAAATTTAAAAGAAAAATATTTTTTTTACAAGACATTAAAACAATATAACAAATAAAATTTTTACAAATTATGCTTGCACAAAAATTTCCTTTTCAGTGCATTTTTAGTAAAGGCAGATAACATGAAGTTTGAAAGTTTTGTTTAAAAAAATAAATTGAAAATCAATATACATTAATAGCTATTTTTTTCAAAAACACCAGTAAAGAAAAATAAAAATTGTAAATCTGTTAATTTTTTAAATATTAGACGTTTCTTTGAAATTTGCAACTTGCGTTGTTTTAACGTCCTTTTTTATAGTAGTATATTGGAGAAGCATTCCCTCTGGATTATTCTTCAGTCAGAATGTTGCTCTTGGCCAAGAAAGATGTCAAAATTTCTGGCTCCGTAGTAAATCTTCCGAGTTTACCATGTTAAATATGTATTTAGTAAAGAATTTTAGACTCATTATGTTGGATTATTAAAATCGTATGCTATACATTAGATAAAAAGCCTATATAATTTAAAGTAATGTTTAGACAGTCTACCAATTTTTATTCGATGATTAAGAGAGTAGGATTGTTTGTTCAGGTGACTTTTGTTAAAAGTATGTGTAGTAAAAACAGAACCAGTGAATAAACTTATATCAAAGCTTTATTGCACTTTACTCTAACTACTCGTCTACTGACGGATTAAACGAGTGCTTTTTAAACACCCTAGATCTTAAGAGGAGGTAACTGATGATTTATCAGTACAGTCTCTCCTACGTATTTTATTCATAAGGGAGAAATCACTTAGATGTCCAGGATCTTTACAGATTCTCTGTGAACGCCAGGGCAGTTCTTGTATTGGACTATTCGGGCTGGAAGATCTCTCATTTTGAGGAATGGAAATATCTTGTCCTTCTTGATGGACGAGGCCGCTCTGAGTCTGAATGTGGATTTTCCGGGTCTGTTTCTGGATGTACCTGTTCATCAGGATCGTCTGGAGTTGTCAGGGTCTCGGATGTTAATCCCTCTGAAATGTCTGATGGAGGTGCAACGGAAGCTGTGTCATCATCCTGGGGTAATATGTCGTGAGTAATTTCAACACGGTGATCTCCCGATTGGTTTTCAATGTTGAAGAGATCAGATCTGCTCAGTAGGGTGGTTTTATGATCTGGTACATCTCCAGCAGGAGCCAGATCTCTAGAAGAGACGGTAGTTTGCCTTCCATCCGGGTGTCACACGAATGCGTAGTGTGAGTTTGCTTCTATTAGTTCCACCTCGTCTACCAGGGGGTCATGTTTGGTATACCGAATGTGGCATCTCAGTAGAACCGTACCTTGTTGAGAGAGCCAAGTGAGAATCGAAGACCCAGTCGAACTCCGTCGTTGGAAGGGTAGAAATCTTTCGTGTTGGGTGGCATTGGTACATTATAACGATCTGATGGCATATAGGGCTACTGGAAAGAGATTTTCCCAATTACTTATTGAGCATTTGTGTTGAAGCAGCCAATTGAATTGTTTTCCAAATTAAGCCGTTATATCTCTCGCATTGACCTTAAATCTGGGGTTTGTACGGGGTTGTCTGACTTACCACCATTCTGCGTTCTTGTAAGAATTGCCGATGTTGCTCGGACATGAAAGAAGCTCTTCGGTTTGAATGTATGTATGCCGGTACTGCAAAGACGGCAAATGAGAACGAAGGGATTGTATAATTGTTGTTGCAGTCAGATCTGGACAGGAGAAAGCGAAAGGAAACTGTGAATATTTGTCTACAATATCATGTATCGGTTTCGTGTTTTGGATGGTAACGGGTCTTTAAAGTCCAGATTGGGTCTTTCAAATGGCTGCGTTGCTTTTATTAGGACCCCAGGCGTAGGTCTGTAAAATTTAGGTTTTATCTCAGCACACGTTCGGCAGGAATTTGTAACTTTCCTAACGTCCTCCACTGAATAAGGCACATTCCTACTCCTTACCATGTGAACCATCCCTGTTATGCCCGAGTGGCACAGTTCTTCGTGTAGTGTCTGGAGTTCTTTTGAAACTTGGATTCTTGACAGGGCGTCTGCTGTCAGATTCTCCTTGCCGGGCTGGTAAGTAATATCGAACGAGAAACAAGATAGTTCAATTCTCCACCTTGCTATTTTTTCATTTTTTATTTTACTGGTAGCCTTTGAGTTGAACATGAACGAAACAGATTTTTGGTCTCTAACTAATCTGAAATGACGTTCGATTAAATAGTGTCTCCATTTTCTTAACGTCTCAACTATGGTATGGCGGTGGCTTCTTTTCCAATCGCCGTATGCCGTCGTTCAGATTGAGAGAGTCCTTGAAAAGGCGGCTACAGGGTAGTCAGCTTGACTTAATGAAGCGGCAATTGCGCAGTCTGATGCATCAGTTTCAACTACCAATTGGACAGAAGGATCTATAGTTATGATTACGAATTTTGCAATGTCTTGCTTGAGTGTTTCGAATTCTTCTATTGCTGGGCGAGATAAAGGAAAAGATCTTATCTGTATTAACGGACGTATCTTCTCTGAGAAAGAGGCGATCCATTGCGAATAGTGGGCGAACACGCCCATAGTTCGTTGCAGCGCACATATGTTATCTGGGACTGGCAATCTGAGCAAAAGTTTTAATCGCTCTGTGTCCGACGCCATTGACCCGTTGCTTATTGTATAGCCCAAAAGATTGATTTTATGTTGCCCAAACGAACATTTGTCATTATTTAGTGCAAGGTTATATTTGCTTACGGCGTCCATGAACCGTAGAAGGTTTTCGTTGTGGTCCTTCTGATTGTGGCCACATATAGTTACATTATATAAGCAAAAGTATTTCCAGTTCTTCATCCATTATGATTTTGTCGATTATTCTTTGAAAACTGGCTACTCCATTAATTACCACAAAAGGTATCCTCCGCAACTGGTACAGCCGACCAACTGCTTCATATGCAGTGTAGGGTCTGTCTTTTGGCTTAATGGCCACCTGATAATAAGCACTTTTCAAATCTAACGTGCTGAAAATATTACCTTTAGCTATTTCACATAGCATTTCGTCTATGCGTGGTAACGGAAAAGCGTCCAGAAGAGTGAACCGGTTAAATGTCTGAGAGTAATCGATAACCATCCTTTTTTTTTGGTGTGTGTGTGTGTGGGGGGTTCTATGTTTGTTATTAATACTTGAACCCTTCATGGTGTCGCACTTGGCTCAATTATTCCTTCTTGAACCATTCTTTTTATTTCAGACCCTATAAATTGTTTGTCGTCATACGAATAGCGTCGGCTTACAGTTCTTTGTCAGGTTTTCAAAAAGTGAGGGCTACGGAATGTTGGCTGCGGTCAGTCCGAAAATCTTTAATACAGGTTTATCTCCGCCGAACGGGATTTCTAGGCTAGAGTGTTGCTGGAAAAAAATCGTGGCCCAGTATTACCTCACAACAAAAGTCTTTCATTATTGATAACTTAACAGCTTTATATGAGATGCCGTTAAAATGTAGGTCGGCCAAACAATATCCACTTACGTGTGATGACAAACCTGAGTTCGCCATTGTTACTCTCTTGGGGGAGGGAACATAATGCCATTTTGAATGTTTACTAGACTGTTTCTGATATAGTTTTCCGAACTGCAAGTGTCTAATAATACGTTGGTGAGGACTCCGTTAATTTTAATTTTTATAATAGTTTTTAAAAGACAGTCAGGGAACAGGGCCATTGTTGCAGAATATGATAACGAACTGACAGGACGGTTAGCTTTGTAAGAAATATATTTAAACGAACGACATACTTTGAAAAAAATGTCCTATTTTCCACACTTGTGGCAACGAGCTTCCTAGCAGGACATGAAAGTCGTGAGTGTAGATTTAGATCGCAGTAGTAACATGTCCGTTTGGTTGATGCAGCAGTGACAGGTTGTTCTGGGGTGTTTAAAGGTGGGGCATTCTGGGCAGGAGAGTAAGTCGAATTATCATTGAGAGGAGGGATAGTAGGAACAGGTTGTTTTAGAGCGGCACCCACAGTATCGGGTTGAAAATACGAGCTTGGACTGCTGTATAGCAAGCTCGCAAGTATTGGCTTGTTCATAAGCAGCTTTCAAGATCAGGGTCTTATTTTCAAGAAGGCGTTGCCTTACCTGAACATTGCGTAGGCCATTTACGAAGGCGTCTAGAATATGTTCCTCTTGTGCCTCCAAAGCGGCCATGGGACGAAAATTGCAGTCTCTGCTTAATGTCCGAAGGGTTTTTAGGAAATGATCCAATGTTTCGCCAGATTCCTGTCGCCGGGTAGCAAGTATATGTCGGACAAAAAGTTCATTTTGGGGTTTCACGTAGGTTGCGTGTAATCTTTCTATCGCTTCTTCATACGTTTTACAGTCTAAAATGATATCATTGATTGAATGAGACACATAGTTAATCAGAAGAGCACGCTTTTTAATAAGCCGATTCGGGTTCTCAAGGAGTAGAGTTTCAACGAAGTTCGTAAAAGTTTCGAGCCAGTGTGTCCAGGGTTTATTTGCTGCTTCGCTTTCTGAGTCATAAGTAAATCATTCTAGCCGCATATAAAATTCCATTGTAAATACAATAGATTGTAGTAAAACAGAACCAGTGAATAAACTTATGCCAAAGCTTTATTGCACTTTACCCTGACTACTCGTCTACTGACGTGGTCGTGTTGAACTGGTACTAGCAAGCAATCTTAGCCGAGGTTAAGAGGTTGAAACCGCTGTGGTCCGCGAGGTGATGGGCAGCAGAGAGTGAAACTTGAATCGACCAGTGGATTGGTAGGAGACGTGGTCGGCGGGAGTCAGTTGGTCGCTGGTGATCGCTGGCCCGGATACTACCCAATCATCTTGTTCTCCCCACCCCGCCCAAGGACGGCTGGTTGCTGCTGGTTTTATGGTGTAAGTGTGTTACAGCAGTGCAGGGTATTTGACGCTACTTCCGGTTACAAATGAAAGCTATAAAAATAACTCTTGGTTCGAAGTATAATGTAATTGGTCATAATAAAACTACGATCATGAAGGAAATAATATTGGTTTTGGATAACCAGCGTAAAATATCGATGTACAGGATTAATAAATGTTGTAGATTCCGGGATGAAATCCGGTATCAAATAATAACAAACGCCAAGAATGAATATAGGAAATACATGTATTAACGTAATAATACAAACTGGTAATACAGGTTAGTAGTTCCAGGAATGCGAGTTAGTAGCAAAATATATATACAGTCTTTGATATCGACGTATCGCTGTATGACTTCTTACTGACTCTTGCCGCTACGTTATTCTCTCGACTCGACTCGACTCGACTCGACTCGACTCGACTCGACTCGACTCGACTCGACTCGACTCGACTACTGTCGGGTATTCACTGGCAGTAGTATATGTATACCCTGGGTGAGTCTATTTGTGTAAAAAGGGG
Source organism: Acanthosepion esculentum (assembly GCA_964036315.1). Taxonomy (NCBI): domain Eukaryota; kingdom Metazoa; phylum Mollusca; class Cephalopoda; order Sepiida; family Sepiidae; genus Acanthosepion; species Acanthosepion esculentum. The sequence goes on along the minus strand of OZ038487.1, from coordinate 2,965,554 downwards.
AGACCCCTCAACAATAAATTCAAACTGTTCAAGGTTAAATTGAATGGAATTGAAAGGTTAAATTGAGTTCGTTTGCTGAAACAAAAGTAACAGAGTAGCATGTTGTTACGATACCTGCAACGGCTCCTTTTTAAGAAAATAAAGTAAATGGCCAATCCAGAAGTCTCTTTCCCAGCATTGTTATAACCAGCATGTAACGAGTCCTCTGATTGGTCAATAGACGAACCAATGACAGCCTTACCTCGTTTCCGCTTTGCCGGACATTTAGAAACTCTTTTTGACGACTGTCCCTGGAGCAATAAAAATGTACTGAGCTGCTTTCCGATCAACAGCAACGCGGAAAAGTCATATATTGTTAATCAATGTGATCAGTAAAAAAAATTCGTGTGCCAAGAATAAGTTCAATCGCAAATTCGTGTTCAAAAAGTACAACAGGCAAATTAATACTGAAAACGGGGGTCAAAACTCCAACCTTCCGCTCTTAACAGAGGAAACGCACTTTCACCCGCCAAGCTCAAAAATCGTGCTCCCCACGTTGGTGAAAGCAATGGCTTTTATTCACAGAGCAATTTTTCTTATTGGCCACACCTGTCAGGAAGGAAAGAACATTAGCATTGTTTTTTTTTTAAAGTTCTTTACTGTGCAACAGTTCACTTTTTTCTTCTCTATTTCCACGTTGTATTTCCTTCTTTCCCTTTTTCAGTTCTCCTTTCTTTTTTTTATTTCCGTGACAACTTAGGGTCTAACCCTTGTCTCGGCAACCAGATATGACGATGTTTTCTGCTCGTCACTGCACAAGCTGTGACGACTTCCAAGGTCGGCCGTATTCGTATACACCCAGTTCGCTATGTTCACAGGTTTGTCTCACTAGCCGTGATCGAATTCAAGAAAGAATAACGACAAATACTTTTCAAGACACAGATTGGGAAATAGCACTAAACGATTTCTCACTTAGTCGCCAATGTCTTCATTCTGTTTCGAGAAGGTGAACTGCTATCTTACTAATTTTTGGCTACGGTAAAACGACCCGCACATTCACTGCCCGACTCTCTCAGCGACTGCTGACTCACTCACTGCTGGTCCTTTCCTCACTGACTGCCTGCTTCCTGCCTCTCTTTGCTTATATGGATACTGATTGCGGTCGCACCACCCCTATCCAGGAGACTACCCATTCAGCTTTTGGGTGGACAGTTTTTCAAAGGATAATATTTTTATGATTATCTAAAATCACTAATAAAATTATCTTTGGTAATTCAAAGGCAGGCTGGAGACAGGAATCCTGAAAATTCCTGGTCATTAAATTGACTCAAAGTTGGACTGGAGACGAAATTAAATTGATTTAAAAGGAAAAAAATATATATCTATTTATTTCTTAAGGATGTGTGAGAAATTGTATTACTACATTCGGAGACTTAACCGTTTATTTTCACAATCAAGTGGTAATATTGTTCTTCTTTGAAAGTGTGTTTCTGCCCCTCAAGGTTAATTTATGTTGTGTTGTTTGTAAATGGAAAAGAATGGTTTTGCTTTTATAGTGTGCGTGAATGTATTCGTTTTTTTCTTATTTCATCAATCTTGTTATTGGCCTAAAATTTCATATTTTCGGCACACAATGCACTAACATCCGTAACAGTGCTTGTATAATTTTCCATCAGTGCCATGTGTGACGCTACTGTTACTCCCTTTTTCTCCATAGCTGATTAGGATTCCAGTGTTTAAAAAGACTTCTCTTTTACAAACTTTGTTCACTTTTGTATTCTTTCAATGTTTTTTACATTTCATTTGTTTGAATATATAAATTTATTGTTGCCATTTCATTTCATATCATTACACTATCTCAAATATTGTACCTCATTCTGAACGTATATATGTGTATTGTTCAATAGTATTAACAGGTTCACAATACTACTGTCATTTTGTATAAAAATCACAATTTCATTTTATTTAAATTTTTCAGTTAAAAATCACCTTGAGATTAATTAATATTAAAAAAATAACCTTTTCAAAAACATTCAACTATCATTCGGTTGACACATCTCAGTCTTTTAAACAGGATTAGAGGTTTATCCCCTGTTTCCTGTGCAGGATTGAGTTTCCCGTCCCTTCTCAATCTACTTCAACTCTATACTTCTAAAGTCTCTGAGCACTTAGACTTGGTGTAATGGTCAGGAAGCTTGTCTTACCAGATTAATTACTACTGAGTAATGAGTTCGATACTTACTAGGTGCTCCTTACTTTCGGCGTTGTACCATAGTTTCGCATATTAAGTTACCATGCTTCTAACGTGTTCACCTAAACTCTGAATTTTTTTTCCTCAATGGGAACAGATAGGTTTGCCTATCATATGGTTCAAACTCCTCCCCGGTTTTTTTTAACATGAGTAGAGGTTTATTCTTTGTCTCCTGTTTAGGATTGGGTTTCTGTTTCCTTTTAAAATCTTATTCTCTTGCATTCCTAGTAGCCCCTTGGGTTTTAGTGGCATTATCGCCTTGCTTGAAGTGAATTGATAAAAAGGTGTCCCCTATAAAGTACGAAAAAAAAAGGGCGTTTTGTCATACTTTGTACTTTAACCGTGGATATTTCGTGTATGAATTTAAATTAAATTTGTTTATGAAAATGAAAACAACTGAGGTTTAACAAATTTTATATAAGAGTATGAAATAAAGTTACAAGGTATTGAAGTTATTATTTTGAATTTTATTCAATTACGTTTTGTAATGTTTATAGAGAAAATGAATGCAGTCCTTTCTGAGTCTGTTCGGTGCTTCTCAAGAATCCTCTCTGCTTCATGAAATTGTAACATAAATAAATAATATATACAAAAATAACTGATCATATTAAATTTGTGTTGCTAAAAACAATTGCCACCCCGGTTTGGACAATTTGAAGAAAGAACTGTTTTTTGCTTTTAGTTTTTCAATTTTTTGTATCAACAAAAGATTCGATTCACAATGAAAAAAATGATTTCTGATTTATAAATTTTCCAAAAGTAATGAACACAGAAATTTTATTAGAAGAAAATTATTTAATTTAAGTAATCAAGTGATATTTAAATAAAAAAATTACTTCAAAATAGAAAAGACAAAAACACATATTCAGTAGTGGTGTGTCAACTTTTAGTCATACAAGTAAAATATCATTATGGTACAATGAGAAAAAAAGTTATTTTACATGCTATGGGAGGAATTTCTTACTTGTAAAAATGTAATGAAAGTATTCAGTTCCTAGCAGTTGCACGAATTTCTTACGAGGAAGCTATGCACGTTGAAGCGTGTTATTGGTCGTTTTGCAATGCATAAGACAACTGAAAAAAAAATGACAACAAAAACATTTCTGGAGAGAAGACGTGATTTTCAAACCTCTGGCTCTGGGTCCAGCGTTGGTTATTTGGGATTTTATGAACTCTTGAATTGACGTTTCAGTGGATTTATTTAATTTTTCTTTTTACTTTTGAAGCTTTTGTTTCTTTCATTTTACAGTTTAATCCTTGTCATATTTTCCAGTTAATTTCTATTTTATTTTCTAAGTGTAAGCTTTTTAATTTAATTTAATTTTCAAGCGCCATTTTTCTCTCCTTCACTCTAATTATTTTTTTATTGTCAAGCTTTAATTTTTTCCCCTCTCACTTTTCTTTATTTTGTCTTACTATAAATTTTTTTATTTCCCACTTGGTTTTATTACCTTGCTTTCAATTTAGCTTGCAAATTTTTTTTTTCTATTTGTGTATTTTTGTAAGCAAAACTTTATTTCGTTTTACTGTAAAATTTTTTGTTTTCCACTTGGTTTTCTTAATTTTTAACTTCCCCTCAATTAGTTTGTAGATTGTATTTTTATTTTTTTTATTTGTTGTAAGCAATTTGCTTTTCGAGACTTGGTTGTATTAGCCAAACTTTAATCAAGCTTTATTTTTACTCTCACCCAGTTTAGTTTGTAAATTGTCTTTTTTGAAAGCAAGACGTTAGTTTTTTTTTTTTTTTATCTCGTCTCATCTTTTTATACGTTTTACTTTTATGTTATTTTATTTTCTTATGTTTTTTTTTACATGTGCCTTGTTTTTTGGCAAAGTCCATTTTTCTTTAGTTTCGTTTAATTTGAAATTTTTAAAAAATTAGGAAAATGAAAATTTTATTGGCAGCACTAAATTAGTGTTGCGAATGAGTGACTCTGAAGAAGCATCGCCATTGGCCGGCGAAGTAAAGAAAACGGCCTGGTCCGAAAACATGAGGAATTCATAAAGGGAAATAAGTTCCTCACAATCCGAGAGGCGTTGGACGCCGTGAATACACAGACAATCTCCCTACTGACCACCGACATGAAGACTAGGAAATTAATTGGGGTCAGCAGGGAAACCATGGAAGAGGCTCTGAAGAGTTTGAGCATTGAACAAAAAGTGCTAGCCAGGAGATCGAACGCGATGTTGGAAATTCTCCTGACTAGCGAACAAGAAGCCAAGTAGATGGTCGAAAGTATTCTAATGGCCAAGTCAGTGAGACTCCAGACGGAATATATGGGGACACACAAAACAAGGATCACAGTGCATGGCGTACCCGTGGACATTAGTGAAGACCGGGTGGGGGCCTTTTTGCCAAATACGGGCAACTGGACGAGGCCAGTGCGGTGATTGGTAAATTCGGCATCGCCACTGGGGACATTGTTCTCTAAGTAACCTTGTCCTGCTAGAACTTTGGAGAGATCTCAAATGTGCTGATATGCCGCGATGAAGAGTGTGTTGGTAGTGGTGGAAGGCTGGACGTATGGTGCCTCGGGGCACATGTCAAATCGTGCCCTGGGAAGAGTGCAACAACACTACCACAACTGACGACAACTACAACAGCAGCAGCAGTAGCAGCAACAACAGAGACTGAAAAAGCACCCAACGGTGTCTAGACGGAGGTGAAGAAGAGACGGAAACCAACAAACTCACCCTCTTCCCAACAGCGGGACGTGCCACCTCCAAAACAACATCAACTACCACCGCAGTAGCGACCCGAGGAGGTGTAGCAGCAGCAGCAGCAACAACAACAACAGAAAACGCTACAACGAGAGAAAGACAAACAAAAGCAACACCAAAAACAGCAACAGGAACAGTAAAATCAGCAGCAAAAAAAAAAAAAAAAAAAAAAAAAGCAACAGAAGCACCAAAAGCAGTAGCAACAACAGCAACAACCCGAATCTGAGGTGGAGGAAATGACTCCGCCTTGCTCTTCATCTTTGAAGAGGACCAGGGAGGAAGAAGAGGAAGAGGAAAAAGAGAAACCAGGGGAAAAACGTGCTGGTCGAACTAGGGCGGAGAAGAGCATGGACAAAACCAGGTTCCTGTCCATCCATGCTTCGCCAAAGAAAATTTCAGACGCTATTGTCTTGCCCAAAGCAAGGAGTTTCCCTCTTCACCTGCCCGAGCTCCTTCCCACTCTCCCTCCACCCCCTCCGTCAGTTGAATTTCTACTCGCCCTCACTCATCCACTTCTTCCCCGCCCCACCTAGCCAGGGAAAAGAAAAAGAAAAAATGTTTCCCCTGCCCAGATGGCATTTGTAAAGTAAACAGAAAGGAACTAGAAAAGGACCTTTCCAACCAGAAAAAAGCTCTGCTGGGCCCATTGTTTAAAATGTCTACAGTAGACGGAAAGTCGGTAGAGGACCCTCGCAATTTCCCAAAGGCTCCAGGTGTTATCCTTTGCGTAAGGGACACCGGGAAGTACCTAAATGTATGGTACCATCTTTTCGAAGCAAAGAACATGTTCGTAGAAATTCGTGTATTTGAGTTTGGTAAGTCCCAACTGAAAAAAACCTGGTAAATTCTGCTCAGGAAGGGGGATCCCCGTATTGCTCAATCCCTCATTATATAGGGTGGTAAAACTAATATACCCGACGGACGTTCACGATAGTGTCCTAGATGAACAGATGACGTCAGAGTTAGGCCCAGGGAGCCTAGGACAATCCGTCGGGGTCCTTACCCGCGCAGTTTCCGCCGTGTATGTGAATAGGTTGATTTTTTTCTTTTTTATCATGTCATACCTAAAGAATGTCTATCAAGTTAGCCAGCCTGAATGCAAAGGCCCTGAGGGATCGGGGTAAGGCGGACCGCCAGCTTCGTGACATCTTGTCGTTCGATGTGGATGTCGCCGCGATCCAGGAAACTCCCTTTTTTGCAACGTTGATGCTTGTGTGCTGTCTAACGACTTTGTTGTCTATTCAGCATACGGGGACCGACAGACCAGAGGGGTTTCTTTGCTATTTAAGCGTAACCTAGATGCAAGGGTGGACCTTGTTCATGTCGTTGCCAGATGGGGGCGGTTGATCGTGGTCAATATTGCGGTGAAATGTAGTTAGTTTCGGATTGTTGCGGTTCATGATCGCACATATGCATGTGACAATGTGTCGCCTCCGTATTCTGGGGTGAAACGGATGGTGTTTCTATCGCTGCTGGCCACGGCCCGAATGGTGATTTGGACGACGCGATTGGAGGAAGTCTTGCGAGGTGACCCTTATTTTCATCAGGATCTAATCCGATTTTTTTAGCATCAACTAGAAATTAGAAAGCGATTGGTTTCGACAGATTTTAGCGAAAGGTGGGTGACTGCGGTGAGCCTGGATCGCGTGAACGGAGCTAGTCTTGATTTTCTTTTTTAGATCCACCTAAGTCATATCGGAGTAGTTTCCTGCAGAGCCCTCCCTTGGTTAGGATAGACCCTTTTTTGTGTAGCTAGTTAATGTGAGTAAGTGTGGTTCCCGGTTTCTGCTTTGGTTATGATCCAAATCGAGATTCCCAACCTCCGCAGTTTGTCTTTGGCCCTTTTTTTCATCTCGACTGCGTCATCTTTCTTCTTTCCCCATGGCCGTATTTATTTTATCTTTTCTCTCTCCCTTAGTGAGAGAGGCTCTTGATTTTGTCTAAAGGCAGAATACAGAGGCCTCTGAATTCTTTTGAGGGTTTGACGGGTCCAATTAACATCAGTTATCCTTTTATTTTGTGTCTTTGTTTTGATATTTCAGTTTGTTTTGGGGTTCATTCCTTCCCCCCGCCCGCCACTCATTACGTATCATCCACAGGTTTTTGTATTTAGAATTTTATAATCGTTAATTTTTAATTTTTATGTCACGGGGTCTTTTGTAAGTCCCTTGAGAGTATGCGGTATTGTGGTATATTGAAGGATTGAATGATGATGGATAAGTTCTTTTGATGGATGTGCAAATTGTAAGAGTGAATGGGTCGTGAATCTGATTAGCTAGGTATAAGATAGTAAGTGATGACCAACCTCAGCCCATCCCCCACATTTCGGCCTTGTGCCACAATTGTATTTTATATACAGTAAATCTAGACAGAAAAAATGTCATCGACTGTATATAACTTGTTTCAAAATTGTCCCCAGTTAAGGTTTACTTGTTGTGGTGGTTGTTGTTTATTAGATGCGATTATGTAATTTTCATAAGGCATGTACTAGTTCTCAAATAGGGGCTGTAGGAACGTATGAATTATCTTGAAGAAATATTCTAACTAAATGTAACATATCTACGTTGTTATGTAACTAGAAATTTGTTTTTTCTGTGTAGCGTTTGCTCCTCTCCACTTTCTGTTCCCTTCAAGGGAGGTAATCTAGGAACTGCATGGCAATTACTGCTACAGGCGCTGTAAGCTATTTTATTTTATGCGTTGATGAAAAAAAAGTCTTTTTTTCTGTTTGATAAAATTAAAGGCACGAACATTCTAAAAAAAGAAATATCTCGAAAGACGCATTTTAAATAATTGAAATAAATTAAAGTTTTTATATCGTTTTAAAACATTTGCACCTGCACTCGTCCCTCATTGAACCGCCATAATAGACGAAACATGTAAAGAATAAATTTAAAAATCTCTTAAAAATCCAATATTTGTCCTAGAGATATATTTCAAAGTCATTTAGTAACTAAGGATTAATTAACTGTATTTTGTATAAGTAATGTTTACTTTTTACTTAAAACTTAATGAAAATAACGTTTATTTACGCACAGTGGCCTGTTGGGTCAGAAGTTAAAAACACAAATTCTATAATATCCCTGATTTTAAAAGTGTGCGAAAATTAAAGATATACGGAACACCAGCAGTGCAAGAATCAAGAAATTGGTATCTAGGCTTAAAAATAAATTATCTGTAACTTTAGCTTAAGAATATATATTTTTAATAGCTTAAGAATATATATTTTTATTCTATATGTTTATATTAAACTTAGTAGAATTAATAATTTTGTCTTTTATACATTTTTTAGTAAAATGATACTTTTCAGTTTAATTCGTTGGTTTGAATTTTTATTATTTTCTGATATATTTCATGACTATAAAATATATAATTGCACCTAATGTTACTTTTTAAAATTATTCTGAATTTAAGAAAACGTATTAAAATAATGGAGATACTGTGGTGGCACGGAGCAAGCGGAGGACCGGATATTAACCCTCAGAGGTTTAGACAGCAAATGACCAATACTGGTCTCTGCGCACCCGGCTCCACGCAGAATTTCCGGTGGAAAACTAAAAAGAAATAAAAAGAATGATAAGCAATTTTCCACCAATTAAACAGCTCCGCGCCATACCCAACAGTTTGTTTCAGCAGACTGACTCTGATCCGAAGGGCACACATAAATAGAGCGATAAATTCACTTCTAAGAGAGAAAGCTTTGAAGTACCGTCAGTGAATGTCGCTACGCTTTTCTCACCCGTCAAACCCGATGCCTTCAGCCTTCCTTCACCAACGGAGATATCAAAGGACTCCTACCAACCCATTGACCTCACCTTTCATCTCCTGTGACCAGCACGTCATGAACTTAAGTATTAACAAAAGACACTTATATTCTTTTAATAATCGGATTTCTCTTCTATGAATGAACATTTTGTAACGGACTTTGTGCGTGTAAATCAAGAAACATTGTACTATTCATTGATGTTGCATTTAAATACAAAGTGTTTTTGATATACCCTTCTCTTTCGTATGTTATTTTGTTTATGTTATGGTGACCTCAATTTGATCGCTTGTTGAACTTTTAGCGGCTGTCCCGAAGGACTGCTACTATTTATCTACCTTCTGATACAAGCAACAATTAACAGCGAGAACTCTACACCCCATCACCATAAGTGGTGACGCCCGACGTGATTTTAACACAAATATATACACGCACGCACAAAAAAAAAAAAAAATTGAACTGTCACAAAATTAGAATTTTTATTCCACACAAACCAAAAACATGGCAGATGACGCTGAAGAAACTACAATTAATCAAAACCAACCAATCCAAGCTGTTGCGATAAAACCACCAAACTTCATTGAATCAAACGTAATAGCTTGGTTTGCGATAATGGAGGCGCAATTTAATATTGCAAATATAAGACAGACCAGTCAAAAATTTTTTAACACTTTGGCAGCTCTCCCTGTGGACGTAGTAGGAAATATACAGCCAACTATACTGCAATCAAAAGATTACGACGCACTAAGAGAAGCAGTGACGGGCGCTTACGAGAAAACAAAACCAGAGATGCTGGACAAATTAATGTCGTCATCGACTGTAACAGGTCGTCCCTCAGTATACCTGAATGAACTTATGTCATTAGCAAGCCGAATTGGCGTAGGGGACGATATCGTACGTCACAAATTTATTCAAGCCCTACCTCACTCCATTAAACCAGTGGTAGCGGCACAAGTCGATTTAGACACAGATCGCCTTGGAAGAATGGCGGATGACTTACTATTATATTTTAACAAACAAGACACCGCACATATTCGACAGATTTCGGGGAAGCAAAGGGATGAACAGCAAAATAAAAATGAAACTAAAAGGATACATGGCTGTTCCCACAGTGAAAATAAATTCCCTACCAGTGTTCGCCCTTTTAACAAGGACCAAAAACCTCTAATTTGCCGAGCGCATTTATACTTTGCGGAACGTGCAAAATTTTGTAAGCCGTGGTGCAGATGGCCAAATAAACGAAAAGTTCAAATGCAACCCAACTCTCGCCCAAATTCACCAGTTCCTCGTGAGATTTCGGAAAACTAACTAGGCGAGAGGTGTTAGCTTCCATTTCCTCGCCGCTTCTCATTGTAGCCGCACGGTTAGGAGCTCAAAGTTTAAATTTTATTGTGGATACAGGAGCTGCCGTATCTATACTTCCGAAGAGATATTTAAGCGGAGCTGTAACATACCCAACCAATATCTCTTTAGTGTCTGCCAACGATCAAAAGATTGAATGCTCAGGACAAGCAGTACTGAATCTAACACTACGGAACCTCAGACGAGAATTTACCTGGACATTTATAATAGCCGAAACTGCTCAGCCACTCCTAGGATACGATTTCCTAAACCATTTCGGGCTAATGGTGGACTGCACAAACAATAAGCTGATTGATAAAATGACTAATAGACAATCCGATGCACAGCCATCGTCTATTATCATGAATATAGATTTAGTACCGAATAAAGATGCTAACAAAATGGTACGAGCAATTCTGGAGAAATACCCAAACTTAATTTCTCCTCATCGCGACACGAATGCAACAAAACCAAAGATATTCCATAGAATAGAAACTGGTAGCAACCCTCCTACTTTCTCCAGAGCCAGACAATTATCAGCTCAGAGATGTGAAATTGCAAAAGAGGAATTCAAGAAACTCCTAAAGGCAGGAATAATTTCCCCTTCAAACTCTGAATGGAGTTCAGCCTTACATATGGTACCGAAGTCAGACGGCACATATAGACCTGTTGGCGATTACAGACATTTAAATACCATAACAAAAGCCGATAGATATCAAGTCCCAAATATAAATTCCTTGTCTTCGAAGCTTCATAATAAGAAATTCTTTTCAAAGATAGACCTGTCGTCTGCTTATCATCAGATACCTGTACATCCGGAGGATGTTTGCAAGACAGCCATCTCTACCCCTTTTGGGTTATTTGAATATAACTATATGCCTTTCGGACTACGGAACGCATCATGTACTTTTCAGAGAATGATGGACAATATCTTTCGTGATACTGATTATACCTTTGTATATATCGACGATATCCTTATATTCTCAGAAGATGAAGAAACTCATTCCAAGCATATCGACCTAGTACTACAAAAACTGAGTGAGTACGATTTTAAAATTTGTCTCTCCAAATGCATATTTAGTGCTAATGAATTAGACTTTTTAGGATTTCATATTTCTGCTAGTGGTCTCAAACCCAGTGCTAAAAAGTTGAACGAATTAAGTGAATTTCCTCAACCAAACGATTCCAAATCACTACGCCGATTCATCGGAATGGCAAATTTTTACAGAAAACTTGTGCCAAATTTCAGCGATATCATACTACCTCTCACGGAAAAAATACGTTTAAACCAAAATTCCAAGTCATTAACCCTAACAAAGGAAGAAATTGAATCTTTCGAAAATATGAAAAAGTCTTTATCAAATGTAACTGTTTTGGCTTTCCCCAGCTCGAAAGCTAACAACTATCAACTTGTAACAGACAGTTCGAATTATGCGGTGGGTGCAGCACTTCATCAAATGATTGATAATCAACCCATCCCCATAGGTTTCTTTTCAAAGAAATTATCCCAAACCCAACAAAAATATTCTACTTTTGACAGAGAACTACTAGCTGCCTATCTAGCAGTACTCCATTTTAAACATTTAATAGAAGGCAGAAATGTAATGTTACTGACGGATCACAAACCACTTTGCAGTGCTTTTAAAAGCCAGTCTTCCTTAAAATCAGATAGACAACAGCGTCACCTCTGTTTTATCAGCGAATATGTAAATGACATTTCACATATAAGAGGTTCACAAAATATAGTAGCTGATTGTTTATCACGACCTGTCAACGCGATCACTATTGATATATGTGACTTACAAGAAATAATGAAGCATCAAGCTACTGACAATGAAATTCAGGCATTCAAAGATCAACTGAAACCATACACAATAAATCAAAATGAAACCATATTATGTGACACGACATTACCTTTTCCACGACCTTTTGTGACTGAAAAGCTCAGAAAATCGGTATTTGACAGTCTGCATAATCTATCACATCCAGGAATAACATCTTCAAGAAAAATAATAAAATCCAGATACTATTGGCCGAAAATGGACAAGTCAATAAAAACCTGGTGCACAGAATGCCAGCACTGCCAACAAGCAAAAATAATAAAACACACAAAGAGCAAAGTAAATCCATTTGAATTACCTTCCAGTCGTTTTGAAACGGTGCATGTGGATATTGTCGGTCCCTTACTACCAGTAAAGAACCAAACTGACCCTTATTTTTCACCATATCGATATTTATTAACATGCATTGATAGAAATACGAGATGGATAGAAGCATGCCCAATAACAGAAATTACGGCAAAATCAATATCAACGGCTTTTGTCAATCTGTGGATCTCCCGATTCGGGGTTCCTCTTCATGTCGTTACGGACAGAGGAAGCCAATTTGAATCCGAATTATTCTCAGAACTATCAAAAATAATAGGCTTCCACAGATTACGAACAACGGCGTACCATCCGCAAACGAATGGATTAGTTGAGCGAGCACACAGAACTTTAAAAACGGCTATTATAGCCAGGAAAGAATCGTGGTTGTCAGCTCTTCCTATCGTCCTTTTGGGAATGAGGATAACACCTAACGAATCAAACTATTCTTCATTTACAGCAGTAACAGGGAGTCATGCACAAGTCCCCCGATTGTTAATTGACTCTATCAAGAACGAGAATAGTGAAATGACAAACTCGCACGTTAAAATTCTAGCCGACGAGATGCAAAAATTTGACATGGACAAATTATCCAGGGGACACCTGCATACAATACCTAATTCTTACATTCCAAAAGATTTACAAACATGTAAAAGTATCTGGCTAAGAACAGACAGAGTAAGAAAGCCATTGGAAGCTCCATACACAGGTCCATTCCAAGTATTAAGTCGTCATGAAAAATATTTTACTATTAAAAGATCGGATGACGTACATAGTAATGTTTCAATAGATAGACTAAAACCTGCATATATTTCTGAAAATATAAAATCAAAAGATTCCATTGGATCAAGACCGGATTTGGATAACTCCCTATCTTGTTCCGAAGAAACTAATGATAACAAACCAGAAACTAGAACGAAGTCCGGTAGAACGGTTAAATGGAAGAAAGAAAACACATATTTTTATTACTAAAAAAAACAAAAAAAAAACAAAAAAAAAAACAACAACAACAACTCCGTTTACTGGGGCGAAAGTTATGTGGTGGCACGGAGCAAGCGGAGGACCGGATATTAACCCTCAGAGGTTTAGACAGCAAATGACCAATACTGGTCTCTGCGCACCCGGCTCCACGCAGAATTTCCGGTGGAAAACTAAAAAGAAATAAAAAGAATGATAAGCAATTTTCCACCAATTAAACAGCTCCGCGCCATACCCAACAGTTTGTTTCAGCAGACTGACTCTGATCCGAAGGGCACACATAAATAGAGCGATAAATTCACTTCTAAGAGAGAAAGCTTTGAAGTACCGTCAGTGAATGTCGCTACGCTTTTCTCACCCGTCAAACCCGATGCCTTCAGCCTTCCTTCACCAACGGAGATATCAAAGGACTCCTACCAACCCATTGACCTCACCTTTCATCTCCTGTGACCAGCACGTCATGAACTTAAGTATTAACAAAAGACACTTATATTCTTTTAATAATCGGATTTCTCTTCTATGAATGAACATTTTGTAACGGACTTTGTGCGTGTAAATCAAGAAACATTGTACTATTCATTGATGTTGCATTTAAATACAAAGTGTTTTTGATATACCCTTCTCTTTCGTATGTTATTTTGTTTATGTTATGGTGACCTCAATTTGATCGCTTGTTGAACTTTTAGCGGCTGTCCCGAAGGACTGCTACTATTTATCTACCTTCTGATACAAGCAACAATTAACAGCGAGAACTCTACACCCCATCACCATAATACTATGGACAAAATTAGTAAAGAGTTATTGAACTGATATTGTTAATTGTGTTCACTTTTTTTAGTCCTTTTTTAATTATTCACTAGCATCCAAGTAACACCTTTATTTTTTAAATTAATTCTATAAAATTATTTTAATCCCATACAACCAATAATTTAAAAATATTTTTTATTCTATATGATTTCTAATGAAACTTAGAATTGTCAAAGGCTAGAAATTAGAATTATTCTTCTTTTGTACACCCATACACAAATTAATCTAACAGTTGCTAAAAGGAAAAATAAAATAATTTTAAAAAGGATCACACTCAAAATGGCATTAAACTTGACATTTTTCGATACCTCAAACATGTTTTTATTTAATAAAAAAAATTTGTCACACACAATTTAGGGGATACATTTCAAAATCGCATTAAAAAAATTACAATTAATTTTTTGTAACATTTTTCTGTTGATTCCGAAAGAAAATAATATTGTTTTATTATCCAGGCACCAATTTTCAAAAAGAATTTTTTTAGTTTCTTTGCATTATTTTTATTTACGACGTATTTTCACTCAGCCTGTTCAATTCAGACTTGATATTGCACACATTTATTAATATTATTACTGAAATAATATCTTCAGGTATTTTTCGTTATATAACTAAAAAACGTAAAAAATTGGACGAACACTCCAGCCCATTAAATAAAAAAGTATATCGAGATATAGCGAGATATCGATGAAGGGGATGAAACAAAATCCCAAATTTCCACAAAACGCTTTCTAATGAAATGACCTATTGTACATACAATTCATTCATTTTGAATCGGATAATTCTCTGATTTTTGGTAAATATTTTTAAGACAGGAGGTAGCAATTATTGCTTTCATTTCGAAAAAACAAAACAAAAAAACAAAACAAAAACGAGTCCCTTTTTTTAGTGGTACCAAATATAACTAGCTAAAAAAAACTATTATTAATTTTAGAAACGTCAAGTTAATTGACTTTAAATAACATCATTGCATTTGTTTCATGTACTCTGCAGTGTTTTTAACAAAAAATAAAAATATACACGATGTCTATTAAAAACTGATAATTGACAATTTTATCGAACGTAACTGAGGTTAGCAGAAAAAAAGTAAATGTCAAAAAGTAAAGTGGTTGAGGATTACTGCAGTAGCTTTCCACCCGACGTATTTGCCACCCCACAGTTGGGGTTTCGGGAGAGAGCCATCTTTGATTTAGTTTAAATTTAAAAACTAATGAGTGTTGCTGAATTAAATATGGATGTTTCATTTTCAATTGTTTTTGATAAGTCAACAACAACAAAAACGAAAATCTGTCTGAAGCATCGACAATGAATGAAGCTTGCTCTTGCACGTTCTCTAAAAAGTCAATAAAACAAAATTTCCTTTTTCCCTTAGCGATCGCAGACACTTTCTCACATTTACTTTTTCAAATTACAGATGCTTATAAAAAGTCTATTTAATCATTTTATCAGCCTTATGTTAAAACAATTTTAATTAAGTTTTCATCGTCAGATTGCTAATTTAACAGATGATTTCCATCTGTCAACAGTAACTTATGGATAAAAAAAAACAGCAATAAACATTGCATTTAAAATTTTATCAAGCAGACGAACCAAGGGAGATAAATTAACTTTTTATTCATGTTGAAAGTTTCGAACAATGTATAATATTTTTTATTTTAACAGCTTTTTTTCATTTAATAGTATAAAAATAAATACTATACTTAAAAGTTTTGAATTACTTTTTATTCTTTATAATTCATAAAAATACAACTCTCAGTAGCAAAGTGAATAATACGTAATTATGGCCGGAAATACAATTTTGAAATGTTGAAGCGGGAAGCTCACCATAGAAAACAGTTGTGGATTTGCTTTTTTAGGTAAGTTCATATTTATTGTTCTTCAATATTTTTTTTTTTTGTCTAAAATGTTGTTTTTGAATATTGAACGGATTAGTAGACTTCAAATCTACGTTTAGTTGGTATTATTTTCCTTTTACAACTAGAGAGTTACTTATGGATTTGCTTTTTTAGGTATGTTCATATTGTTCTTCGCTATTTTTTTTTGTCTAAAATGTTTTTGAATATTGAACGGATTAGTAGACTTCAAATCTACGTTTAGTTGGTATTATTTTCCTTTTACAACTAGAGTTAAATATTAAAAAATTTCACGCCTTTATTTATCCCAATTTCTTTCTAGGCAAAGTTAGTCATTTATGAGGAGGCGAGGATGCTAAAATGTTTTTAGTCCAACCAAGAAGCAATTTAAAAAAACAAAAGCAAATATTTTTTCATTTTTAGTCCGAATTAATGAAGGTGTATGTCGAGCCTAGAACTTTAGTACCAGTTCATGATTTGCTTTCACTTCGTGACTGACTAAAAATGACAAACTTTAACCAAAAAGCTTATACTTCGATTTTTACTTCCTTTTTTTGCTATTTTCAAAATATGATTGATCTTTCAACTTAAGAATAATTAATGTTTTGACTTTTGAGTGTATCATATTCGAGAAATGATAATATTATAATCAGAACTTAAATGATTGGTCAACAAAAGACAATTTTTGTTGAAAAACTCTAAAAAAAAAAAAAGAGCAATTTAAAGTGAAATAAAACAGTACACTACTTTTAAAATAAAGTTAAGGAAATAATAAAACAGTACACTACTTTTAAAATAAAGTTAAGGAAATAATAAAACAGTACACTACTTTTAAAAAAATAAAGTTAAGAGAAGGCTGCTAGTTTTGTTTTGTTTTGAACTTACGCTGTTAGTAATCACGCTCTAGCCCATTATAAACAAACCATCACTATTGATCGTATAATAATAACCTTGTTCAGTACGTCTTTGGATGACTGCTTCTAGATGTTTCTTGAACTATCTGAACAAATTCTATAAAATAATTAAATTCCTCAGATTTGTTTTTTCAATTCCTCCAATTGTTGATGAAGCACTCTGATCAAATACATCAATCAACTATTTTGTCTGGATCTCTTATCCCGACTGTTTTTTTTTGTTGTTTTTTTTTTCAGTGAAATAACAGCACACATTCCTACAAAATCTGAACCAGTCAACTACTGTTTGCTTCGAGCAAATTAAAACGAAAAAAAAAAAAAATTCCTTTCATTTTTGCGCATGCGAATTATGGCATCCAATTCTAGACATTTTTTTTACCAAATACCTATTCAATATCAAGTATGAACATACGGAAAATCCAGTGAATTAAGTTTTTACTAGATTTCGAAACACATCTCTAGGAAAGATATTGGAAGTTAATGGAAATTTTATTTGTTTATATTTTTCGTATCCAATGAGTCGATGAATAATGAATTGAAAAACGTACCAAGCTTTTAAAAATGCGTCGCTAAATTTAAAGGTAAAGTGTTTTTTTATATTTTATTTATTTATATACGGAAATTAATTTTTCTTTTAATACGGATTAGCTTTGCTTTTTTTTAAAGGTCTTTACAGTACACATTATCTTTCAAACAGAACCGAAATTTAAGTTCAAACATGTATTTCGATTGTTTAAAATGCGTTTTTCGGGGGGGTGTTTTAGAAAGTCGTTGGTGGTACGTAGACACTGAAATTTTTAATTTAAACTCCGCTCCGTAAAAAAAAAAAATAGATAGGGAAGAACGGTGATCAGTAAACTCAGAGAAGGAAATATGTCCTTGTTTTGACTTCTGGAAATGTTTTCGTGGGATGTCCACTTTTTACCCTGATGAAAAAGGCCACAAACTTAATATTAAAAAAAAAGTTTTATCGCGAAAAAGTTTGATTAATTAGAGAAGAGACCAAAGTATTTTTTCATTATTTTTTTAAATTGTTTATTCCTTTTCAGCACGTTTGAAATTTTGGTTGAAAATTTTTTAACAAACAAATACCTATGCAATATCAAGTTCAAGTATATAAACATATGGAAAATCCAGTGAATTAAGTTTTTAGATTTCGAAACACATCTCTAGGAAAGATATTGGATTTTTTTAAAGGATATTTTTAAATTGTTGTTTATATTTTTATATTGATGATTTTTTTTAGGTCAGAGGTCAGCTAATTTAGCATTGTTTTTCTTTGCGCTTTTTCAGTTGAAAATACATAAAATCAAATAATTGTCGGAATTTAATGAAGCTTTCAGAAGTTATCCAAAAATGAATGAACTTAATTTAGAAATGTTTGTTTTTCTGAAAGTCATGCTAAAAACATATTTTTTTTTACATCTGTTACCCTCCACTTTACTTAATTTTATGAAAACTTTAAAACTAGTAACTGTGTAATTTTTTTTAGTTTAGACTTTGAGGAATATAAATAGGTATGTCCAATTTTGACCTTTTTAGCGTTTTTTTTTAGTTGTTTTTTTGTCAGTTGAAAGACACATTAATTTCGAAATTCGTGTAAAAATTAACTACTTGTTGGATTTTAATGAAAACTTCAGAACTTATTCAGAAATGAATGAACTTATTTTAGAAATGTTTGTCTCTTTGAAAGTCATGGTATAAATACTTTTTTTTTATATCTGTTACCCTCCTCGAACTTAATTTTATGAAAACACAAAAAAAAATTTATTTGCAACCTCAATTTTTTTTTTAATTAAATGCACAAAACTCTGAAAAATCTAAATCATCGATTTTTTTGTTAAAAAAATGTCCGAAATTGTCCAAACTTTTACCTCAATTGTAAAAATACAAAACCCAATAAAACTAAGACAATATTTAATTAAGAAAGTTTTTAATGGCTTTTCTGAATAATATATACGAAGGTAATTATTATCTGAAAGAAAAAAAATTTTTTGATGAACAATAAATTTTTACATTAATTTTCTTTTTTTTTTTCAATTTTAAATACACAACATGACAAAAGGTTGTTATATATTTATACATTAAGTTCTTTCTGCAACCTTATGGAAATGATATATTATGTTCTCTACTTTTTAAAGATCATAAATTTGAAAGCTTATTAAAATCTGACAACCATAATTATTTTAAAAATAATTTTTAATATTCCAAAATTGTATTTAAAATCGTCTACAACGAAAGTACGGATGCACATTGTTGAAATAATGTCACATGAGGAGTTTCCTTTGATAGAAGCAAGTTTTTTTTTTACTTCAGAAATGGCTTTGATTCGTTCAGTAACAAGAAAACAACGCTTGTCAAGTTTTCTGAATATCGTCGTATTATTTTCAATTTTTTTCTTTTTCTATTCAAATATAATCGAATAGTGGGATAAAAGAAAATATCGACTATTTACAATTACAGAAAAAAAAAAACGCCCTTGGAAGTCCACCCAAATTTTCAAGTTTGAAATCGAATGCATAAATTCATTGTACATTACTTTGGAATTATTATCCACACGACAAATTATCAATTAAAACGATTTTTGGAGTTTAAATTTTCTGGAGTTAGCTCGCTACTACTCAAACTAAAAAATACTTGTCGAGTCAAAACAAAACCAACATAGCTGCTATTAGCATGTTAATTTTATTAATAAATAAAATAAAACTCATATTACTGCCATATAATTATTAATAAATAGAAAAAAATCTGCCTTAATAAAAAAGAAATAAAATCTCATTTCATTAAGTTAACCCGTTTCAATTAATGGTGTTTCATGTAATTTTTATATTCTCAGAAAAATATTTCATGACTGAAATAATAAACCTCAATTTAAAAAAATGTATTTTTTTTACTGTTTTATTTTTACTTGTAAAATTTGATTTTCTTTCATAATTTAAATGTTATTTTCAGTGCAGAATTCTTCCTCAAATGTAAGGTAAAAAAAAAAAAAAAAAATTTGAAAGTGAATTTTTTAAAAAAAAATCTACTAACCAGATTCACTTAAAATTAGAACGAATTATATCACTTTGGCGGTACCATACAATAAATTTCAGTACCGTAAGTTGTGAATATATTGACGTACATCAATCAACGCCTGTCAAAATAGACCACCCTGGTGGGTAATATCTCTCTTAAAAAATTTTCTGCTAAAAATGTAAGTAATGTTTCTTTCAAATTACATTAAGTATACTTTAATCATTCTAAATTTCCTAAGATAACAAAAGAAAAAGGTGTAATTGATTTTTCATGATTTTTTAACTAACAAACTATGATCTTTCCGACAGAAATGTCGATAAGTTCGATTTTACGAAATTTTTTGACTCGAAAAAAAACAAGATTTTTAATAAAATTTTTAACATTTATAGGAAGGATTAAAAAATCTGAAAAATATTCAGAAAATACTTTGGTCTTTCCTCTTTAATAACAACATAAATATTTAAACGTTAAATCAATTTGGTGACCTTTTGTCGTCAAGGTATACCACTTTTTAGCGAAATATTGGACATACCTAAATATAAATCATTAATTTTCTTTTTGTAAAATTTTACTCGCAACAACCCAAACTTTAGCTCTGAATAAAATACAAAAAAAAATTAATAAAAAAGTAATACATTATTTAATTAAAAAGCTTTTAATGACTTTTATGAATAAAGGAGGTTTTTGTCTGAAGCCAAAATTTTTTTCGGTTGAAAAATGAATTTTTGCAAGAAATGCTTTTTTTTTTTTTTTTTTTTTTAAAATAAAAAAAATGTTAAATTGATAATTGTTTTAAAATTTGAAACTGTAAAACTCTGGCAATGCTCTTATTAAAAATGTTTATTTTTAGATCATAAATTAGAAATTTTATTAAAATTTATTACATGCATTTATTTTTAAAATATTTTTTATTATGCCAAAAAATGTATTAAAATCATATCCGACAAAACTATGGATGCACGTTTCTGAAAAAAAAAATATCACGTGTGCTAGAGTTATTTCCCCTGATTGCATGGAATCAAGCGGTCAATCTTGGCACTGCTTTTGTTCTAGGAGCACGTGTCGATTTCTCTGAGTGACCATTAATGTTGCATTTTCAAAATTTCTCTTCTGCCATATATCAATTAATAAAAAAAGAAAATCTCATTTCATAAATGAGTTACCTGTTTCATTTATTAAATGTAATAGTATTTTATTTAATTTTTATATTGTCTCAGTTAGGAAAAAATTTCATAGCTAAAACTTATTTAAAAAAAAAAAAAAAATTTATAATAGGTGAACATAACAAGTAGGTTACTCTTTTTTTGTGTTATAAAATTTGAATTCTAAATTCATATTTTAAATGTTATTTTTATTCCAGAATTCTCCCTCAAACATAAGGTTAAAAAAAATTTTGAAAGTGTTTTTTTTTATTATTATTTAACTCTACTAACTAGGTACACTTAAAATTAGCACAAATTTTGTCACTGCCGATAAATTCCCCTGATGTAAGTTGATACATTGATGTATGTCAATTCACACCTCCCAAAACCAATCACCATGGTTGGACATGTCTCTTAAAAAATTCTCTGCTAAAAAGTAAGTAATGTTTCTTTCAAATTACATTAAGTATACTTTAAATTTTCTAATTTTCCTTAAATAACTTTTGAAAAAAGTATAATTGAATTTTACAAGATTTTTAAACAGGGAATTTCAATCTTGTTTATAAAACTGTCAGTAATGGATGACATGATTGATTTTATGTCAATTTTGATGATTCAAAAAAAAAATCAAGATTTTTAGCTAAAATTTTGGAAGTGCTAGAAAGGATTAAAAAAATTAAAAAAAAAAAAATTAAAAAAAAATACTTTGGTCTTTTCTCTTAATAATGGCTTTTAAATGGTTGATGACGTTGGCTGAATCTTGTTGATGCAGTTGCTGCCAGATTGTGAATTGAGTGGGTCCACAGTCAATCAGCGTCAGGTAATGTTTACCATTGTGATGAGTGATGTCCATCCCAACCTGGATCCATACATCGCCAACATCTAACTTTCTTCTTGGCCATTGTACTGGTGATGGCTAATGGACTGACACTCTCTACAGTCTCTGACTACATCACTAAATGCTGACTTGGACACTGCTGGATCAACCCTCCTTTCAAAGTACTGGGTCTTTTTAATCCCAGGTGACCACTTTGACAGTGTACTGACCTTATCTTGTCTGAGCCACATTTGCTCACTGATACTGCACATCAAGATTTCATGTGTTGTGTCTCCTTACTCACTGCATTGAGTCATCTCCATGGTACCCATGGTCAGCTTGTCTTCTCTGTTCTGGTTGGATTTCACCAGCTTTATGTCCACCAATAAGTCATATTCACTATGGGATCAGGCTCATAGGGGACAGTTCTTTTTCGGGTTAATCTATCAGTATGCATTGTTTATCAATGCCTGTAGTTCATGCTAATATTCACTCTGTTCCTGCTTAGACACACGGTACTCAGATACCTGTTTTTAGATATTCCAGTAGGTGTCCATCCAACCACTTTCATGATGTTGTCCATGTCCTGTTATATTGGTCAAATTCTGTGGTAAAATAGGGCTGATTTACAGTCTTGGCTGCACAAATATGGGGATTAAGAAATCTGACTTTACCCATTTTTGTAATGCAAACACTGCCCAGACTCTCAATGACATCCATCCTGAGGAGCAGGTTGAAACCTAACAGTTTGCTCTCCATGACCAGAACATCTGTATTGTTAGGGTCACACTGTCTATGTAGATTTCCATACTTGTGACTCCTTGACTTCTGAGGACCTTTCTGTCAGCCATCAGCACCTACTGCTTGTCTTTTCCATGGATGGTAATTGGATATGTTTGTCATTTCCCAGGCAATCTTGTGACAGGTGCTCTGGCTCCTGGCACCTATGGCAGCGGTAGCAACATGTCCAAGTCACTTGCATCTTCTGTAGGCAGTACCTTACCAGGTGGTTTGAACCATTACATCTGTAGGACTTAATTATCGTAGAAGGGTGCACAGTTGGGAGAACATGTTAACTTTGGGTAGGCCTTGCAGTTGCTTTTCCCAGTTCCTCTCCAACACTTTGCAAATGACTCAGGCTCAGGCCAATAGCTGGTTGGTCGATAGTTCATCTATTCTGGATGTTGTTTGCCAAAGCTGACTGACCTCATCTGGCAATCCTGTTATGAAGATGCACCCCAGCATCCGATCATTCATGCCCCCAAACGGCACAGAAAGTTTTAATAAATCAGCCAGGTATACGTCAACCATTTCACTGGAGGGTAGTCGGTATCCATTAAATTATTGATATGTCACAAACAGATTCATTCCAAAGGCCGTATAAAGAGTCTGTTTTATCTTGGTGAAGTCATTTTTTTTCTTCCTCTTTGAACTGCAGGTACACAGTGTAGATGCACCCCGACAGCCTCAAAAGAATGGCTGTTGCTGGCTCTTTCAATTTACATAGATGGCAAATGAGCTCTGCCTTCTTCATCCATTCAACCACAGATAGGCCAGTGGACAAATCATTGAACTCTGGTATCAACTTCAAGTTGAATCCGTTCATGAGTATTATGTGCCAAATTAGCTTGTTCAAAAATTGATATAGCAGATTAAATCCACAGTGAAATAAACAAATTGTAAGTTCAAACTTGAAGATCCAAGGACAGAAAGAAATATCAAAATCATGAATCGCAAGTCCAATGTCAAAAATCCAATACATGTAAATGGTCAGAAATCCAATGCACAAGCCAACAGTTACACACAAACTGACAGAAAAGATAGCAAAATAAAAATGACTTTTAATTTAAGAACAGCTGTGACTGACTTGTTTCTATTTTAGTTATTTTGTCTGCAGCATATCATACAGAACACATGTACCCTTTTTTTCTGTAAGTGACTTTCTCTTTTGCCAAATATATTAAAAACACAATTTTTTGCTTTCATTTCCCAAAAAAAAAACTTCCATTTTTTGGTGATATCTATGAAAAGTATTTTTTTCTGTGATTGTAAACAGATTGAAAGAACATGAAGACATGTATGGTGCTAGCCAGCCATGTTTGAACTGGCCACTTTATTTTTAGAGAAGAGTTTTACAAGGAAAACAATTCCAAAACATGATAGTGACCTGGAAGTTAGTATGTGATGGAATAAACTAAAACTTTTTAGATTCTTATACTCTAGTTTAAAATTACTTGCATATTTGTATAAAGGTGGACATAACAGTCAGTATATATTGGCAATTCTATAGATTTTTGTTTAGACTTTGTTGCCCCACCTCTACTTTTATATAATAAAATAATAATGTACTACTCTTTGGGAAAAATGTTTGACTTAGTAGTACTTTATTTAATAAGTTTTCTAACAATATTTTAAAAAAATCATTTGTGAAAGGTGTATAAATTGCCAAGGTGAAGCATAAAAATAAAACAATTCTTCCCACATTCACTGCCTTGGAATGTATATTTATTGTTTTTCATACAATTGTGGTGCAAAACCAAAAGGGAGTGGGGAGAGCTTGGTCAACACTTACTATCCTAAATCTTAGCTAATCAAATTCCTGACCTATTCATCCTGCTTTGGAATGACTGCAAAATATTTCCCCTCCCCAATTTATAGGTAGAATCACACAAATGCATGCTTGGATTTCTTTCTAGCCAATAAGATGTTCTTTTCGTTTATTACAAACTTTGTCAGTTGTGTTTGTTGGGAAGTTCTGTCATTTACATTTAACCATGGCCACTTGCTCTACAGGAAGTCATGCAGCAACAAGCAAACAGGAATGTACAAATTTATAATGGACCCATTTTCTTCCTCGATAACTGAGGATATGTACAATTTCTGGGACATATTTTCACTGAAAAAGTGAACAGTAACTGAATTCTGATAATGGAGGTGCTTGATAACTGAGGTTCCACTGTACTTTCATACTACATATAATCCATATCACTTGGGAAATATTAAAAAAATGCCAAATGTAAGCTCGAGGAGGCACGGTGGAGTAATGGATAATGGCTCGGATTGAGAAATCGTAGAGCTGAGTTCAAATTCCAGTTGAATCCGTTACATTCACTTACATGCTAACACCCTTGGGAAAGGTGTGAATCCTCCTCTTCTCCCTCCAACTATGGGTAAAATAGCAGGACAGACTGGGTTCTATAGCCTTGGATGGCAACTGGTCTAGGAGAAGGTCAACTCTGAATTCAAAACCATTCGGCGTCTGCACCGGCATCCGGTGGCCTCTTGGTTACTCCTGCCTCTGCGTCTGTGGAAATTCTGCGGCAAGTAAGAGCATATTCCTCCCTCCACTGGGATAGCACGCGAGGTGTGGGGACCGCGTGTGAAGTTTAAACTCCCTTGTTACTCCGTTTCAAGAATTCACCGCCGTTGGAATCTGGAATGGCTGTCGCTCGTTTCAGCATTGGCGACGGATCGCCGTGCTTGGTCAGCCTTCGTTCCGGACGCGGTGAATTCCTTGAAAGGATCTGGCTTAACCGATCCAGGGTGAATGCCGCAACATACATACATAAATGTAAGCTCACTGTGGTCGGGTGACAATCACATACAAAGAAAAGTTCTGATCCTGTCTTTCAATGCATAACAAAACTGCTATATTTAACATTTCTACCAAAAGTTTTATTCACACATCTAAACATGAAGTTGTAAATTCATTGAAAAAGTAAGTTTCATAGAATCTTAAAGTAACCAATATTGTAGTAGGCTTAAAAATTATTTTTTGTCCTGAAATAGGGAAGAAAGAGGGGAAAATTATCTCCCCTTTAAATTTAATATATTTCCTTGATAGAGATTGCGTATGTGTACTAAAGTCTTCTTGCAAAACACAGCCACAGTATTTATTCAGAAATTGATCATATAACTAGACAGAGTTACAATTCAACACAACTTCTTTCTACAAATGGCCTATGATTGAGTGCCAAACTCACATACTCACCTGCACACATTTAGATGTAAATAAGATTAGATATGTGAATTATACATTTTCCTTGCTTTGAGTATGTTCTTCGTTTAAAATCTAAATGCTTATTTCTTTGATAGACAAGGCTTTCATTTATAAAATTTCCTTGCCAAGATTTTTCAATTTTTTTTTTTTTTAGGTTTAATAGTATTTAAGTAAATGCTACTGTGGACATTTTCAACTACCATTGTTGAAGCTATGCAGGTTCTATTCATCATGTCAATCTACTTAGGCAGAATTAGAAATAAAGCAGGTGAAGTTGGAGATTTATTCTGTTGTGAATGGCTTATTATGTGTTATTAAATTATTCTCTGGTTCTGACTTTGTTGCAACCCTTAGCCCATTCCTGACTGATTTCATTTATTATAACTAAGTAACTTTTCTGGACAATTTATTCCACTTATCATTCAGACTTAATTGATATTTTTCCTTTAGTTTTATCTTTGCCTGATATTTTAATTTCACACTTTTTGAACCTATAAATGAATTTTCTGCCCTCACCACTTATTAAGTTCATAAACTAAGAATTGGCGTCAACACAAAAGCAAGTTTGGACAAGCAATCATAAGGGTTCTGACTTCTCTAGACAAAGCAGATCGGGACTGAATCATATCAAACTGCAAACCAGCCTATTTTATTTGCTAAGAAAAAAATCCTAACATGCATTCATGTGATTCTGCCTATAAAATTATATAAATATATTCTGAGCAAGTGTTTTGCAGTCATTCCTAGCAGATTGTTTTTTTGTACTCGTCCATTTTTTATTGGAAAAGACAGAAAGTAAGTTAAAATTTTGTCTGTGTTCAGTGATTTGTTGTACTGTTTTATTTGTTATTGTTTGTCTTAATGTGGGTGTTTTTGTGCTTTGAATTTTTGTTGTTGTCTGTGCTGGTGTTAGGGGTAGGAGGGTATAATATTAATTTTGATCTCTATCTTCAGATTTGGTGCATATCCATTTCTTTTTAAAGATTTCTATAATAGCAGAATCTAAATCAAAAAATGATTTTGGGCATTTTTGACAAATTGTTGCCCTTAAAACTGAACATACTTGGACCATTAATTTGATATTGAATCTGAATATTTGATAGTCTGAGAAATTTCAAAGCCATATTCCCTTCCTGCTTGTCTTCTCAGCAGTACATCAACATACATCATTTTTAAAATTTGATGCACTATTTCTGTGGTTGGTGCATGAACTTTGACATGAGGGTAATTAATAATGTAAGAAAATGTAATGTTAAATTCAATTCAATTAATTTCAAAAGCAAAATTTCCATCATAGTAATAATGCTCTTTTTTCAGTGAATTAGTATACTTTTACTCCAACTCTTACATTGACCAAATCATTGATATTACATTTCTGTCCAGTACTGTAATCAAAATTTTAGTTCCAACCAAAAGCAGAAATTTTTATTGTATGATATTGCACAAGTGTCGATATTTGTCTTTAGATGGGACTTAGATATAAAACTACTTTCAAGAGATGATAGGACTGGAGTGTTCCAGCAATATTGGCTATAGCAGAGGATTATAAACAAATTCAAATTACTATTAGAAGAGGAAATGCAGGAGGACCATTCTAATTGTCCAGAGTATTTTTCATCAGTTCCAATAAATATTTTTTTAATTTAATGAGTTTAAAGTTTTACAATAAGCATTTTTTGAATGATTGACCACTGATTCATTTCATTAAACAAATTTCTAAGTTTTGTAGTGATTACTCTCTTTGATAAGTTAAAAATGGCATAATTTCACACAAGTTTACAAATTAGATTTATATTACAGGGAAAAGATCTATTTTATTGAATTTCTTGTCCCAAACTTAATAGACCTTCAAAGTTTCAGGCCTGTACCTCCAATGGATACTTTTTTTATGGTATGTTCAGAATGGTATACATTTGACCTTTTTTTCTCCAAATATCAAATTATGCTTCTGGCTGTTTTTATATGGTGTAAATATGAATTCCTTATTGATGTACTACTAAAACAAAAATGTAGCCTTATCTCTGTTGTGCTATGAAGTATAAGGAAGAAGTTGCAAGGCATTAAATATTGAAATGAAACTTATATGAACAGTTAAAAGTGCCCTCTGTGTCATGTCTTAATTATTTCGTTTTTGAGAACACACTCTTTCCCAGTGTTAGGCTGGCCTGATCTAATAAATATTGATTCCATTAGTATTATATTTCTTTTACTTCAAGACTCCCTATAAGGTCATTATAATTATAATGATTTTTAACTAGTTTGATGCCTGCAGCTTCAGTTATACACTGTTAAAATTGACTACTTGTCCAATAGTACATGAGATGGAAAACTGATGAAATTTGAGTGGTCCTAACTTCATTGCTAATTAAGCTACACTGTATGGATGGTGGGAATTGAAATTGAGGTACTGTCTGGTGAATGTCGGTTTACGGTATATGGATGTCTTTAAAGCATGCTCTGTTTTAGATATTAGAACATCCAGACAGGAATAGGAGTGTGTTATTCTCTTTCTCCATCGTGAACTGTATTGAAGGTCTTATTGAGTTCACATGGTCCATTAGATATTTGCAGATATCTCTCCCAAATAAGGAGTTGGTAGGTAGAATTATGTACCTACTTTGTTTGGGATCAGTATTATCAGTGGATTTTTGTATTTATCTTCTGTAGTTTTTGTGGGCTTTGCATTTGGCATTGTACAGGAAATAATTTAGATATTGAAGGAGTTTGAAAGTGTTTTCAATGTATTTCTCAGGCAGAAATTGAAGCTTACAAATTCAAAGCGCACTTAAAGCCTATGATTACTCTGGATTTTATTTATTTTCTTGTGATTGGAGTAGACGTGTATAAGGTCATTATCTTTTGTGGATTTTCGATAGACCCTAAGTTTTATATCTGTATGTGTGTATATGACATTGAGAAATAATCAAGTAAAATTTGAATTTGTTTCATAAGCGAAATCAACTGTATGTTCTATCCTGTTTAATCTACACAGTGTGATGGATAAGCTGTCACCATTTAATATTTTTAATTTCACGCATGTGCATTGTTTGTTTTTGATTTTGTCGACTGCACAGTATGTGACACCCAACCCTCCTCTATCCTGGTCAGGGCACCATTTGTGACACCCGTACTGGTCGCAGCGCACTTGTGACACCCGACTTCTTTTTCAGTCACGACGCCAATATGTGACGTCGGTCCTTTGTGACGGGCTAACCCTGGGACATCGGTTGAAGTCTGGTTGGGTTCTAGTACCAACTTGTCGTACCCGGCTCGCTTCCAACGCCTGGTCACCGAAGCAACTGCTTTGATCTCGATTCAACCCACCCACGTTGTGATTTGATCTTAGGTTGACGAGATCAATCAGACGTCGGGCCGTAGTGCCAGCCGAATCTGGGTCAAGGTGATACTGCACAATAATTGTAGACAAAAAAAACAAAAGCACAAACAACAATTTCAAGGCGAGCGACTGGTTAGGAATAGTGATTAATTTTATGTCGGTTTGTTGAGTTACAGGAGTGCGTCTCTCTCATTCTCTCCCAGCCCGAAGAAAAAAAAATGTGGATTGTAACACTTTTGCGTTCCTTAACTAGTTCTGGATATCTGTATGGAGAATATAAGTCAGACTTCTATAATTTGTTCTTGGTTAGAAGTCTAATTCGGAAACTTGTTTTGGTGGGAAATCTAAAGTCGGTCTTCAACAAATTTGTTCTTGGTTAGAAGTCTAAGTCGGAAGGCATGGAATCGTGCGGTCACCTGTGCGAGGCGCGTCTCTCTCTTACTTTACTGGCTGTACTCTTCTGACTCACTGTCTGGACGCGACCCGACTCTCCGAACTCGACTCTCCTCGACGAACTCACTGAAACACCCGTAGATGTTTGCTTATATGGACGCTGATCAAAACCTGGCGTGGGGTCGGACATGGTGTGGCCACCACGTTGATTTCATATCCCCAATAAGGATTTTCTTTGTTTTCGGCCAAAAATAATTATCATTTTCCGTATTTGGAAATCTTATTCCACTCCCACCCTCTTCTGCTCTCATATGGGTATCTCACCATACTTTAGAGGGCGTCAACGGTTTTCCCACTTGCTCGCAGTAACATCTCATACCTATCCTCTCGATGGGCGGTGGCAGGCCTCCTCTCTGCGTCACATGATCATCTCCGCCTGGCTATTCGGCCAATAGGCGTCAACTGATAATCTCAATTTTTATCCAACTTCACGGGATATGTTTTTTTTCTCAACCCAGTTTCTCCGTTAACATGGACAATTCTTCTTGGCGAAATTGGGTTAATTAAAATACCCTAACACAGCCTTCGTTATCACAAACGAACTTAAACAAAATGCAGATGTCCTGTCCAGGCGACATCTCATTCTAGGGCTCTGTGTGCGGTCGGCAGACGACCCATCAACTACTGATAACATCCAATGTTTTATCTGCCCAGAAGTTCTGGTATCCCTCAAAAAATGACCATCAGAATTTTCCTCAATTCCACCACTCAAAACAACATCGCTTTTGTGGGTGGCATTCTTTCCTTCTCTTATCATCTAAGTTGTTAAGTCTTGTCCCTCTATTTCTTTCTCTTTTTCCTTCCTTTGTCCTCGAAGAGAATTTGGCATATCTCAGCATCAAACTTCAGCGAGAAAGTAAAGTGGTTATCTTGAATTCGCACTTGAAAATAACAAAACAAAAAATCCTTTTTTTTTTTTTTTTTCACCGATACTCTGTTTGGGAAAATAACAAAACAAAAAGAAAATCGCTCAGTATGTCTTTCGTTATATCTATCGGTGTAAGTAATCGCTCAGTATGTCTTTCGTTATATCTATCGGTGTAAGTAATCGCTCAGTATGTCTTTCATTATATCTATCGGTGTAAGTAATCGCTCAGTATGTCTTTCGTTATATCTATCGGTGTAAGTAATCGCTCAGTATGTCTTTCGTTATATCTATCGGTGTAAGTAATCGCTCAGTATGTCTTTCGTTATATCTATCGGTGTAAGTAATCGCTCAGTATGTCTTTCGTTATATCTATCGGTGTAAGTAATCGCTCAGTATGTCTTTCGTTATATCTATCGGTGTAAGTAATCGCTCAGTATGTCTTTCGTTATATCTATCGGTGTAAGTAATCGCTCAGTATGTCTTTCGTTATATCTATCGGTGTAAGTAATCGCTCAGTATGTCTTTCGTTATATCTATCGGTGTAAGTAATCGCTCAGTATGTCTTTCGTTATATCTATCGGTGTAAGTAATCGCTCAGTATGTCTTTCGTTATATCTATCGGTGTAAGTAATCGCTCAGTATGTCTTTCGTTATATCTATCGGTGTAAGTAATCGCTCAGTATGTCTTTCGTTATATCTATCGGTGTAAGTAATCGCTCAGTATGTCTTTCGTTATATCTATCGGTTTAAGTATCCCCGTAATTAACTTCTGTGGTTAATTAATTGATTAATTAACCTTGCGTTCCTAAATAGTGTTACAATCCTCCCTAACCTATTCGTGTCATTTACTTGTAAATGGCATTCAAATCCAACTACACTATTTAGCATGCATCATGCACCTGTCCCATGCAGTCGTATTCTTTTCATTTCTTTTTTTCACGCTTTTACATGTAAAGTATTGTTCTACTTCATTTTGTTCGGTTTTACATGCAACGTAAAATTCTTTTATCTTCTGTTTTATATGCAATATAAAGTTCTTTTATCTTCTGTTTTTCATGCAATATAAAGTTCTTTTATCTTTTTCTGTTTTTCATTTTTTGTGTGCGTGTGCCGGTGGGTGTATGTGTGTGGTTATTATGGCTTGTTTTTTTTTTTTTTTGTTTTTTTCTTTCTTGGTCAGGGTCCTCTCTTCTGTAGGAGGTTTTTCCGCCGCACGTGTCGGTTCTGCGTTGGCTTCTTCCGTCGGCTTTTCTGCAATTCTCTCGTTGATTCTGTATGGGTAAAGAACACTGCTCGGCATCTCCCTCTCGAGCTGCTGCATGCTCATTTGATTACTGCGAATTAATTTCGTGCTACTTCTAACCTTCCATACTGCTACACCGCCTATGGCGATAATTATGTATGTACCCATCATTGCTAACCAACTTATCTGTTTATCACCTTTCCAAGCCATATCCTCCCTACCCAGCTCACTTAGCTTATTCCTCAACTGATCCATATCGATCATTTCTATCGGCTTCATCAGCGCCGGTATTTTATTCAAGGTAACATTGGAGAATCCCTTCAATATCGGTTCCCATAACTCTGTACAATTGACTAAGCTTCTGCCAATCATTTCTATGATGGAATCTCCCTCTTCATATTTTTCTTCTATGGTTCTATCTTGCTTAATTCTTTACTCAGCTGTTCCATAACTTTTTCTAAACTTGTAACTCTTCAGCTCTCTCCTCCCCTAACTAACCCTAGCAGATCGAATGGCCCGGACAGGTTCGCGCGGTCCCCTCCAAGGATCGTACTCAATGGCACTATAGCTGGCCAGTTAACCATGCCACTAACTTTCTTCCGTCCTCCGTGAGGTGCAATTCGCGCCCCCATACCCTCCATCCACATCCACCACAGTCAGACAGTAGGTTTTGGATGAGCCAGGGTCGTTTTCTGACGACACCTAATTATTCAATTGAGATTTGGACTTCTCCATTCCTCTCAATCTCATCTTCCGAGTTAATTCCTCTAACCTTCCCTTAATGTTTTAATTTCTCTTCAGGGTGTGTTTCGCCTATTCTCTTTCCGCCTGATTCTTCCTTCCCCTTCGAGTCCTTGCTCTGATCTTCAATACCGCTTGACTCTAGGTCTAAATCTCTCCTGTTCCTTAGTCTTTCTTTGAGCTGGGAAAGGGGTATCTGATCCTCCTCCTCCCACTCGTTGAACTCTTCGTCTTGTTTAGGGTGCCTCTTTCTAGAGCCTTTGACTGCTTGATCGGATCTCTTCGTATTTCTCTCCCTTTTCTTTGGACATTGGGGTGCGACGGTGACATCACAGGGTCTTCCCCGCACCGGTTCAGGCGACGACTGAACGCCGCTGATCCCCGCCGAGGGTTCCAACTCCGTCACTCGGATCGCTTCGTCCATCTGGCCAAGTCGATTCATCTCTTCATTTTCCTTGGAATCTTCCTCCGTCTCCATTTCTTCAGGCTCAACCAGAGTTACCTTCCTTGTTCTTGTCTTTCTAGGCCTCGGCTCGCTCATCTCCAGCTTAGCTATTTCAGCCTTCTTCAGATCATTGGCATGGACCCTCCTTGCTCGTCCTGCCACTTGATCCCATATTACATATGATACTGGACCCGTCTGCTCCACTATCCGGTAGTACGGTTCCCACCTTTGGTCCAGCTTTCCTTCTCTCTGGTGGATTTTATAGTAGACAGGGTCTCCAACCTTCAATTCTACTACCTTTCTTTCAGCATTCACTCTCTCATTTCTTCTCTTCTGTGCCCTCCTTATTCTTCTTCTGGCCTGTACAAATATCTTATGTTGTTGTTCTAGCAACAGCTGATGATGATCTTCTCCCATATACTTTCTTCGGGGCTTCAATAGGTTATCCACAGGCAGGACCACGTCTCTGCCAAACAACATAAAGTAAGGAGAAAATCTGGAGGTTTCGTTTATCGTAAACCTCACGGCCGCCAGAGCCTGTGTCAAATACAAATCCCAATTTCCAGTGTTCTCTCTGGTCAGCTTGGCCAATACATCTCCCAAGGTTCTATGAAACCTTTCCACTTTAGCATTTTCTTGCAGGTGATATGGAGATGTTTTTACGTGCTCTATATTCAAACCTGTCAGCACCTCTCTCATTATGCTGTTTATATTCTCTGGGCCATTATCAGTGACAAGTTGTACAGAGGCGCCATACCTAGGGAAGATTTCGCCTATTATCAAATCGGCCACAGTTCTAGCCTTCTTGTCTGGCACTGCAAATGCCTCAGGCCAATTTGTTAGCCAATCAACAAAACTCGCTATATAGTTGTTTCCCTGTGCAGTTTCCCCATATGGTCTTGATACATCCATACTCACTTTCTTGAAGGGGAAATTCGGCACGTCCATCTCCTCCAATGGTGCCATTTCCTGCCTTCTGCTCTGTGACTGGCACACTACACAGCTCCGAACATAGTTAGTGACCTCTCCGTACAGTTTGGGCCAATAGTACTTCCTACCTATTAGATCATATGTCCTATCAATTCCCATGTGGCCTAACCTCTCGTGGCACTGTTCCAACATCTCTGGTCTTAAACTTTTGGGCACATACAACTTGGGCTTGACTTCTTCATCCCTACCTGAGAGATAATACAGCCTTTCCTCTATTATGGCATACTTGGTGGTCTCTCCTGCCTCCACCTTTTCTCTCAGGGCAGCCATTTCACTGTCTGCCCGCTCCTTCTCAACTTCTTCTGTCCAGTAGGGATCTGTTATTATCTGTGCGTCCCCTTCCTCGTCCGATTCTAACATAGGGCGATCTTTTAACTTATTAGAGTTAACTACTCCGATTCTATAGGCTTTATCATCTACTCCCCGCTCTACTTTTACAGATCTTTCTTCCAGTTGTTTCGGTATTCTTGAGAGCAGATCTGCGCACGTATTTTCCTTCCCTGCTAAATACTCTATCTTACAGTGGTAGCCACTTAACTTTAGCGCCCACTGTTGAATCTTCTTATTATTTGTCCATTCTGCCTGCAATAGGTATTGCAGAGGCTTGTGGTCTGTCTTTATAGTAAAGACCGCACCATTCAAGTAGTAGTCCAGTTTTTGAAGAGCATACATGATAGCATATGCTTCTCTTTCTATTACTGGCCATCTCCGTTGTGTCTCTGAGAGCTTATGAGAGAGAAAGTATATCGGTACCTCCTCTGGTATGCCTGGCACTGGTCCTTCTTTATCGGGACATGGCTGGGTGAGAACTGCTCCTACACACTGCTCACTGGTATCAGTGTATAGTACCATGGGCTTGCTGAGGTCTGGGTACGTCAGCAGTGGGACGGCGGTCAACTGTTCCTTTAACGTATCAAATGCCCGTTGACAGTCCTCTGTCCACTTGAACCTAGCGTATTTCTTCGTCAGGGCTACTAGTGGTATGGCAATTCTCGAGAATGCCGGGACAAATCGTCGGTAGTAACCTATAGCCCCTATAAAGCCTCTTACATGTCTCACTGTCTTTGGTTCTGGCATTTCCCTTATGACCTTCACTTTATCCATGTCGGGCTTAATACCGTCTCCGTTTATAATAAAGCCCAAATATCTAGTCTCCTCCCTCAGAAACTGACACTTCGACAATTTCAATTTTAAGCCGTGTTTTCTTAACCTTCCCAACACTTGTTTCAGATGGAAAAAGTGTTGCTCTACTGTTTCTGAAAATATCAAAATATCATCCAAGTATGCCATGGCAAAGCTCTCGTATCCTCCTAACACTATTGACATCAGCTGCTGGAAGATTCCCGGGGCATTAGCTAAACCGAATGGCATCACCCTGAACTGAAACAGTCCTAGGTGACACGCAAATGCGGCCTTCTCCTTGTCAGCCTCATCAAGGGCTACCTGCCAATACCCGGACCTCAAGTCCAACGTAGAGAAGTACTTCGCCTTCCCCAATAATGCCAATATATCATCTATTAGTGGCAATGGCACCGCCAACGGCTTTGATATAGAATTCAGTTTCCTAAAATCTACACAAAAACGGTGCCCGCCATCTTTCTTACCTACTATTACGATTGGAAAGCTCCAAGGGGAGATCGATCTTTCGATCATCCCAGCCTCCAACATCTCTTCTACTGCCTCTTCTACAAGGGGTCTCTTGTGAATAGGCGTTCTATAGGGCTTCAATTTCACAGGGGGGTGATCGCTGGTGTCGATTTTCATTTTTACGGTGTGGGTCTGGCCCAACTCCTTATCTGATTGGGCCACCACATCTCGATTATCCCTCAGCAGACCTCCCACCCTGGCCCTAAATTGATCAGGTGCCAAAATATCTTCGTCTACTATTTCTTCTAGTTGTTCTTCATGTTCTTCTAGCTTCTTCTCGAATCTCACTTGATTCAGAGTTCGTAGGGGTAGCGCCTTTCCTATCTCTTCCCCTCTCTTAACCTTTATAGTCTTTTGGGCCTGGTTCACCATCATGATGGGCACTAATTCGGCTGCCTCCACTACCGCCTCACATAGAGTTACCTCATTTTCTTCTAGGCTCTTCCCTTCTACAGGGACCAATTGCAGGGTTCCTTTTCTTATTTTCTCCCCTGACATTAACCTACCCTTTCCCGACACCGCCGTTCTGGGGGGTAGCTCTACATCTTCCTCCACCACTATTGTCATATCTTCTTCCGGTGGGCATCCCAATGGCGTTCTCTCGCCATTCACTATCAGCACAGTGGGGTTGAACTCTATTCGAGCCTTCTGGCTCCGAAGCCAATCTTCTCCCAAGATTGCTTCCGTACACAAGTTGGGGGTTACGTAAAAATTTTGGGTGCTTCTTAATTTCCCAATCCTCACAGGGAGCCTCGCCATCCCTTTTATCACCAGGGGGGGCTCCATCTGCTTGCGTGATCTCTATGTCTGCTTCCCGTAACCTACTCTTCCATTTCACCCGCCTGTATGCTTCCTCTTTCAGCAATGAAACAGATGCTCCTGTGTCTATCAGGGCTTTCACTGCCCTACCCCCTATCTCTGCCCCACACGACAGCTCCTTCTCTTGCGTCAGCGAAGAGAATACCTTGGCTTTCCTTTTTCTGGGTTCCCACCTCTGGGCCATCCCAGCCATAGGCGCCGGTAGCAACAAACTACTTTCACTATTCTCACGTGGGGGAGTTCTGCGTTTTCTGCACCTGGGCGGGCCTGGCTGGACCTCTCCCAGTCTCTTGCGGCTGCCCCTAAAGGCACAACTCCTCTCCAGGTGCCCTGGTCCTCCGCAAAACCAGCACCTTCTTGTTGGGCAGTTAACCGCAAAGTGGCCCACCTGACCACACAACCAACATTTCACGCTTTTTCTCTTTAACTGGGCCACCCACCCTCTGGGTTCTGGGGGGTTCTGTCCTCTACCTGGGTGGCTCCCCCGGCCACATGTGCAGCGTTTTATATTTACTCCTTTCAACTGGGCCACCCTCCCTCTTATTTCCGGGGTGGCCCGCTGGCTTTTCCCTGGTTCTGTCTTACGGGCTCAGCCTCCTTTTTAATCCTGGGGTGATCTTTTCTTAATCCACACCACTTGGCTAGGTGTCCCTTCTTCCCACACCTAGTACATCTATCTTGTTCGAAGTCGGGGGGCAATCCCCACTTCGTCGGACATTCCGCTGCTCTGTGGTCCTCATGCCCACAAGTCCAGCAGACTAGTCCGTATCGACCTGGCGTGGGCTTATAAAACCCATGCCTTGTCGACCAAGCCCTTCTTGTGGGATCCTCTTCCCACACCTCAGGCTCTTCCACCTCTAGGCTGACCCCACGACTCCACGCGGGGGCTCTACTTCTTACCCCCTTTCTTCCGACCCCTCGACTTATTTCCTGTATTTTCCCACCTCTTTTTACCTTCTCCCAGACTCCCCGGCTCTCTTTGGCCAGCGCTACTGCTGCCGACAATCTTAACGCTCCTTCCTTTAAGACATCGTGGCGAATACGCTCGTCACCGAGTGCCTCAACATACAGATCAGCCAGCTGTGCCTGCATGACTGCGTTATTTCTCACAACCTCTGGGAAGGCTAATGACGACAGCTTTTCCGCTTGGGTCCCCAATTCTCCAGGGGTCTCATCCCGCAGCTGCGTCAACTTCAAGAGAGCCCTCATGGCCTCTATCGCTGACCCTTCGTCAGCGAATTCCCTAGTTAATTGTTCTTTCAACCTTTCCCATGGTAAGTGGGGATCACCATTCAAGAGCCCCTCTACGAACTAAGACGCCTTCCCTGTCGTGGCACTATATGCCAGATAAAGGGTCTCTACGTCCGAGAGTCTGTAAATTACTCGGCTCTTCTCTAGAATTGCTAGCCAGTTTTTAAAATCTCTCTTACTACCATTAAACGACGGGACCCTTGGTCCACCCAATAATCCTCTCAAGTCTGCTGGCAACTCCTGTCTAGCCCCATCCTCCCCTACGTCTACTCTATCCGACTCATAGTCAGACATTTTTAAAATGACAAGTAAACGGAATCAAAGTTAGAGCAGCAACAATCGAAAATGGGAGATAAACCAAAAGAAGTGTCCTACCTGACAGACGATTTCCAATTCGTTCTTCTCAGCTTCTGGGCTGTCGTACTAGAGGGTCTGGAACCGTATGGTTACAATTAACCAAAGTCCTTTGGCTCCCACTCTAGTTTTCCTCAGTTTGTGTCCTTAAGACGCCGAGCGTTGTTCACTTCGAAGCTTTCTGCAACTCCTGTGGCGGTGGTCGCTCTAGGGTCTGATCCTGGTCGTCACGGCACCATTTGTGACACCCAACCCTCCTCTATCCTGGTCAGGGCACCATTTGTGACACCCGTACTGGTTGCGGCACACTTGTGACACCCGACTTCTTTTTCAGTCACGACGCCAATATGTGACGTCGGTCCTTTGTGACGGGCTAACCCTGGGACATCGGTTGAAGTCTGGTTGGGTTCTAGTACCAACTTGTCGTACCCGGCTCGCTTCCAACGCCTGGTCACCGAAGCAACTGCTTTGATCTCGATTCAACCCACCCACGTTGTGATTTGATCTTAGGTTGAGGAGATCAATCAGACGTCGGGCCGTAGTGCCAGCCGAATCTGGGTCAAGGTGATACTGCACAATAATTGTAGACAAAAAAAACAAAAGCACAAACAACAACTTCAAGGCGAGCGACTGGTTAGGAATAGTGATTAATTTCATGTCGGTTTGTTGAGTTACAGGAGTGCGTCTCTCTCTTTCTCTCCCAGCCCGAAGAAAAAAAAATGTGGATTGTAACACTTTTGCGTTCCTTAACTAGTTCTGGATATCTGTATGGAGAATATAAGTCAGACTTCTATAATTTGTTCTTGGTTAGAAGTCTAATTCGGAAACTTGTTTTGGTGGGAAATCTAAAGTCGGTCTTCAACAAATTTGTTCTTGGTTAGAAGTCTAAGTCGGAAGGCATGGAATCGTGCGGTCACCTGTGCGAGGCGCGTCTCTCTCTTACTGTACTGGCTGTACTCTTCTGACTCACTGTCTGGACTCGACCCGACTCTCCGAACTCGACTCTCCTCGACGAACTCACTGAAACACCCGTAGATGTTTGCTTATATGGACGCCGATCAAAACCTGGCCACCACGTTGATTTCAAATCCCCAATAAGGATTTTCTTTGTTTTCGGCCAAAAATAATTATCATTTTCCGTATTTGGAAATCTTATTCCACTCCCACCCTCTTCTGCTCTCATATAGTTATCTAACCATACTTTAGAGGGCGTCAACGGTTTTCCCACTTCCTCGCAGTAACATCTCATACCTATCCTCTCAATGGGCGGTGGCAGGCCTCCTCTCTGCGTCATATGATCATCTCCGCCTGGCTATTCGGCCAATAGGCGTCAACTGATAATCTCAATTTTTATCCAACTTCACGGGATATGTTTTTTTCTCAACCCAGTTTCTCCGTTAACATGGACAATTCTTCTTGGCGAAATTGGGTTAATTAAAATACCCTAACACAGCCTTCGTTATCACAAACGAACTTAAACAAAATGCAGATGTCCTGTCCAGGCGACATCTCATTCTAGGGCTCTGTGTGCGGTCGGCAGACGACCCATCAACTACTGATAACAGCCAATGTTTATCTGCCCAGAAGTTCTGGTATCCCTCAAAAAATGACCATCAGAATTTTCCTCAATTCCACCACTCAAAACAACATCGCTTTTGTGGGTGGCATTCTTTCCTTCTCTTATCATCTAAGTTGTTAAGTCTTGTCCCTCTATTTCTTTCTCTTTTTCCTTCCTTTGTCCTCGAAGAGAATTTGGCATATCTCAGCATCAAACTTCAGCGAGAAAGTAAAGTGGTTATCTTGAATTCGCACTTGAAAATAACAAAACAAAAAATCCTTTTTTTTTTTTTTTCACCGATACTCTGTTTGGGAAAATAACAAAACAAAAAGAAAATCGCTCAGTATGTCTTTCGTTATATCTATCGGTGTAAGTAATCGCTCAGTATGTCTTTCGTTATATCTATCGGTGTAAGTAATCGCTCAGTATGTCTTTCGTTATATCTATCGGTGTAAGTAATCGCTCAGTATGTCTTTCGTTATATCTATCGGTGTAAGTAATCGCTCAGTATGTCTTTCGTTATATCTATCGGTGTAAGTAATCGCTCAGTATGTCTTTCGTTATATCTATCGGTGTAAGTAATCGCTCAGTATGTCTTTCGTTATATCTAT
Source organism: Acanthosepion esculentum (assembly GCA_964036315.1). Taxonomy (NCBI): domain Eukaryota; kingdom Metazoa; phylum Mollusca; class Cephalopoda; order Sepiida; family Sepiidae; genus Acanthosepion; species Acanthosepion esculentum. Next base: position 2,925,512 of record OZ038487.1, on the reverse strand, counting down.
CGGTTTAAGTATCCCCGTAATTAACTTCTGTGGTTAATTAATGGATTAATTAACCTTCCGTTCCTAAATAGTGTTACAAGTACAGCAGAGTCAGTTGGGAACTGTTTATAAGAAAAATAGCACCATGACACAATTCACTCTGCCAGAAATTTGGAAACAGCATACTGTACTGCTTGGCATTTACACTGGAAGCTCCAATATGAACAGACGGGGTGTCAATCTGAGGACAGTGCAGGGGATGCTGTGTCCCCAAAATATGTACTGAGAGTGATGAAAACCAGATATCCAGTCAACATCATGGTGTTTGGAGTGATCACTAGTGATATGCCTCCATTCATCTTCTCACAGAGCTTTAGACTCAATATGGAGGCCTACATCAAGTGCCTTAAGGAGTTAGTACTGTCCTGGATAGCTGCTGAAAAACCCTATGTCTGGTAACAGGACTCTGCACCATGCCATACAAGCAGGAGAACCCAGTCATGGCTATTAGACAATTTCTGTGACTGTATCACCCCCTTGCATCTGGCTACCTAGCTGCCCAGATTGCAATGCCATTGATTATTATTTATGGGGCACAGATGAGTGAGAAACCAACAAAACTCTTTGTAACCAAAGAAGAACTGAAGGTAAGGATTATGGTAGCATTCACCAACTTAAATAAGGAGACCATCCAGAAGTGTTGCAGGAAATTCCAAAATTGTCTTAAGGCCGTGGTTGATGCCAATGGCTATATTATTGAATAAATTTACTCTTTAGTATTTCAAGATATTTTTGTGTAATTTTGGTAAATATGTGTTAAAATGAGATGTCAGTATTATTTTCATTTTTGCATAATTTAGACGACAATTTATCCTTTGCATCCTGTATTGACAAGGTCTGGTAGTGATGTATCATATGGGTATATTAACAGGGTATCATCAATGTATCTGAAATATATTGTACTTCAGGTACTTATAATGGTGATGAACTATTCATAATGAACAGTTCATTGCCATTATAAGTACCAGAAGATTGTATCTAACATGAAACTTGGAGTCATACTATTGATGTAAGGTAATATGTATATTTAATATTTACTTTATAGCTCTGTAATACTACATTGAGCACTGTTTTGTTAACACCAAAAATTAAGTAAAATATTTATTTGTAAATATATATATATATATATATATATATATATATGCACATATATCTATATTTAATTCATATTTTATATATATATATATATATGCACATATATCTATATTTAATTCATATTTTATATATATATATATATATATATATATTCAAACATGTTTCATTGAATATAACAGACAAGGAAAATTTGATTAATTTTTTATTTAGTTTTTCTAATATTGCACTTTTCTGTTTGATGGGAGTAATTTTGTCCATAGGGTTTATTGCCTGAAGCACTTTCAGCCATTTTCAAGGGTGTTTTTAATTTCTTATTATGTCTGTCTAAAATGTAGTTTTAGTAGTGTCTAAATACTAGTAGCATTTATTACAAGCCTTGCAAATTGAATGTGGCTGGAATTCGAGTTTGTGTCGTTCTATTTAAAAAAAAAAAAAAAAAACCTTCACCCCATTTCTCCTGCTGAATAAAGTTAGATTTATACTGGGTGCCAGATGTTTTATGTAAAGGGCCTTTCTCACAGCAAGATGTTTTTGGTAACAAGACCTATACAGGATGCTTGTATTATCAACCAGAATCTTCCTTATCAGTAGTTGTAAATTGTGGGTGGCTGAGTGTTTTCTTATGGCATTTTGGGTATATAAGTGACACATGAGGCATCTGCTCAAGGAGGTGGTGGTATGACCAATATAGCTAATTTATTTATGACAAGAAGCACAGTCTTGTACTGGGCAGTGAAATTGATACACTATCTATATTGATAGCTGAGTTGGCAGCTGAGTCATTACTGACACAGATCTTTCTCAAATTTGGTACACTTATTGATCTTCATGGTATGAATTGAATAGTACCTATTTTACATTTCTAGGTCAAAGGGTTCCTGAGCTATTACACTTTGACCATTCCCAAAAAAGTGAATTTTGGAAAATAGTCATAAAGTTTAAATATCAATATCTCAGTTGTTTTTTTCACCTACAATGCTAAATTATATACCATTTTAAAGTGGAATGTCAGAGAGAATATAACAAGTGCTAAAGACAGTCTAGCTTTTATTGAAGTCATCGGATACACCCAAACAGGGAAACAAGGTTTAGGACTAAATGAAAGGAGGTGGTGGTTGAAAATATCTGGAAAAGATCGCTGAGACATGGTCATCCAAAATGTAAGGAATGAAGAAAATAATAAAAGACTTGTAAAAGGAGTACAACATTCCCAACAATACCAATGGACAAACTGGGAGGAGGCTCTGCAAAAATCTATTACTTAGAAGGACATTTGGCAGATGGCTCCACTCAGGTTGAGTTAGGTCATACGTGGAACATATTAAATATCATCTAAGAACAATCTTGTTAAATGGAAGAAAGAAAGTGGTCCAACCTGTCCCATGTGTAAGGAAGATCCACAAATATTAGAACATGTTCTTAATTCCTGTAAAAGAGCTCTTGTCAATGGAAGATATACCTGGAGACACAATAGTGTTTTCGATGAGCTGGTCAGAATTATAAAGAACTATATGAAGTCATCTAATTCAACTCAGAAATTTGTTGCAGAGGGAGGAAAAATATATGTGGGCTCAATGCAAACAAGCAAATATTTAGCTATACCCAGACATAATCTCCTTAGTTCTGGTGGCATTTGGGAGATATCTGCAGACCTTCGTGGTTGGCGTAATGATTACCCAAAATAATAACAAGTAAGGGTCTGCAACCAGATATTGTTCTTCCATCAAGGGTGAACTATAAAATCATCCCAGTAGAATTAACAAGCTGGTAAAGAAGGGGTATAATGTAATTATTAGAGCAGTGGTAATTGGAGCAAGGGGTTTTGTTGCAGGTACCCTGTACCAATTTCTGGGCCAAATTGGAATCAAAGGGCATAATAGGACCAAAAGTATAAAATGCCTAATAGAAGTAACTGAAAATAGTTCTGTGGATATGGAAAAAAAACAAAAATTCTGTGGAGCATTTTAGTGATCATGATGACATGACCTCATTGTGAATGCATAATGAGATTCACGTTGTATTCTCAGAATGCATGCAAGGTTTGCTGTTTTTTTGTAAATCTAATTTCACTGTTGGATTTTTGAACTAGTATATCTATGATACACTGGATATACTAGTATATCATTATAATGGGGCCTCATATCAGTGAGGGGTGCCAGTGTGCAAGTGAAACCATTGAGAGGATGGCCCCGAAATGGTGCACATTCTCTCCTGATGACCCCAAAATTAATTTTAATATAAATTCAATGAAATCATATGCTGTTGTGAAGCTCAGTGGAAGTGTCTGTTGGTTTGTAGATTGGCACAAGGAGAGATTATCTCTCCTCAGTCCATTCAGTGGTATAAATGATATATCATGTCAGGCTATATGATGGTTCTGTTTAGGATACAAGTTCGATTCCTTGCAGAGGACACATATTTTCTTTGAGATTTATCTGAAATTCAGGCTGGTAAATGTTGTTAATACTGTTTATTATAAACAGGGCATTTACTTAAATATTTGTATCTATAAAAATAATGTATAAACAATATATATATATATATATATATATATATATATATAATATATACACATATAAAAAAACTGGTTTGGAATAAATTCTGTCTTGATTTTAGGTAAAAAATACAAATGTTTGAATTTCAAGCAATTTTTATTCTTACACTTTTTTTAATTTTATTTTTGTACAGAAAATTTGCAAGCTGATTTTACTGTTTTCTTGATCTGAAGATGGGAGAAATGAAACCACATCATCAAATGTTTTTGCAGTATTTCATGTTACATGGACTTGTGGATTCTAAAGGTGTTCGCAATTTATTCAAAACCTGCTGTGAACGTTACTCTCAGCCATTGAGCAGTGATGAAGCTGGACGCATGCAACAGTTAGCCAATTTTGTCATCACAATCAATCGAAATATTCGTCCATTTCACTTGACTATTCGCAAAGGGTTTGACGAAGATGATTCTACCTGCTTTTATTGTTTAGTCAATACTTGTGACAGTCCCATCACAAGACTCTCTTCAGATTATACAGTTAATGAACTGGAACTCTTCAAGCTTTTTCTAGGTTCAATCATGATGACTGATGATGCTGCAATTGGTTCTGTAGAGGTAAGTTTTTGTAAGTGTGTGTGTTCATGATTCATTTTGAAAGTACCTGCACAAATGTCAGCATTGTTTTATGATCTCAGATTGGTACAATCTTTCTGGATCAGGAAATTTATTTATATTTTGGATTTTAAAAAGCAAAGAAAAAGGAAATCCTGAGAAACTTCTGAAGACAAGTTTAAAATCAGTCTTGATAAAATCTTAAAAACTTGAAAACTAAATTAATATATCACTAGGACTACATCAGTTGTCTAAATTGTTAATCTTTTTTCTCACTCAGCTGCAGTGACAAAAAAATTAAATTTAGATATTAGTTCTGCTGTTGTTAAAAAAAATACTTTATTAGAAATAAATGCCAAATCAAAGTTGGTTAGATAAGATTTCATTGATCCAACTAATGAAATCTGTATAGAATAGATATTGACAAGATGAAAAACAAATTCTTGCTTTAATGAAGTCATTTAATTTCCTTCGTTTTTAACTCAGATTTACAAGTTTCATGTTTATCCATTGTAAAATTGAATAGATTCTTCATGAGATATTCTCAGAGTCTTTAATTAATGTAGTGCTATTCATATTACAAAATTCCACAAGTTGAATGCAAGGATTTTTGTCATTTCAGTTACAATGAATACTTTTTGTTTTGTCAATTTATTTTAAAATTCAAACTTAAAGATTTTCCTTTTATGCTTGTTGCTGTCAATCACATTCTACTACAAACTCTACTATATGATTGGAATCTTTGGTTTTTGAAATTTCTAAAATCTCTTAGACAGAATTGCAAGAATGTAGAATCATACTACTGAATAGATAAATTGAAAAATAAATTTAAATTTTATACTCTGCTAATGAGTGTCAAGATGACTTTCAAAATCAAATGGAGCATATTTGTTTAAAGAAAACAACTTGACATATAAATCTGGTCTCTGGCCAAAATTTAGAAGTTCAAACTTACCCAAGATAAAAATAGAAATAGACTGTTTTGATGTATGTTTTTTTGAATTGTAAGCTTTTTACTCATCCAAATTGTCTTATAAATTTTTTTTTAGTTTTTCTATCAAGCAAAAGCAAATCTAATAAAGATCCTTACTCTTTTCAGGCCTTAAATCTCACAGCCAGTCTGGAAAAAAGTATGAGCCGTGATGATGCTCAGCGTTTTTATGAGCGAATGGTAAAAAACAAATGGTTGAAAAAATCCTCCAGAGGAGAACTTTCTCTGTCAACACGTAGCATTCTTGAGCTTGATCCACTGATTCATTCCATGTACCCAGAGGTTGCAAGGCAGTGCAATATTTGCAGCAGACTCTGCTTACGAGGCCAAACATGTAACAGCTGTCAGATTAAACTGCATCTCTATTGTGCTAACAGATACTTTAAAAACCGAGAAAGTCACACATGCCCAAATTGCTCTCGAGAATGGCATCATTCTGTTCCCAGCAGAGAGTCATCACGGAGGGGAGAGTCAAATTTTAACACAACATTGGATGACACATCTGTTTAGAGAAATCTGGAATTTACAACAGAGTTGGTGCAGTAACAAATGAATGAGTTTATGTTAAAGAGACCTTTTGAAGTTATTTTCACAACTGAATTCAGTGTCATATATTGTAAAATTAACAAAACAAATTAACTTGATGTCTTTGAATTTTTTTTTTTTTTTTTTTGGTAAGATAGGCAATTTTTCCCATTTGCAGAATGTTCATGCAAGACTGTTTCTTCATGTTCTCTTCAGCTTAAATTTTCTTCGTTGTGATCTGTACCATGATTCTCTGCAATGATATTGATAGCATCAACTTTTAACATATCACCACCTTTCCACTGTTGCCTTTTAAGTCATATTAGTTGACTATTTCCATGAAAGACCCAAACTCTATTCCAGCCATCAGGCTCATCCAATGTAACTCTCCACTCATCATTAAGAATTACTGTTGAGAAATCAGTTTTACATATTTCTTCCCGACAATTCACATTTCTCTAAACTAAGAATAGTAATTTATTTTTATAGAAAAAAGCAGTTATTGAACTTCATATTTTGATTACCGTGTAGTTCTGGTCCAGAGACTTAAGAATGCAGTGGGGGATTTGTTTTTGTTAATCATGTTTGTTCGTGGTATACAATGTAGCTATTTTTTTTTTTTTTTTTAGATTAATGAGATACAAACATGCTATTGTCATGGCATCTACTTCATGACTGAATATTCAGAGAAAAAGTTTAAACTCTTCACAAGTATGTATCACAAGTTTCAGTGACAGCTTAGAAGATTGAGCAGCTTTGATTTGAAGTTTCCTTTTTAACGACCAGCAACTTTTACAAATTTCAAACCCCTCTTTACATTATGTATTAAATCAGAGACCATCATTTCCAAATGCAAAATTGATGACTGGCTGCATAGCAATTCATATCACCAATTCCCTCCCAGCCACTTTTATTAGAAAGTGATGAGAAACTTGAGTTTTGTGTCAAGTAACCTAATTGGTTAAGAGTACATGAAATTTTACTAAGGCTTTTGAGGAAACATTTCAGCTTAACATTAGTTTCTATTTTATTTGTCTCTACTTTTCTCTTTTAAAGTTAGAAAATAAAATTTAGAATTTTTTTTTTTTTTGATAAGAATATGGATAAAGAAATAAATACTTGAAAGTGAAACGAGAAATTCCATATGACTGAAAAACAAATTTTCTTAAAGTCAATTGCATTGTTATATGTAATTGAATCAAAATTTGGCTTCATTTAAGTTTGTTTTATAAGGAAACAACTGAAAAGGATTCAATAAGTATTTTGGTTTTGGATTCCTTAGCAGGTGATTTAACTCAAGATTAAAGATGCTAATTAAAGAAAAACATGTCTAAATTTGTGATTTCTCTTTGCATAAGCTTAAGCTCTTTATAAACATTAAAAATAAAACATTTTTATCCAATAATGTTCCACAATATTTTGTCTCTTTAAAGCAACATTATTCATTTTGTTTAGTAGTTCATTAGATGTCTGGCATTACTGCTGATAGCATTCTTATGGAAAAATCAGTTGTTTTTATGTCCTTTCAGGTGATTCAAATGTACTCCTCCAGAAAGGTAACATTTTTTTTTTTTTACCTAAAATTTGAAAATTAATTAAAAAATGAAAAATAGAATGGAATATTGCTTCTTTGGTTGCCTCTAAAAAGCCTGAACAACAAATAGCATAAATGACAGCAACTGTAGTTAAAGAGGGATTGTTACCTGGCCATTAAACTTTCCAAATCTCAATGAGAATTTTTCAGATGTGTGTGTGTATGCATATATATATATATATATACACACACACACAGAGGTTTCCTCTGCATAAATTATACCCTGTTAATTTCAGCACTTAAAGGTCCAGATCCCAGGGAAAAAGATAACCTTTTGGGAGTCTTGTAGAGTTCATGCTTAGATGCAGATAAAAGCTATTTTATGGAGAACTAACACCATATAAACAGGTGTTCATATTGTTTTAGCTCCTCAATGTATGACAGCTGGATATTAATACCAAGAACTGTTCTGGTTTCTAAACACCTTTGATATTGACAATATTAGTTGTCAGCTTATTCAGATTTCTTTTGGTTCCAGTAGGATTTTTACATTGCTTTTGGCCACTGGCAGAACAACCCCTATTCATTGTGGTAGTTGGTAGCACTCATTTGTTTCTTTTCCTGTTTAAGTCTCTGACATTTTATATTTAGCATTCTCATGCAAATCTATGTAACTTATTTGCTTGATAGGAAATTTGTTTTGTATTAACTCTTTACAAGTCCTATTTTCATCTTCATAATCTTGAGTAGGTAGAAACTTTACATTTGGCATTTGTGACTCACACTGTGACTCTACTCTGGCTGGTATTTTAATACTATTGTAGCTGGTACAAATTTTTTTTCTCCAGCCAAAGAGAAATATTTGCACTTGTTTAATCCAGCCTTATCTGATTGAAAAGATAGAAAACAACTGAACAATTTTTTTTTTTTAAAATCCTTCAAGCTTAATGCAATTGCATTTTCATCTTAGAGATACATTCAAATTGTACATTTGAGTCAATTGACAGCACACATTTTCATTTTTTTTCTCCATTTCAACCGACCTGATAGTCATCCATTTGAAGTGGTTTTAATTCAATAAATCTCATACAGAACTGATATTAAAGAGAAAAAAAAAATCCCAAAACAAGATAATTAATAGCAAGTCTCTTGGGATGGATTTTATAAGCTAGAAAGGATTAGTTGCTCAGTTTGGTTACCCAAGTATTTAACTCACAATTAAGGGTATCTCACATTTCTGATAAAGAGTTTGAAGGATGAACTTGTGTATGCAAACTTAAGCCAGCTACTAGACAAATTTGTGGATAGTTGATTCACAGAAATGACATGGGAATTAACTGGTGTATGAGAAGTAGATAGCTTGATCAAAGGGTCAGTGATCAGGAAATCTAGGGATAGGTTACATATCAAATTCTATATTCAGAAATGTGAAAATTTAAGTTTCTCAGAGAGATAAGGATTAATAAATGGCCTCAAATAGTTCTCTTATCAAATTAAGAGCCAAAAGATTAAATTCTCATTTATTTTTCAGGGATATAAGGCAAGTTAACAAGAGTGTCCATCCAATTTGTCAAAAGCCCCAATATATACAAATAAATTACAAATAATCTCTTTTCAGAATATTCACAGGCTTTAGTCAGTCCCCACAATTGCTGTTGTCTGGAAGGCAAACATCACTTGAAATTATAATTCTCTTTCTTTAGAACCTCCAACTGAAACAGTTAAGAGGCAGAGACACTCTTCCATTCATAGAGATCTAGACAAAATTGCAACCATTTTCTGATAGAAAACCTGCCACATTCTTCCCAGGAAAACTCAGTGTAGTAGAATAGCACATGATCAAAGATAGCATGGAGATAGCAGCAAAAGGCAGATTCATCATTTCTTCACCACTTGTATTTAACACAAATAAGAAGGAAGCAGAGACCTGGCAAAAGAAAGCAAGCAATCCATTCAGCAGTTAATGACTACTAGACAAGAGAACAGTTATTTTATAGGAGTTTCTTTTTTTTTTCTTTCTTTTTTTTTTTTTTTTAGAAAGGGTAAGATTTCCTAATTTTAGGCTTTGAAGAATTTTAATTATCTTGCTGCCCAACCAGATTTGTAATGAAACTAACTTTAACTACTTTTTAGTTTTACAGTATTGTACTCCATAATATTTCAATTTGAACTTTTTGTTGTTTATTCTAAATTTAAGTCAAGAAGGGAAAGAAAAAATCACACAGAAAAGCATGTTTAAAGATTTCTTCAGATTGTTTTTCATTACAATTTCAAAAGGGAGAGTCTTGTTAAAATATTTTTTCCTATGCTCAATGAGTGGAACAAAATATTTTTCTTCCAATATTTATTATTTGATCAATGAAGTCAACAGACAAAAGAAAGATTCTACAATAAATCTGAAGCCTTAAGCAAGTAATTGGCTGGTAAAATGCATCAGCCAATGCACAGCAGCTGTTGCTTTAAAAAAACAAAAAAAAAAAAAAACAAAATAGCTTACTTTGTAAAATGATTTTATTTAACAGACTGGCAAAAGCAATCACTAGAAAGTCATTTTCCTTCCAGAAATTTATTCTGGAATATTTGTGTCGCATACTCACATGTCAGCCTATTGAAAGATACAGCCTCAAACAAAAAAAATGGCAAAGTATACAAAATGTACATGCAGGTTGCAATACATTTGCTTTATAAGGGCTTTAAATTTTATTTTTAGGTTTCATAAATGGCCATCAAAATTTGAAGCAGTTTAAAAAAACAAAAAACGTTTCAACTTTCATTATAAGCCCCCGCCCCCCATGAATTTCAATACTCTCGCTCTCTAAAATGTTAATCATGATTGCATTTTCAGGAGAAAAATGGCTTTTTAGAGGGTGAGAAGCAAAACAGAATACCAATTTCTATCTTTGCCAATCTATCAAGTCCCAATGAATTTTAGAGGCTCGTATTACAAGTTTTATGATGAATTTCATAGTGTTTCTAAACAGAAAAAAAAAGTGTATACAACAATGTTTGTTTTGGGTTGGGTTGTTAGTAAAGTTAACAACATATGGGTGTATTTGTCTTGTTAATGAGTAAATGGTTTGTATTAACTTGTGTCCAAACTGCTAATTACATCATCAAAAGAAACAGAAATAAACAGGCAAAAGAATCCAGGCTTTAAAAAAAAAAAAAAATCACTAATTGCAGCCCCCCAACATTTCTCATTACACATCTAATTTGTTATTCTGCTTCACCCAACAGTCAGCCATCATCATTTCGCCACTTGCTTTTTAACAGATTGCTCTCAAAATCAGTTTGGAGCAGAGGGAATAGATTTTCCTCCTCTACTCAATAACTATTGATATTTGAAACAGGAAAAATTTAAGTAGATGGTGGTGGTAGTAGGGGTGTGTGGAATGAATGGAATTTTCATACTCATTTTAAAAACAATTTTGTGGGAACGTGTGCTTGTTTTTATGTTTATGATGAAAATGATTTGAATTTTAAAACAACCCTTGCCTTGCAAACTAATGCTTTTTACTTAGATATACTAACATGTTTGGTGCTTTGTCCCATGAGAGGATTGCTGTCAATGCAACAAAAATAACAAATGGTAATGACAATTTTTTTTTTTTTAAGATGAATACAAATATTAAAAAAACATTGAGTAATTTTTTTTTTTTAAGGAACACACAATCAGGAAGCAGTTCAACATTTGGCCAAAAGATAAGTGAATTTACTGATAAATCCATCTACAACATATTTAAAATAATTAGTAAAACTTACAAAGATTTCAGTTAGTTCATTAGCAGAAAATTAAGATCATCTAAAATTTCATTAAATAATTCACATATGCAGATTAAAATGTTATTGAGACAATTTGGAAGACTCATATTTGTAGTAGCTAAAACCAAGTTCAAATTATGAACTATTTGAATTAATTATCTCAAAATTGAATATATTTATCTCCCTTTAACATTAACGGCAAAGATTTATTTACCGAGGAATACACAAAGATATTTTTAAGTCTTGTGGCATTATTGGTCGTTTTGTCAGTGCCAAAAAACCAAGAACATTTTGAGCAGGGAACATCATGTCATCAGATATTTTCATTGATCAGAAGAAGATTGAGGAGGTAGAACTTCACATACCTTGGCAATTCCATTGATAACACTAATGACCTTGACCACAAACTGAAATGCTAGATTTGAAAGCATTCAACTGGCTGAGAAAAAAATGTGGAACAGTAGGCAATTGTCCCTGAGAATCAAATGATGGTTCTACAATTCGAATGTGATATCCATGATGCTCTATGGCTTCGAAACATGGCAACTTAAGACCAACCAGAAGAAATTGGACACCTTTGACACAAGATACCTATGTAAAATCCTGGACATCAAATGGATCATTTCTTAAATTAAAATCAGGAACAGATCACAACAGCTCCCCATGTCAATTCTTTATGCATTTTCCTTTTGATTTGACTAGTAAAACTTTAATTTTGCACAGATTAAAATCCTACTTTTAAAACAACCATTTATATATATATATATATATATATATATATATATATATATATATATATATATATATATATATATATGAAATGAGGAGAAATATAAATAGCTAAAAAGAAAAGCAAGCAATCAGTGATAACCTAACCGAAACATTTCACATTTGCAGTTTTCAACCATCAAGGAAAAGGCACAGGAACCTCTAGGTTACAATATGAAGAAATTCTATCTCCCAAGAAATTCCTATTCTTATGAATGAGGATGCTTATTAGAGAAAGCCCAAAACATTTCGATTGTGCTCAATTTCTAAATTTCATTATTCAATTTTGATTTTAATAGTTTCCAATTTCCTTTCTTTCACCGTTGGATAACCTGTTAATAATGGACATTACAGATGCAATGAATTTCTCTAACAAATTTCATTATTCAAAAAAATATATATATGTAGAAAATTTTGAGGATAGAACTCAAATCAAAACTCGTTTTTATGACAAAGTTCAAGTCTCACTGGTAAAGAAAAAAATCTACCATCCTTCACATTTTTACATTATATCAATTCTTACAAATATACAAAATATTTGTAAATAGGTCAATTTCAATAAATTTAAGTAACTGAATATAGGTTTTTGAAACATTGATGTTGACAAAGAAAATGCTGGACAGAATGTATTAAGAATTAACAATCAGAAAGACAATGATAGCTTTGTTGTTGGTATATAATCTTTCTGGTAACAGAGTAACAAATGACACTCTCCGATATAAAGATAATGAGAGGTGCATGTAAAATGATATAAGCTTGGATTCTTTGGAAATTCATATTTGTTGTCTAATATTGAAATCCCAACCCAAATAATTCTATGAGTTAAACTAGAATTAGAAAATGTAAGGCAAGGACTGAGAAAGATTCAGTCTATAAACCTCAAGAATTCTTATCTTAAAAAAGAAAGAAAAATAGTTTATCAGTGTGTTAATCCCAAGTTTAAAAAATAATGTATAGAATTTTTATTAGAGTGACAATGTTGATTTTATTAGAGTGATTATGTTGATGAGAAAGCAAATGGTACAAACTGAATTGATTCTTGAGGATTGATTCTTTCTGAATTAGGAAATTTAATTTTTCTCTGGAGCAGAGTTGAGCTGAGAATTTCTTCAAAAAGTTGTATTTAATCAAAAAATTACTTTTTATTAATTACTTAGGAATAACTAGCAATATTTTTTTGATAAAGTTACTTCCCAAAATGGAATATCTTAAAGAAAAAAAAGGTGTGCATCATAAAAGACAACAGATGAATAGATCTGGCTATTGCATCGTTAGACCTAACCACTGGCTACTATATGTCATCTGCCAACTACATCAACACAAGCATTTTCTTTAGTTATCTCATAAAATTTCAATCTTTTTCTATTCCAAAATTGTAAAAGTAAAATAGCAAAATAATTTCTATTCACATTTTAAATATTTTACACCTCATCAGCTGAACAGAACTTGAAGAGATTTACACCAATGTGGATGTTCAAAATACCTGACTGCAAAGAAGAGTCTTTTGTTTCAAAGTAATTGCAAGAACAACCTTTACAACAATAATTCAAATCTTCTTGAACAAGTATTTATTAAAATTGTGACAACATTTAAGGCATATAATTGCTAAATGAGATTTTTTATGATATAGAATCACAGACCAGTTGTAAGACAACAGATAAAATCTTAACTACAACACCTGATCAAACAGAAGTAAGATTCTTGCTTAATTGGACTTAAATATTCACATTCTTCTACAAAGATTTTGCCTATACTCAAAGAAGAAAGTAATATTATTTGCTTTTTTTCTGTGATTTTTAAACTTTCTGAACAAAATTTGTTAGTCAAAAAGATTTAAAATAGAATTTTTTTTAATTCACCTAAGAATGCCTATTTAAAGTTTTATGTCAGTTTTTAAAATATAACTTGTTAATGATTAAAAATGTAAATATACATTCCAGTTAAAAATTTAAAAAAAAAAAAATGAAATATTTCATATTGAGATTTTAGAACATTAATACTTTTCCACATTGTTGGTTTTATTTACAGCTCTAAGTTGTGACTTTATTATTGAATATTCTCAGAAGGGATTGTAAAAATTAAGTTAAAAAGTTTAGGAGTTTTCAGTTTGATAAGGAAATAAAATTAAGTTTTTAAATTGTATGTAAGAAATGTCAAAAATATATTGATTGACATAAAAAAAATGTTGAGCCTGTGATCATGGGATACTATGTTTCATTTTGTGAAGATTCTAAACCAGTGATCATTTGGACTATCTCTTTCATTTTAGCCCTTCACAGAGAAATTCTCAGAGAAATAGTCAATCATTGCTAAAGTGATTATCCATTAGTTTCTCCTGTTCAAGAATGAAGCTTAATTTGCCTTGTTATTTGTAAAAATGAACACATTTAGTTTAAAAGCAAATAACCTTAAATAAATTTTTCTATCCACAAACAGAAATAGTTCCTCTAAATAAAATTGTGGATATACAAACCAAACTAAAATGTTGCACTTAAACTGAATTTATCTGTTTAAAAAATGATAGACATTTTTTCATTGTTTGTTCAAGTGAAAAAAAGTATTTGATTAAAATCAAGTATTTCTTGTAATCTTTCACATTTATTTCCATTTCTTTTTCATTTCATCACAGAAAATAAAAACTGGAAAAAATAAAAAGGCACAAAAATAAACACTAGTCTTTAAATTGTCTTTTTTAGATTTGATACAGTAAATATTTAATAGCAAATGTGTAATAATACACAACTGTCAGTCAGTAATTTGGTCAATTGACTTTTTTTTTAATTTCCAGAAAAGCAGAGTTTGGTGTTCAGTGTTGATAAGCAAGCAAAGATTTTCAGTTCCTGTATTTTTTTAACCACATTTTGCTTAGGCAACATATTAAAATAATTATGTAAGTCTAATATAAAAACAAAATCATTAAATATTGCAGGATAAATGACAGCAAAGACATATTGACACAGTCTGTAAAACTGATTTGAAAAAGAGATGACAAAAGGTATTCAATATTGGTATTGCTGAGATCCTTACATAGCTACACAGAAAATGGAGTTGGAGAAATGAATTTCTGTAGTGATTATAAATGCATAAAAAGGCCAGCAGGCATACCAATCCCTACAAGAAAATACGCAAAAATATTTTTTTATTTAAACTTCATTACTTTTCATTCAATCTCCATTTTGGTGCAGTCACAAAAGTGCATGCACAAAATAATTCAAATTAGCAGCTAAAATGAAAATTTTAATAAGAAATAAACAAAATATTACAGAATATAAAGTGTTTTTGCTGACATCATAGTATCAATGAAACAAGCTGAGAAAGTATACAATTTGGCCTGAAGGCTATGACTGGATTACTTTCTAATTCTCTAGAATGAAATCAGAGTAGTAGAAAGACCCTAACAAGTGGTGAAGGAAGAATTTGAAATGGCAAATATTGAATTCCTTTTCATTTATTTCAAAGTTATTGACTTTTATACAAATATTTGAGTGATTCTTTGCAAAAGGCATTTTAAAAGAGAAAATATTCATAAATTACAATATTAATTTATTCATTTTCTAAGTAAAGTTTGATTTTCACAATCATCCTTCAGTAGAAACATTTCATTGCATGTTAAAAACTTTTTAAGTTATTTATCAAATTTTATGCCTTACAACTGACTTTTTTTTTACTCTGAACTGCTACCTGACACTTGTAATAAGGTTTTTCCACAAACGTTTTCATTGCAAGTTGGTCCACTTTAACGACGTCATAACATTAAAGAACAACAAAACAAAACAAAAAATAATAATTTAGTTGTATAGCATTGCATCTAATAGGCTGACAAAATTCATTTTAGGTTTTTAAACAAACCTCTTCCATCCCAACATTTTTCTTTCCCACTGATAATTGATAAAACGAGATAGAGTCTCATTGTTGAATGGTCCAAATCAAAAATGTGGGCACCATAAGCGTGGGAGTACGGGCTTGCTGTCAAAAATGTTTGCAAAACATTCTGTAACAAGGTAAGGAAAAGACGTGACAGCACAGGGGCATTGATTGCAATATGTGTTCCTTTGGTAGCTGCAGCAGCAACTCAGCTGGAATTACAGATGTCCAAAAAAGACAAGTCTTCAAAATTAATTGATGGGAGAGAAATGCCAACCAATTTATTTTTTTGTCTGTGATATCAAAAATAAAACAGACAAATTATTCAATTTAATGAAGAAAAAAAAAAAGAGAAGATTTGACTAGGCAAAGATCTGAAAATTTATACCTCTTCCCAATGTTATAGTGTTTCTTTTATTACATTTCTTTTTACAACCTTAACCAAATGAGTTAATTTCTAAACACTGAATTAAGAATTAAAGCTCCTACTGATATGTAGAAAAGCCAGCAAAATGTCATCTCTACACCAGATTGCAACTAGATTTCAGTCAGTCTTACTTCATTGGTAACATTGTGTACATGGGGTGAAAGGGATATTAATTACTACTTAGTCACAGAATAAATTTATAAACCAGAAACTAACTTATTAGCTGCTTACAGAATAAACCCTTCCCATACAGAGAAAGAAAATTTAGGTAGCAGGGACCCTCTCTGGAAAGGTCATATTTAGTAACCCAGTCAATAAGCACAAGGTCCGAAAAAGCAGAGGACGGAAAAATAATATGACAGGAATTGGGTAATTATTAGTAAACAAGTTCATTTTCCACCTCAAACAACTGAATGGGAATTGCAGCTACTGCAATAAATATATAAAGAAACAACAATGAACTTGGTGTGAGGGGAATACACGGCCAATTTGGGAAAGATTTAAGGCTTCAGACTGCAGACTTTAACTATAAACAACTAAAATAATTACAATAAATAAACAACTATCTTGATTGACTTTCATTTGGTTTCTTTTTATTTTAGATTTTTTTTCTATTCCCCATCAAGAAAAAAAAATGCAAACAAACAATTCATTTTCCACTTGGATATTTTTTCTTCTATTTTCCTTCTTTCAAATTTATAAAAATCTGCAATTAACAATAAACAAAAGAAATTAGTCTTCATTAAAATTTGAAGAGAGAAATATGTTTATCATTTATACATATTTTTACATTTTAAATATATTTGGGTTTGTATGCAAAAGTGTGTGTGTGTGTACATATTATACACTGGTTGTGTTTCCATATTAATTTGTTTCTCTGATTTCTTTCAGAAATAAAGTACACATTATAAAACTGGACAATTCTCCAATAATTGAGGTATATTTATATACAATTTTTTTTTTTTTTTTTTTTTTTTTTTTTAAATGTTTCTCTCCCTTTTCTTTCCAGGGCAGTTTTCTGTTTTTCTGTCTCTCCATCTCTCATCAAGCCCTAAAGAACTAAGCGGAGAAGGGAATTTTCTAGAAGACAATAATTACAAATTGAAAAATTAATAATAAATAGGAATAAAATGAGATACAGGGACAAGACTGTCAGTTCTTGGAAATTCCTGCAATTGAAGTGTCATGGTGAGGATTTTGACAATTTCATTGTCTCTGCATCTTCAAAGTTTTGGGTGGATTAGTTTTCTTACTTGGTCAGGGATTTAAAATCTAGATATATTTGGGATATGTAAATATATATTTTTCCCACCCTTTTTTAATCTTGGAAGGATCAGTCAGTTTAAGGGAACTTTGCAAAATATTGCAGGATGGCACTTTTTCCATATCAACTAAATATTTCAACCTAAGAAAAAAATAAAATTAAAAAATAGCTTTTCCTTCAACAAGCAGACATGTAACATGGCCACATAAGGACAAATTGTATCTTAGGTTGGGAGGTGGGTCAAAAAAGATAAAAATAAAATAAAAAATACAATAAAAATTATGAACAAATAGAGAAATAATTAAAAATTCCAAATGTTGACTAATTGAATTATAGTTGGGATAAATAGATGTGCTTTTTATATATATATATATATACATATATATATATATATATATATATATAGTGTGTGTGTGTGTGTTTATCTTCTTGTATCACTTCAAGGTTTCGTCATGAGTTTTGATTCATCTTGATCATGAACTGGCTGAAAAGAAAATAAATCAAGTTTTTAAAAAGTTACCAATATTTTGTCAGCTTCTTGATTGTTAAATATGATTATTTCCTTTTTGTGACAGGCTGCTGCTAACAATCAGAAAGAGACAATTGAAATTTCTGGGACACAATGAGGAAAGAAGGCTTGAAGAATTTAAAACTCACAGGAAATATTGAAAGCAAGTGAAACAACTGTTAATGGCACTTTGAAAAATTTGATTGAATAGACAAAGACCAACATGGATAGTAAAGAGGTCAAGAGTTACTTAGAATACCAAAATAAAAAAAAATGTTGCAGAGAGGCATTATAATCTACCTCTTGAACGTATATAGCATATGTAAGAAGAATAGACAGTTTAGGTTTTAGTATATGAAAAGAGTTGGCAGATTTTTTTTTTTAAGCTGTATAGTGTATTTTGTGATTTTAAGAGACATGGAAGGAAAAAATTAATGACAAACACTAGCCCAGAAAAACATGCCAGTTTCAGAAGAGTTCAAAGACAGAATTTCTGTGAATATATTTTAACAGTAAAATCAAAGCCAAATGGTAGCAAAACAAAACTTCCAACTTAGGTAGTAATTACCTAATTTGTTGCAAAAACAGAAAAAGATTCCATGGTATATAGTCATTCTGGTGAATCATGAAGTTTAGTGCTCTTTTCAAAAAGAAAAGATTATCAAATGGCTTAAGTCTTTCTTTTTATGCATACTAATTTCATTGTGTTTATAAATTCTGCTCCCCAATAAAATATTTTTAAAATCTCAATTTCTTTTATCATAATTAGTTTGATATCAAGACAAAAATATTTATCCATTTGAGTTCAGTCTTCAGTGCTCCACAAACAAAGCTACCTGCCCATTTTAATTTGACAAGGAAATTTTCTTCTTAATGGCTCTCTATTAAAACAAAATAAGCTTAGTAAATATCTTCATATTCTAAACGATGTTTTACACTTCTTACTTTATGTTAGAAATTTATGCAAATGATCCAGTTTCTGCATGTATGTCAACACAGCAAAAACGGCACATTTGAATGCAATTTGTGTTAGAGAATTTTAATGGTATCAGGTTAAATTGAAAAATAAAGCAATTTTCACTCATATTTTGAGACTATCCAAGGGAAATAACTCCAAGTCTAAAGACAAGCTTAAATGCCGTGGAAGTAAGCAGTTTAGTATGTTGAAATAACAATGTAAATACATACATACAGCCACACACACATAATAAAAAATAACCAGATCATTTGTCATACACTTCTGGTCAAAATCTTAAGACCAGATAGAAAAAGGTTAAAAAAAATAAAATACTGTTACTTTAACTGAAATATATTTGTAAACATTTACATTTAATTAGAAAACAAACAAATGAAAATTTTAAGCTTTTAATTGATTAATTTAAAACATTGAAAAAGTATTTTTTGGTTGGTCATAAAGATAAGACCATGTGTGAAAAAAAATTACTGGATAAAAATTTTAGAACTAGTCCATGTGCTCATAGCTTCAGGTGTGTAGACATCTACTTAGTCCATTTCCAGCCTTAAATTTCAGATTTTAAAATGGCTATGTGTAAAATTTTAACAAAGTGCAAACAAGGCAGGATTGTTGAACTTCAAAGATGTGGTTTTTCGCAACAAGCCACTGCAAATGAAATTGACCATAGAACTGTCATTGCTAACTTCATTAAAAGTCTGGATGCATATGCTTCTAAAAAATGAAGCTGTCGACCCAATAAAATCTCACCATTCCTAGACAGATGCATTAGGCAGGAAGTTAAGAGAGATTCAAACGTAACATCAAATCAGATAAAAGCAAATACAGATGCTGAATGCAGCTCTCAAACAATTCAACGGCATTTAAAATAGAAAAGGGTTTAAGAACTTGAAATGGCTGCAAAGGCCTTGCCTTCTTCTTTGCCATAAAATCTCCTGTTTACAATTTGCTTTCGATTATTAAATTTGGGATGTTGATAAATGGAAGAAATTGTTGTTTGCAGATGAGAAAAAATTCAACCTTGATGGCTCAGATGGTTTTCAGCATTACTGGCATGCAAAATATGTCCCAAAAGAAATTCTCAACTCAACACTGGAGGTGGATCAATTATGATCTGGGGTTCATTTTTGTACACTGGAACTCTCGAGTTATAGGAGGTAAAAGGTTGTCAAACAGCTGCTAGTTACACTGACATGTTAAGAAAAGCATCGCTAATTACTGAAGGCCCTCGTTTATGTGGAGGAAACTGGATTTTCCAGTAGGACAATACTGCAATCCACAACACTCGAAGGCTGAAGGAGTTTTTTTTATGGAAAACAACATTCAGCTTTGTTCCATCCACAATGCTCTCCAGATCTAAACCCAATCAAGAATGTTTGAGGATGGATGGCAAAGGATGTTTATAAACATGGATTGAAATTTGAAACTGTGGATGCTCTTTGTGCTGCAGTTTATGCATCCTGGGCAAGCATCCCAAGCACCCTCAGTTAATAATGAGTATGCCAAAGTGAATTTTCAATGTAATTTGCAAAATGGAGGATATACTAAATTGTCATTGTGATGTATTTGTTCTGTATTTTCTATTTTTATTTATATGATCTTATCTTTATGACCAACAAAAAAAAAATACTTTTTCAATATTTGTTTAAATTAATCAGTTAAAAGCTTACAATTTTCACTTGTTTGTTGATAAACTACATTCTATAATCAAATGTAAATGTTTTGTAAATATATTTCAATTAAAGTAACAGTATTTTACATTTTTTTTAACCCTTTTGTATCTGGTCTTAAGATTTTGACCAGGAATGTAAATATTGCAAAATTCCTTATTATGTAAAGGAAAGTTAAAAATAAAAAACAAAGTTAATCACTTACTGGGCAACCTTGTGTGACTCTCTGTTGACCATTAGGCACACTTTTTCGTTTTCTTCTGAAAAATAATAAGGAGGAAACAGCTGTAAATTGTTTGTCAAATATTATGACTTAATTTAAATGAGGGTAACATGTATTTTACAATTCTATGCATTTAACAAAGTGCATGTAATCCTATCCCCCAATCTTGATGCAAACTTTGTCCCAAAATGATTAATCAAATAATCAATACCTTCACTCAAAGATTCAGAACTCATCCAAAATCCAAGAAAAGAAAAAGTTTGAATGCCTTCTCATTGATAAACCAATTAACCATGTTATAAATGAGCTGAATAATTTATTAAAAATAGTAGAAAGTGACAATTTCAAACAGCTTTTCAAGTAATTGCTATCTCTATTATTACTGATATGAAGAAGATCATAGACAGCATTAATGACTTAATTAGTGTAGTTAAAGGTGAGAAGTCAAATTTAAAGGAATTCCTTCAAACCACAGTGTGGCTCATTAATTAGAACTTAACAAAAAAAAAAAAAAAATTAAGATAATATAATGGTGTAACAGAGCTGTGGGCCTGGGTGAATCATACTAGTGAAAAGTGTTTAGAGAGACAATAAGTCTGAGTGAAGGAGTAGAGATATTAGGTTTGGTTTGGTTAGATTTTGTCTAACAGCATGTCAACCCTGATGGGTCATTTTATGCCAACCATCATCATCAGTCTCTTGACTGTTTTCAATTGTCAGGGGAAACTAAGAGCAGAAGAAACAGATTTTGATTCTTCTTCCTCATGATCCTTTTGGTGAGCTTTCAGATAGCATAGCAGCACTAATCTCCTCGGAAAGCACTTGACCAAGGTCTGAAGCTCAAGGAATATGCTGTGGGTCACTTTTGGTCCATGCACTAGGCTCTCCGGTTTGAATTCAGAGTAATTGTTCTCCTAGACCAGTTACCACCCAAGGCTATAGGACCCAATCTGTCCTGCTATTTACCAATAGCTGGGAAAGAAGAGATGAAGTCGTACCTTTCCAAGGGTATTTAGCATGTAAGTGAATGTAATTAACTTGACTGGAATTCAAACTTGGTTCTCTGATTCCTCAATCCGAGCCTCTATCCATTACTTTATCATGTCTCCACTGTGCTTTCATACCAACCAGTCACATACATATATTACATATACATATCTACTTTTCTTTTTCCTTTTTTCCAATAATTAGAGGGGCTCAGTTTGGTAGCTACAATTCGTTTTAAATAGATTGTTTAATTTGAATCTGTTCAAACTAGTCCTTATATACCCATACATAAACAATCTTTAAAGGAATTTAAAAATTCCTATTTCTTTTAGAAACCCTAATATCTGGCCAGGGGCAACATCTTTAAGCAATGTTTTTATATTTGTGACATTGTAGTATTTACTGTATTTAAACTGATAGCTTACATTCTATCAAATGTGCTTAACAGTCAAACTATAATTGCAATGGGTGCATCAAGGTACATCTTCAGCTCTTAGCAGGTGTACACAAGTTAGTCTTGTATGTCTTCAATACGAACTCTAGTTAGCACAGTGTTGTCTTCTTACCCTTTTAGTAGTTTTCTAGGAATGTGTCACATATTGCTTGCCAATTGCTTTTTATAAAGTCATTAATTTTCTTTTTAAAATCTGTATACAGAATTTTTATATTAATTATTTCCATGTTACAGGTATTTTTTGCTAGTTCATATACTTTCTCATTACCCTTTATGCTAACATGGTCTGGTATTCATGCTAAAACAATGGATTTTTTGTAATTTCATCAGGTTGTTATAAATCTCCAGCATGTCTGCAATTTAAGAGTGGGCAGTTTTTTCTTCTTTTAGGCCAACCAGAGAGGCTAGGGAGTTTGTAAATATCCTTATAAGATCAAAGGCTATCCTCATGTCTTTCATTTCCACTATAAAAATGGAAGTATTATCAAGCAGTCTTATCTGATTTTTGTTACAACTATTTGTAGCAGCAGCATCCATTTTATTTGAAACTTTGGATCCATCTGTATAAATTGCTCTATAGTAATGGTATTCTACAAATTTACTTTCATGTCTTGATTTTTAAATTCTCTTAATATGAGATCTATTTCAGATTCAGTGGTCATCAAGGACAGTATAATTCAATAAACATAAATCATAAGTCTGCATTAAGTTTCCAATGCTATGGCCAATTGAATTGGAATTTATGCATCCCCAGAGTTTGCTACAGCCATTTAAGTTTCTGACCAATAAGAAAGGAATGGGTAATTGGTTAATAGGTCTATTCATTTTGGTTTGTTCTAATTTGTATTTCAGTTTCTATCTTAGATTAGTTTTGTTTTTGTATTTTGGTTTCTATCTTAGATTAGTTTTCATAATTGTATTTGTAATTTTTGTATTTCGGTTTCTATTTTAGATTGTAGCAGGGGGCAATATCACCCCGAAATAATAATAATGATAATAAAGGAGAATATGCTGGAAAACAGGAAAAAAGGCGTTTTCAAAAGAACCAAGTTGTTAAAAATGCTGTAAAGACTTTGAAATGTAAATGTTACAGATTTTATTTAGAAAACGAAATACAATTTTTTTTTCTCTTTAAGCGTACAAAAGATATCAGATTATTAACAGAAATTAGAATTCAGAATGTCTTGATCTAAAGGTTAATTTTATCGATAACAAGACAGCCTGAATCTATGTAAGTTTACCAAAATTGCTCAGAGCTATTAATAGACAAACTTAGAACAATGACAGCAGTCAGGGTACCAAAAGATGAAACAAGGGGGAAGTTTTTTTTTTTTTTTTTTTTAGAAGTGTGCCGGGAAATGGATCGACCCATTCCTAATAAAAGTATGTCAGTACATTTGCACTAGAAAATCAAATATGTCACCAGTTCTCTATATAAAGAGGTAAGCCAACTGGAAGAGAGCAGAGTTGGGTTAGAGACAGTCAAAGAGTTGAGTTGGAGACTCAAAGAAGAGAGGAAGTGACATCAGAGATTGGAACAAAGCGTCCATTAACATGTGCTGTTGATACAAGTACAAAGAAGCAAATTACTTCCTCCAAGAGCTAAGACTACTACTGTTACTATTATTACTACCACTGAGAATGGAGATGTCAAACAAACTACAGTAATCAAAAAGGTTTAAAATGAAGACACTTCTATCCTTTAACAAAATTACACAAAGTATTTTTTTGTTTTGTTGATCATTATTCATATACAAGAGACATTCAACTTTTTTGCCACGAGAATTGTATTATTATGTGTATTGTTGATGTTATATATATATATATATATATATATATATGTGTAAAACCTTTGTCCCTCTAAAATCGGATTGACTTGGTAATATTTATTTGCTGTTAACCCAATTCTCACCCAACAAGCTTGCAGGTAGACCAACGGAGAGCTTTCAGAATTCTACGACCCGATAACTACACGCCAGGATCAAAGAATCACAACGTGGCTGGTGAGTGGAATCAAATCAACCTTTGAAACCAAAGACTTAGGTCTAACCTGTAATACTGACCATACAGGACCAATGGCTGGTCTTGTGGATGACGTCGACCCAGTGGGGTTAGGATACGGTGTCACATGGATGCCTTGACCAGAGATTGCGTTACAATTGACACCATGTGAGAGGATCGGCGTTACAAGATTAGTTTTCATAATTGTTATTGTTCATGTGTTCTATACTATTTGATAGTTAGCATATGGTTAATGTCTGACAAAAAGAGATTTTAATAGATATGGCTTGTAAATTTGTGTTCAAGTATACTACCTTGTTTGAAGTGGTACTTTTTACCAGTATTGACGTACCACCAGTTGGTCTATTATCTATGGCTAACCTGGAGTTTTTATTATAGCTTTTATATATTTTAAGTTGTCAGATTCTTTTTGCATTGTTTCTTGTAAGTGTAATTTATTTGAATAAAAGTCTGTTATCAGTTTTTTTTAGTTCTTTAAAATTTGCTCTAATTCCCCTACAATTTCATTGCAAAATGGTTGCTCTACAGGGCATGTTTATTTACCATTCTTGGTTTCTATCTTAGATTAGTTTTCATAATTATCAATGTTCATGTATTCTAGACTATTTGATCTAGTCATATTACAGATGCTCCAAAAGCCAAGACCATTCCAGATTTGTTTGTCTTTAGATTTTTCTGTTTTTTATTTTTGATGTCTTTACTTTAAGATTTAGAAATTTTGAGGTTTTTAATTTTCACCAATTTCAGTGCCTCAAATCAATTTTGTATTGGAATATTTGGCAGTTTTGTTTTATTTGATATTAATGATTTGTTTTCTAAGTTAGTTGGATTTATTTCTTTGGGAGGCATCTGATTCATTTTTGTTGGTATGGAGTTTGATTCTGGTTTTGTTGTTGTGGATTTTAGTTCTTTGAGTATTGGTCTAAGTTCATTTATCAGTGAAGTTATCTCATCAGATTTTGATACACAGAGTTTATTTGTTATTGTGCCATTTTTGACATTCTTGGTTGGTAATTTTTGGGAGAAGCTTTTTTTGCAACTTCTACATATGAAGATGTAGAGAAGGTAGTTTTCACTATTTCTCTTGCTTCTGGAAATGTGATGTTTTTAGTATATTTTATTATTTTCTTTTTCTCTTCTCCAGATCTCACACTCCTTTGAATCAGCAGTGTTCTTGTTTGCAATTTAGGATTTTTTGCCAGATTAGTCTGTTCCATTCACTCTACATCTTCCACACACTGGAGTTTTGGAGCATCTGTATTTGGGGTGGCTAAAGTTTTGGCAGTTGAAGCATCTGAGTTGCCTAGGGATGTATGTTTCTATATTACCAAAAGAGTAACCAATTTCTATTTTAGATCAAGGTTTAGGGATTTTAGATATTTATTAATGTTAATATGTTGTCCATTTTTAAAATTGTTCTTTTTATGTCTATAATTTTTTGTTTCCTCAAGTTTGTTTTAATTTCCTCAACTGATTGTAGAGTGAGGCTGGGGCTTCTGATTACTCTTCAGGATGAGTTTAAAGATTGGTAAGGGTAGGCTTTGATTTTTAATTTATCAAGTGTTGTCCATCTTAATTTTTCAGCATATGACTTTTTTATTACTTGTATTAATATTGTACAATTTAACAGATATAAGAGTTATATTAGAATTTATAATTTTTCCATTAGAAATGGTGACAATTTAGTCAATGGAGATTCTTCTGTTGATTCAATACAATAAGTCCATAAGAAGTTTTATTTCTTAATTTCTGATATCATCAAAAATTGATTTAAAGTTTCATCATTCCTGCTCATCACCCACTATGATCAACCCTTTGAAGGGAGATGCTTTGGGAGGGAATCATTTCACCCAAACATCCCAAGTATACAGAATGGCATACTCATATTAATGAGTTATTGCAAGCATCTATTAGGTATTCCATTATTTCACCCCATTTAGATTAAAAACATCAGTGATGTTGATACACAGGAATGCAGTTTTACACTGCAAAACATAACCAAGTGCTGAGCATCCATCTTCCAATGATATGTAAACTTAGAGTGAAACTATAGAAATTAAAGAGAGTGTTAAAAGCAGATAAAATGGACAAAAGGAGAATGGAAACTTGAAATGGGACACATTAAGAGAAGAATTAGTAACATTAGCAATCAAAGTTATCCCAAAGAAAAATAGACAAAGAAAAAAAAAGAATGGATGACAAATGAAATTCTCAACATAATGAAAAGGAGACAGAAAACAATACCAAGATACAACACAGAATATAGGACTCTGCACAAAGAAATTAGGAACAATGCTCATCAACAGGATTCATAAAATCCAAGACCAAGACACTGATATTAGAGAAAGAAAAAGTACTTAAAAAATGAAACAAATAATCAGAGAACTCTTCCATGATGAAAGAGAACACCAGCAATAGACAGAAATATCAAAGGATCAGAGATATTAAAATCTGAAGTAGAATCAACACTGGCCAAATTGAACAAAAACAAATTAACAGGACCAGAAAAATCATAATAGAGATGCTGGAATTAGATTATTTCAGTATTGACAAGATTACAGATATAATAAATGAAATATACAACAGTGATGATATATGGGAAGACCTAAGTACATCCATTTTCATAGAACCACCTAAACAGCTAGGTGCAAATGAATAAGAACTCCATCAGACAATCAGCCTAATGAGCTATAGAACAAAACTTATTATCTGAATTCTGATGAATAGAGTACATAGTAGAATCAGACTGCAAATAAGACAAGAACAGTACAGGTTCATCAAAGACAATGGAACAAGGAATATTCATACTCAGAATTATATCAGAAATACTAATACAAATACAGATGGCAGTGTACCCGTATTTTATAGATTATGCAAAAATGTTAAAAAGTAAGTTACAAATAACTGTTGAAACTGCTAGGCAAGCTCAACATATTTGGGAAGGATAGAATAGTCCACAACCTATACTGGCAACAAACTATCTGCATATGAATAAAAAATGAATTCAGTGAATATACAAAAATAGAAAGGGTTGTAAGATAAGGATGTGTCTTCTCACCAGACTTATTCAACCTATGCAGTGATGCGATTCTGAGAGAATAAGAAGTCCTATTAGAATTCATTATTGGTGGCCACAATGTTAGGTATGCAGATGACACAATATTGATAATAGACACAGAAAGGAAAATACAAGAACTCCTACAGAAAGTAGTGAAGGAAAGCAAGGAGAAATAACTAAACCTCAATTGCAAGAATACTGAATGCATGGTTGTTAGCAAAAGGAACAGCCCAACATGTGAATTAGAAATTGGAGATACCAAAACCAAGCAAGTACAATTTAAATATTTGGGAAGTGTTTAAACAGAGGATGGAAAGTGCAAAACTGAAATACAAAGGCACATTGGGATAGAGAAAGATGCCTTCCAAAAGCTAAAAAAAATGTTAGAAACAGATAAAAGAGTACAGAAATGTTATGTAATATCAGTCCTCCTATATGGTAGTGAATGCTGAACAATCTCCTTGCAGATGAAGAAGAGACTTGAAGCAACAGAAAAGTGGTTCTACAGAAGGATGCTGAGAATAACATGGACTGAACATATGAACAATAACAAAGTTCTAGTGACAATGGAAACAAAAAGGAAACTTATACTTAAAATCATGAAGAGAGAGTTGAAATTTCTAGGGCACATAATGAGAAAAGAGGACTTGGAAAATTTGATACCCAAAGGACAGTTCGAAGGAAAGAGAGACAGTGGAAAAAAATTCATAACCTATCTGATGAGCTTCAGTAAATGGATGGCAGAGCAGAGTTTGGGAGAGATGGCAAAAGGACAAAATTTATAATTGAGAACTACAAAGAAGAGGAAGTTGTGGTGAGCCATGATTGCCAACATCCTGAAGATAGAAGAGCTGACTGAACCTTGCAATTGCCTTCTAATACGTGTGCCTTTTAGTTATATGTTTGAGTATAGGTTTGTTTATTTATTAGGTTATGTGATGAAGTGTATGACTTTAGATTGGAAGTATGAGTGGGTAATTTTGATACATATTAGGGCTTGATGTGGCTAGCCAATTGATCTGATCAAGCCTCTCAAACTGTCATCTAGCCTAAATAAGGGTCAAAGTGAACTGTTGCAGTCTCTCGAGTACCCCTATCTTCCCAAGAATTCCTTCCCATTTTTGTAAGTTCAAAAAAATACATTTTCACTGGGTTTGAAGTATCTCTGGGTACCAGATTTTCTCTTGTTTTGCCATTTTTTTAATTATTATTATGCAACAGTTTGTCAAACACCAATCTAATTTTCCTTGTGAATATTAGTACTGCTGGGGACATGGCTAATATCATGTTAAGATTAGGTGTCACCTGATATACATGTAAAAACAGCTGTAATAACATATCCTTAGTTTTACCTCCATTGTTCTTTTTTTAATGCCCTTTGAATGTATTGATGAAGTGTTCTGCTAGCTCATTCAATCTTGGAGGATAGTGGGTAGTTTTGATATGTTGTACTGTGAAGGATTTACAAAAACTTTCAAACTCTTTAGAGTGAATTGTGTGGCATTGTCTGAAACAATGGTATCCAGAATAGCATATCTAACAAATAATCCATGCTTCTTGCTTCTTTTATTGTAATTATAGAAGGTGAACTGATGCATTTTAAAATTTCTGGCCATTTCGAAAAACTATCAACAATGATTAGGTAGTAGACACCATTTATCGTTCCCGTGAAATCGATGCATAATCTTGACCATGAAATCCTTTCAACATACTTTTCTGAAATGATGCAGACATTACCACTCTTTCACCATACATTAAAACCTCATTGCAGATTGAGAAAATATTGTCACCATCAGTTTTCGATTTAATTTTATTTCTCTCCATCAATTTCTACCTTACTTGCTTCTTTTTCTTCTCTTTAATAAAAGTATGCACATGATCTTTTATGTTAATTTCATCCAGTGTCAATGGTAGATCATGTATGATATTGCAGAGAACATTCTTAATTTCATTCTCAGATCTTAGCGCTGCAATTATCATATCACATAATTTAGGTATGAGTCTCAACAAGCCACCTGTATGATTTAGCTTTTTTGATGGCAAGAATTTCATTTTAAAATTGTAATTCAACAGAATTGTACCTCATTGCTGTAGTCAATTTACTATATATGTCGGAACACCCTTTTTCGACCCCAAAATAGATAATTTCACATCAAAAATCATTCCCAGTGCCTCTTTCTCTATCTGGCTATAATTCTTCTCAGCTGCTAAAGGTATTCTTGATGCATGTGTTATTGCTTTTACAGAAACATCTTTGCTTATGCAAAATTACGTCAATGATATTGTAGTTACTAGTGTTGCTCGCCATGAGTATTTCTAATTTTGGATTAAAATGTGAGAGAAAGAAGTCCAATCTTCGGTTCTCTTTCATTTTTCAAATGCTTTTTGGTATTCGACTGTCAATTCTACTTGGAGTCTTTTTAGTAAATTATTTAATGATGCTTGCAAATATCTGGAATTAAAAAATTATAATAATTTGTGAAACCTAAAAATGCTTGTAAAGATGACACATTTGTTGGGGAAGGGCATATTTCTTTTAATCACACTTGCTCTCCTACTGTTTTTGTCAATGATTTGGCCCAAATATTTAATGAAAATAGACAATTACCTAGGATTACTTATCATGAATGGATCAATTCATTCATGATAGTAAGGAGGGTAACTGGCTCTTACCACAACAAAAGCCATAAATACTTATGAGGAAGGCCTCAGAAGAGTTTGAACTCAAATTAAACTAAGTAAGATTTAGCAAGATTCAGTATAACTGACACCTCTAGCCCAATTTCATGGCTCTGATAGAGTTGGCATGACATGCTTTTCAGTTGGTCCGTGGTGTTTTCCAGCAGCTCATGTCCATAGTACTGATTCTGATTCACTTTTTCAAGGATGAAACAAAATATCTTGGTTTTATTATTAACAAGAATAGAGTAAAGCTGGATGTAGATAAGGTCAAAGTAATAAGATCAGTGCCAAAATCACAAACAATTAGAAAAGTTTGAGGTTTTATGGGCACTGTAGACCATTATAGAAGATTTATCCCTGGATTTTCCATAATTGCAACACAATTGATAAATCTAACCAATAAATATGGTAGATTTAAGTGGATTGAAGATTGCCAGCAATCCTTTGATACACTAGAGGAGCAACTAACAACTGTGCCTTTACTCGCATATCCAGACTTGAGAAAACTAATGACATTGTATACCGATGCAAATGATATGTGGATTGGGGCTTGTTTGACACAGACCTGTCTGGAATAGGAAGGTTCCATAGAAGGTATAAAGGAAAAAAATCCCAATTTATTTTCTATCACACAAACTCTCCCCTCATCCAGCAGAAATGGTTCATAATTGAAAAGGAGGCCTACACAATAGTGTACACACTTCAGAAATTGTATCGTTATTTGGACTGAGCAGAATTTGTGATAAAGACAGATCACAAAGCACCACAGTAAATGTTTGAGGCCAAATGGATGAATAAGAAAAGTTCAGAAGTTTCAGACATTAATTAATCCTGTCCGTTTTCTGGATGGAAGTTTGTATAAATGGAATGTGCACAAATTAATGAGTGCAGAAGATGCGCATATAAGTTAGAGTCAGACATCTGCTGAGAGAAAAACCCTGCAGGTCTATTTCAAACATAGTGCATTAGAAAAGTTTGCTGTAAAAGTAATTCCATGCTAAGACATCTCTCAGAACCTCAAATGGTAAAAAAAGATGATTGAGATGAAGCAGTCCCATAGCTGTTATATAATTTTACATTTAATCACTAATTGTTAATAACTTTTCAACAGGGTCCTTTTCTTCTGATTGGCACATTTGCCCCTTTTTCAGCTGGATCACCCAACATAGAGGAAACAGTTGATTGAATTCTTACCAAGGCCAACAAAAATATACAACTTGTGAATTCCTCACAAGTAAATACAACAAACTGAATCCACTAGGCAACACATTTCAGTGAAGTAAAATTTACTGCACCGAATGCAAGCCACCTGCATCAAAGTGTAACCCCACTCCATGGTATGATATTCAAAACTCAGAGAGGTGTGTTGGTGCTGTATTTGGGGACCAGCACAAGTAATGGGTTATATTTGGTGTGGGGACCACAACATCACAATATAAAATGTATATTCACATTCACACAATGTAAGGATTATATCTGGTGCTGAGTGAAGTGGTTATATTGGTATGGAAAGTGGAATTGGCAAGCACATATTCTGACTGTGTCTGTTGCATTCACTTCACACTAATGCTTTTGGGAAAGGTATGAATCTATTATTCTTCTTCAAATTATGGGTTTAATGGCATGGCAGGCTGTGCTGTCAAACCTTGTGTGGCTGCCTGTCTAGAAGAAGAACAATTCTGAATTCAAAACTATAAAGGCAACAATAAAACTATGTCAATTCACATATTTTAAAGAAAAGGAAGTTGTGGAGTGCCATGACTACCTGTGTTTGGAAAGGATATGTCATTTGAGAAAAGTAAGGATTCAAGTGTGTGCAAATATTTTGTATGTGGTAATACAGAATAATTTCTCTGAAAAAACCTGTCTGGCCAGCAGTTTGTATTTAGGAATAGCTTTCAGCTGGAATCTTCAATTCTAGTTCCACCTTGACAAAACTAGAAAATTGGAGACAGTTCTATTTTAGAACACATAATCTACTTCTTAATTATTTAGTCTTGAAAAACTCAACCTAAAGTTATTTACTGGGAGTAGATGGGTTCAGCTATCACAAAATATCTATTAGGCTAACCTAAACACACCTTCAACTACATATGTGTAAGCTTTTGATAGAATGACCATTATTGTCAAAAGTGCAAATTTTGTTTTCAAAACTACACACACAAGAAAAAATATTAACATATATTAAAATGTTAATTTAATTCCTAAGCCATATGAAATTACTGGAGACTATTCTCAAATGAATAATGCAGGGTTAAGAGTATATGTCTGGAAATCAATATTTATGTACCTCAATCAAACACACAAAACAATGTAAATTTGCCTTCAGACAAGGTAGAAACTATTTATTTATAACCAACTTTTATCCAAAGAATTAATTTTCCATGATTTGAATAAAATCAAATCAGATGGTGCCTTTTTGTCACATCTGTATGAGCCATATTGTTCTACTATTTTTGGTTTTTCTTCAATAAGATCTTTAAAATGAAAGAAATTAAACAAAATACATTTTTCTTTTCCCCTTTTTGGTAAAACCTATTCTTTCTCTTTATTACCAGGTCATTTCAGGATGTAGGTTTCTCCACAACTCCCCCCACCTTTTTTTCCATTGACTGTCACTTTCAGCAGCACTCCACATCGCCTGTTGAGGCATGTAAACTCTTCAAAGAGGCTTAAGGTAGTTGGTGAATTAAGTGATAAGAGATGTAAAGAGAGTGGGGGACGTGTAGCCAGGAAAAATCTAAAGGAAGAATTTATGATAAATATAATGGAGTACATTGAAAAAAAATGCTAATTAGTTACAATAAATTAAACCATTTCTAACTAACTGAATTTACATGAATAAAATATGGATAACATTAGACATATTACTAGAAGTTATTGGCAGGAGATGTAGAATCATATTTTCTTAAATACTATTGAACCAAAAATCCGTGAGTGAGTGAGTGAGAGAGAGAGAGAGAGAAAAAAAAAATTGATACAAATATAAATTTTGTCACTTAGCTGATTGGTGATAATGAAAAGTAAACACTTAGCCAGGGAATTTTACAAAAGTAAAAGTAAAAACCCATTTGGATGTTACCAATTAAGCATCAGGTTTTCAAATAAAGAATATATTCAGAGCCAGAGAAATCTCAGTAATTTTGCTTACTTTTGACATTCATGGGATATCAATGAAAACATGGAAACATATATAGGAAAGCAAACAGTTTTCTGTTTTCAATGCTTGCCAAGAGCAATTTGTAGATAAACTTTGTGCAAGATTGTAACCAGCCAATTGTAGACATGTGATCAATTTCTGAATGAGTTCTGTTGCTGCAAATTGGAGAGAGACTAATAATGAGCACACATACACAATACCTGTTAAAAATATTAAGTTTAAGAACAACACAATTTTCTCTAGGTCACTCTTGCATTCCAGGATAAAGAATAATTCCTAAACTGCTACAGATATTGTTTCAAGATTATGGGAGACTTACTTTTTCAGTAAATTTACAACCCCAAATGTAGATACCTTGAACAGGATAGCAGTTTTGATGTGTTTTGAAGAAAATCCCTGTGTGTGTATGTGTGATAGATCATTGCTTGACAAAAATCCCATGAGATGGTATCTTGACTGTATCCTTTAGCAACTTACACAGTTTCATGAAAATTATCTTATCTTTCACTACTCCTATACATCTTCAGATTTCTGTTGGACTGCCTCCTGTTTTAAGTCAACCCAGATAATTGTGCATCCTTGATTGATATCCCCTGGTCTGAACCTTTTGCTTATAACCATGCATTGTCTTACAATTTATATTTAATCATTTCTTGCTTTCATTTTTATAGTTATTCCAGTTTTCTGTTTAGATTTGTTATCTACATTGTTTCATCTGCATATCATATATATATATATATATATATATATATATATATATATATATATCTCTATATCTCTGACCAAGCTCTTTAGTGTTATAAAACACGACTGGTCTAGGAGATGGAAAACTCTTACACAAAAAACCTGAGGTCTATTGTCGGCTTCATCTGTGGCATTTATTTGCACCGACAGTGTATCAATAGTTCCGAAAAGTGTGGATGGTTCTGTACAAGCCTTCACCACTTTAATCAAATCACTTGTGTGGATTTTCTGGCGGTTTACCTTGATTCGTTCATTCTTATCCACACAGTTCACTTGCAAGGTATGCTGGCGAGAGAGTGAAGGTGACGGTGTCAGGTAAAGGATATTACTGGAAGGCTCTAGCTGGAACTCTACACAATGGCAGACTGATGGGTGATGGCCATTCTTTCACAAACCCATGAACAATCCTTACTGTTGCTCCATATGCAGCCTCCTTTGTAAATCACTAGCGGTTCTTAAGTGCCACTTAAGATTATCCCACAAAATTTCATAACTGAATCAATTAAGTTGTCAGATTCTCATCAGTCGAAAGCGACGGGAGAGTCCATTATTTTATATATATATATATATATATATATATATATATATATGTATGTATGTATGTATGTATGTATGTATGCCAGTAATAACTCATAGTAGGTCCTGTAATTCTTTAAGAATCATTTTGATGTATATTTTAAATAAGTGCAGTGAGAAAACATTCTTACCACACATTTCTTTTCATGTGTATACTCACAAAAAGTTATTTTCTGTTTTTTCCCAATGATTATTTGTATGTTTTCCATATAGATAAAGCTTTAAAAACATTCCAAGAAGTTAGTGTTGTATTTTATTGAAAGCCTTTGTGTAATCTATCAGACACTGCTATTTCTATTGCTTGTTCTGACAGCAGTCTGACAATTAGAATTGGATTTATTTTTTTAGTGTTTTGAACAAAGACATTTTGTTTCACCTCCACCCCTATTTCTGGACTAATTTCTGCTATAAGCTTTATTTGTTACAATCCTAATTATCAGTTTTTGTTACATCACTCATCAACCTGATAGTTGAATAGAGTTCACATTCATTTGCAGCATTTTTCTTTGTCAACACTATATTTTACCTCTGTTGTATATTTCCATATATCCTTTCAGTAACTTTCTCAATATCAAACATCTCTATGATCTCATCTGGTCCTGAAATTTTATTCCTATTTTCATTCCTAGTTTTGGTATATTTCAAAGTTGTGTCACATAAGTGAGCTTTGTTTTGGACACTAGTAACCATCTGATTGCTTTGGAAGGAGATTTGTGAGCAGAAAATGTTTCTTATTCAAACATTGTTTTCTTTTTAAGAATTTCAAATATTTTTCTGTAACAAAACATCTGTCAGCCTGTCTTAGACTAATTCACTTTAATGTTAAGCTTAAGGATTTCATAATTTTGAAAGGTACATTATCAATTTACTTAATAAAAAATATTTTCTAAATTGCAACTTCCATGACAAACATTCAACTTATTGAAATTCTAGAATCAAGCTACCAAGTTTCAATCTGAATTTTCATTGTAGAAAAAAATTTTTTTTTTACTTGCAGAATAGAAGAAACTGAAAACTACTGAGACATCTTTCTAATAATTTCTGTATGGTTAAGTAAATAAAGGTGAATTCTATAGTGAATTCACGGGGACTAGAGACTTTCTTTTGTAGCTACCAAGATGAAAAGAGGAATGATGGTGCTATCCTTACCTGATGAATATCACAAAAACACACACACCAAAGACAAGGATCAGGAGTAGTGAGGAGATACCAGCAGCAATTCCAGCTGTTCTTAGGCGATTATTAGATCTCGCTGAAAAATGAGAAAGTAGAATTTTTGTAAAAAATTTGTAATCAGAAGGAAATATTCAACTTCCAAGATAAAAAAAACCTTGTTAAACAGAAAGAGAAGAAAAACATTATAACTTTAAAAAACAAAATGTGTTCCCTGTCAGTCTCAAAGAATGATTTACTCCCAAAAATGAAATAAAAAACTTAACAGAAGTAAACTCATTTCAGGACAACATA
Organism: Acanthosepion esculentum; assembly: GCA_964036315.1. Lineage (NCBI taxonomy): Eukaryota > Metazoa > Mollusca > Cephalopoda > Sepiida > Sepiidae > Acanthosepion > Acanthosepion esculentum. Next base: position 2,889,613 of record OZ038487.1, on the reverse strand, counting down.
TTTAATTTCTAGGTATTTTTTCAATATATTGGTTTGTTGTTGAAAAAAATGCAGTTTAGATTTTTCTATTAATTATTGGAAAAAAGCTATCAAAGCCAAACAGAATAAAATATTTTATTATAAAATGTGGATTTATTGTCAATGGCTTTTTAAAGAAGTGAAAAACCTGTAATCAAGAAAACTGAAAAATATTTTTTTTAAAAAGCCTTTGATGAAGTTTTATTTTTTGGTTCAAAGTTAGAAAAATCTTGTCAATCTGTGAATAACAAATTAGTTAGATCTTTTGATCAATCCATTGAGGCAGATAGTTTTAATTCAGTTTTCCAGTAGATACATTTAATATGTTTATCCACTTCAGTGTGCATGTTTCATTGATTCTGACAGAGAATAAAAAAATAAAATTCCTTAAGTTTTTTTAATGTTTTTAGTTTACCTTTTTTGTGGGTGGTTAAGAGTGTGTAGAAACTGATCATAATCTTTGTCCCAGCCACTGCTGATGGTCATTGACATATATCCAATGTAGAATGATGACAAAGCACTTAAGTGATCTCAGTGTTATACCTAGATGCACAAACAACTACCTGCCCCATTTGAAAATTTTTTGTTGATAATCATTCTAAAGAAATCTAATTGTCAATGATGTCTTAAGATAATGGTAATTCTTTATAAAAAAACAATTCAAGCCATGCTTCCAACTAACCTTGTTTGACTCTGGCAGTAACATGTTGGTCGTCTTTTAAAAGATACCCTAAAATGGAATCACAACCACATTTCTTCTTACACAGCTTAGAATTTCTACTACCTCCACACAAAATAACTTAGAACACAAATATAGAAAATATTAACTATGAATCTCTTGAAAATGGCTAATAAATTGTTTGATAGCACTTGGGACAATCATTATGGACAGTTTCTAAACTCTCTTAGAGCCATGAATTGAGATCCTATTTTCTTTTAGATCCAATTTTTTTTTCTGATTAATCTTTTTTAATGATCTTGGGAGACAATTCTGTGAATAGTAGTCAGTGGAAAATCTAAATGTTTCTTTCAACTTCTATTCTTCAGTATAAAATGAGACTCTTCCTTCTTGTCACATGATAACTGATAACCATAATTATTAATGTATACGACACACTTGAATTTGTGCTACAAGATTTTATGAAATGTATCCTATGTATAATATACAGTGAATGTTAAATTTAGATTCTATAAATTCTAACATTTGTAAAACTTTTATCTGGTTTGTATCATCTAAAAATAAGAATTTATACAGTTTACATTACATTTTCAAACAACATTTACACAGCATTTAGAGCAAATGAATGCACACAGTCACACAAAAATTCAATAAGCTTGCAACAAAAATTAACTCACACTAAGATAAACAACATTATAAACAAATGTATAGTCCAATTGTTAGTGGCTATTTCTCTGTATTAGCATAAAACAGAAGTGGACATTAATAGATGATCTGTACATGGCATATTTTGGTCATCAGCAGAGAGCTATGACATTGCTTATAGATAAACCTACTAAACATGGGGATGTTATCACAAATCAAATTCCTTATGCCCATGTGACTGTCCTTTATTTTTACCATAATGTCTACAAAGATGGAAACAAAGCCTAAGCACTTTGAATGGTGTCAGATTTTTTAGATAGAGTGAATTTTGTCAGTTCATCACCAGATTCATATAGCACAAAAATTCCCCACAAATTTCAAAGACAACTAAATTGATATAATGAAGACATCTATGCTGACAACATAAGTAAAAGTTTCATGACATCTTTGATATGGACAACAATGAAACAGATAAAACAGTGCTTAATATATATGTGAATCATTTTTCTTTTTGTTTAAACAAATGCAGTATTTGGTTCCTGATGTAAACTTTTTGTTACACATTAGTTAATTTAGGCTGTAGACATAACTTACTTTCAGTAGTATCATCCTGAATATGGGGACACGTGAATAGAAAAAAGTTGATGTTTGTTTATCAAGTATAGTATGCCCCTCTAACTTTAAAAAAAGATTTACATGAGTAATTACTGTACTTTCTTTACTGGGGGTCCATTATGCCTAAACTAAACAGATTTGATCTTGCATATATCAAGGTGGATGAAGAGATAAAGTCAAGCATTCCCACATTCAATTTCATTGGATGAAGCTAAATTTATTGGCTTGTTATTTTTCTAAATACAAAAAAAGACTTCTTAAGAATTTTATAGGTAAAAATAATTATTAGAAGTGAATTCTCTAAACTCTACAGAATTAACTGCCCTAAAAGTTGTTAAGAAACAAAATTTAGCAAAGTAAATTTGACAAATAATTGAGAAAAAGAATCCTTCATCAAAAAATTGATTTGTTTGGATTTTTTTTCCAAGAAAAGGGACAAAGCAAAGTGAAATTATTATAGTATTTAAATTTCAAAACCAAAAAGAATCCTTGAGTGCTACAATCATTTTTGTAAGCGGCAGAAAAAATCAGTCTCTGCAGCTATTAATAAAATGACTGTGTACATGTTGTAAACACCTGAAATAGAGCTGAGATGATTATGCAGTTTTCACATTTAGGATGAATCATTCTTTAAGATGACAAAGCTCCTGTCCACTCTCCAATAAGTCAATTGATTAGCAACAGCATTATTTTCTTTGTACTGAAAGTTAGGAACAAACATTCTTAGTCATGTGGAAGGATTTAGATTTGCTTTGGGGACACTTTCAATGAACTTTCACCGTGTTTATCATTTCTTTGAACACCTACAAAGATAATAGTGAGTTTATATAAAATGAACAAAGTTGATTCTTTTGACCTAGATGTAATAATGAATGTTAATTGAGTAAATACCAGAATAGTTGAATGTTCAATGACTATATTAGCATGTTTGAGTGAAGTTTTGTTTACATATTAAAAAAAAATTGAATTCTTTTTCCTGATCAATCTGAAAGAAAATGGTAAAACAATGACTGAGTAAGCTATATTCAATTTTAACTTTCCACATGCACACATGTATGCAAAAAATCTTCATTCTTCTAATGCTCCTTACAGATTAATTGAAACCAAAAATTGGCAATAAATCTATTGAAGTTTTGAATTTCTATTGCAAAACTGTTATTTCAAAAAATATTTAAAAACTTTGTGAGCAAGTGAGTGAATGAAACATGATTATACAATACATTGTTAGAGAAATTTGTGAAATAAGTTTCAAAAAATTAAAAAAAAACTGTTTAAAATGAGAAAAAAAACATCTGGAAAAAAATCAACAAATTGGAAAAGAAATAAAAATTAGCTATTTTAATTAAGAATTAATGAGAAACATTGGTCAGTTGTAATGAAATTAATCAAAATGAAAGGGAAGCTTTCCTATGCTTACGTACGGCTATAGGTGAGGCCACTTGGTGAATTTCCCTGATAATCAGGGAATTCTGAGAATAAAAAACAATTACAATGACCAACAACTTTAAAAAATTATTTAGTAGTAATCTTTGAAGAATACAACATAACAAAATCAAAAGGTACAACATTTTATGAGTTTATGTTTTTCTGACAAGAATCATATTTGCATCAACATGGTTTATGCATCTTTCAGGGACAAATATACTATTGTCACTTTGGAGATGAAGAGGTATTTTAAGCTAACTTATATGATAAGAAACCACAAAATGTACAGAAAATTGCTTATAATTTTTCACTCAACTGCAATAAATATCTGAAGTAACAATGAATTGAATGCTGTGTAGGCAAAAATAGTTTTCTTTGCATTCATTTTGCAGATGATTAATATGTTTTAGTCACAGCAAAATTGGGGAAACAAGTCAGTTATGTAGAGCTTAGTATTTTCAAAGTCAGTGCTGCAGAAATTTATTATAATTTGTTTAAAGGGATTTTGAAAGCCAAGTAAATTTCATGTCTAAGGATAAACTTTTTCATTCAGAGATTTGATATCTTAAAAAAAGAAGTGTAGATTTGAAATATATTGAACTAAAAAGGACTATAGTTGAATTAATAAATCTCCTTTATCAGTTTTATAACATGGAAAAAAGAACAGATATTACACTATAATAAGGGACATTAATATTCCAAATTTTGTTCAAATAACTTCTATGTATGCTAATTCACTGTTTTTGCCCAATAATTCTTCAGTCTTCATCAGGTGCTTAATCTGTAATAAAAAAGGAAATTTCTGCAAGAAGTGCTAACAGAAAAAAAAGATGGCCATTATTATACCAAGCAGATGAGTTCCTTTTGGTAGTACTAATTACACAACTGAGAAAGAAAAGAGGTGGCATATATTCACTTGTTGGCCAGATAAAGATTTCATTACAAAGGTGTTGGAGAGAATTTCTGGCATATACAGCATTTTAAGGAATTCATAGGTCAAAATGAACTTTGATGATTCAAATGATCTTATTTTATTATTACATTTATTTAAGCAATGGAAAAAATATAATAAATACTTTTATAATCATAGTCATATCCTACAAAGCAACAGCATGCAACCTTGATAGTTTGATATATAAACAGCTATAACAGTAGAATGATTATTTATTAAAAATATTTAAATATTAAAAAGATTTTAGTTTTTTATTTAATAAATAATTAACATCAAACAAACTGCTTTATTAACCAGTGAAATGATTGAAAATAATACATGACAATTTGACATCGTTGATATGGTACATCTGTAAATAAATTTATGTGCTTGAAAATGACTCCAGAAGCTTTTTAAGTGGGACACTCATGTAAATACAGATAATATTCTGTAGAAATACGATTGCTAACAATTACCAGGGGGTAAAAAATGGCTAAATAAAAAACAAAACAAAAACAAAACACTGATGGCAAGAAAAAAAGGTACAGATAACTGGGGGCGGGACACAGATAAGGGGTGAGAAAAAAAAGACACAGATAACAGGGGGGAAAAGAAACAGAAAAAAACCACACTCAAAATAGAAAAAAAAATGGAAATAAGCCACAAAACAACACCTAAAATGGAAAAAAAGAACTAAGGAAATAAAATGTCTATGATCATGAACAAAGAGAAGAAAAATCACAAAACCAAATAAAAAATAAATAAGTTAAAAACTCCAAACAAAAAAAAGCAACTTATCCTCAAACATGTGACTAATAGATTTGTTGGGCCACCAAAAAACTATATGAATCATAGGACCCAAGATATATTCTCTGTAACATTATATATACAATGTAAATACTTTTTTTGATAGTTCTTTTGACTGAGTTAACAGAATGGAAGAAACCATTCCTGTTCAGTATTTAAGAAAGGAAGAGATTGTTAAGTTTTAAAAAAGTCAAAAATGATTTTTTGTCATATAAGCCTGTATTACATCAAAATTAGTATTAGTTTTTGAATTAACAAAGAAAAATTTTATCAATTGAATGAAAAAGGATAATTTGGAAAAGCATTTCATAAAAAGCCTATCTGATGACTTTTTTAGTTGGCTAGGAAGAATTTTTTCACTTCAAGATGATTAAAAAGGTAACAATTTCAATAAATGTTGATAAAATAGTGTTTTGCAAATAAACAGAATGAGTTAAGAGATAATCTTAAAATCTTCCTTATTTATGATATCATGTTGGAGTAAAATATTTTCATAACAGCAGTGGTAGGGTATGAAGAATTTGAAGAGGAAAGGAGTTAAAAGATGAGGTTGAGGTGAGCCATAGAATATTGTCTAAAAAATATATTTAAAGAACATCCTTTTAGAGCCTGAGTTCAAAGCTTTTTGTGATCAGTACAATAAAAAAATTCATTTGAAAAAAAGTTATAGAGTCAAAGAGCAAGTTGAATTTTCTTAATAATTGAGTTCCTATAATATCAAAACTTAAAATATAAAATTTTTGTAAAAACACAGATGTAGATCAAATATCTGATAAAAGCAAGTAATAATTGTATGAAACAATTTATAAGGTATCAATTGCATAAGACATTCTTAGAAACCATTCTTGTTGAGCAATTGAGAGAGAAAATTTATTTACACACATTAATTTGTGAAATCAATATTTTAAAATAAACCTCCAATTTTAACAGTAAAAATTTAAATCAAGGCAGTTTCATCATGTATTCTTTCTTTTAAATTTATCTTTTATTTAATATCACTGAAATTTTAAAATAATTTTTAGTTACTAATGACTTAAAGGTTTATAAAACTTTGTGGATATTAAAAGATTTTGAATATTTTCCTTGGAATCAAAGAAATTGAAAAATACCTACATTTTAGAAACCAAAAAGAAAATCTTTGCCTTTTTTTAAATACTTTCCAATTTTGTGTATATTAAAGTTTTATTTCTAAATGGTAATGAGAAGATTTATATGCTTGCATAAAATTGGCCATTTTATAAAACTTTAACTTCTTAAAATAAAAACTTCAAGTGTTTTGTGAAGAAAAAAGAAAATTTAGCTATGGCATTCAATTATGTCATCTCAAAGTAAAAAGAAATGATTTCTCAAGGTCACTGACAAAACTGTAAGTATGAAAACATGAATATCACAATGTTTTTAAGAAAATTTATTCTTTATCATTGGAATATTGTTCGACATTTCATCTAAAATTAAAATAATGAATCAATTCTGAATATATCACAGAAGTTACTTAGAAAAGAGAATTGGGTTAAAAAAAAATCGGCAAGAAACAAAGATAAAAAACAATATGAAAATATCTTGGGAAAATAAAGTTGCCTCCCTTGTCAAAGTCTAAAAAATGATAAACGTTGAAAAATTTATAAATTCTGGCCAAATTTATTTTTGATGCCCTACTTTTGCCGTCTATTGAAATATTAAAATCCCATTCGACTTGTATAATTTCTTCAATGTTCAAAATTTTACCTGTTATCAGAAATTTTAATTTATTGCAGTAAATGGTTCTTTTGTGTTACTTTTATTGCACTAAACATTTTTTCTGTTACTTTTGATCAAGCAATTGTCAATGTCAAAATAGCTGCAGTATTAACCTTTTGCTTAATTCAAGGACAACTGAATAGTTTGAAAATAGCCAAACAAATGTTCTTTAGATTTTTACAGAGAAAAAGAGAGAGAAAAAGTTACATTTTCTTTTCAGAAAGCAGTTTGAACAATTAATTTTTTGAATCTCTAAAAATGAAAGAATTTCATACTTATTTTCCCTTGCAAATTAATTTTTGTATACACAATGGAAAACAGGGAACAATAATTTTATATTAAAATATTACTGTAATTAATTCTGTAGCAAAACTTAACTATCTGCAAGTAAATATTATATGAATAAATTTAGTATGAAAAGACTCCAATGTATAATTCAAGATCTGAGATTCCAGCAGATGATGTAAATTTTATAAAATAAACTTAAAGAAAACACACATACACACTAAAAAAACATACAGTTACATGCACTCAGTTGGTAGACTTCCATGTTATCATTGCAGAGAATATTAAAGAATAAAACAAATAAACAACATAATACAAAGTATGGCCAAGTATATATGAAAAAAAAAAAGGAGCATATTGCTTCCTCCTTAGGAGAAGGTTAGAATAATAAATTGTAAACCTTGCAGGTTTAACATTAATATTAATCTGACAAATAGTTGCAGAAACTAAAACTGTGGTGGGTTTAATATGATATCAGTATCTCAGCTCAAGAAAACAACAAAAAAGTAACAGTAACTTGTAAATAAGATCTACTTCCAAGAATCTTACCTAGAAATATTTATAGTAGAAACCCTCTCTTACTGACGAAGTATACATCTGGGGAAAGATGAATAAATGAAAAAGGTGGAGAATATTTGAATAAACTATAGACTGAAGGAAAAGCAAATAATTAGAATACAACTCATAATCAGGGCAATAATTTGAAAATATGTCTTCAATGACTAAAGAATTGAGATGATTTGTTAATTTTTTAAAAAATTAATAAAATTGAAATTTTTATTTAATGAACCACACTAAAATCTGTTTATAAAGCTAAAATGTTGATTGATAAACTTGCTTTCATAAGAATCAATTACAGCCACCATTCTTAAGATAGAGTCAAAATGCACCAAACCTTGTTAAAAAAACCCAAAAAAAACCCCAGTGATAATTAAAATGCTTTTGATAAATAATAAGGTGCAATCTGTTGTTAACTGGGGCAAGAAATGGTTTGTTAATTTTAATGCATCCAAAAATGAAACTGCTCTCTTTAAATCGTCTTAGAGAACCTCTTTTGCCTTACATCAGCATGGCTGATGCTAACCTCCAGGAGAATGAATCCTTGTTCCTTCTCAGGCTAATGTTTTCCACTGACTTAAAATAGAAAGATTACATTGAATCAGTTGCTAGGACTGCTGCTAAGAAAATTGGTTCACTGTGTTGTGCTGGACAATTCTTCTTACTAGAATCTATATTATACATTTATAAGTCTACCATTCATCTGTGCACTGAATATTGCTATCAGATTTGTCACATAGCTTCTGCTATGTATTTAGAGATTCTTGAAATCCAATGAAGATTCTGCAATATTATTGGTTCTTATCTTTCATCTCTGCTTCAGTCGATTTCCCACCAACATAACATAGCTTCCCTGTGCCTTTTCTATAAATATTGTCATTGTAACTGTTCTGATGAGATTTCCCCTTTGGTGCCTAAAATATGAATTTAAGGGCAGTACTAGATTGGCAAAAAGGTCTCATCATTTTACAGTTGAAATGGCTAGGTGTAACTGTAAGTTCTATGCTAACATTTTCTTCTCTTGTGCTTCTCACTTGTGGAATTCTCTTCTGGCTTTTCTGGCTATCAATCGTTATCTTTTGTCCTCCTTAATTCCTGTTTTTTATTGTTCTCTCTCTTTAATAATGTTTTCTTTTTCTCATATTCTCTCATACTCATTAACCCCTTGTCTCTTAGTGTATTTATTGCCTTGCTTGGGGTGAAATGATTAAAAAATAAATTGCTACTGCTTTTTAGTATCAGCAATAAAACAGCTTACTAAAAAGAATCCTTTCAGAAAAGACAAAACTGAAATTAACATTTAATGATTCAGTATTTAACAACTTATTTAATTTTAATTGAAACTTCTAAGTTACATTTTTTTTCACATTTAAAATCAACAAGTTTGTAACTGTACCACTTTAAACTAATGAAGGATGCTCAAAATTCACCAATTCAAAAAAAAATATAGAAATCAAAGAAAGAGTAAAAACACTAAGCTTTTCATTTAAAAAAAAAGTAGATACAAAATTAGCAGTAAATTTGCCAGTTTGTGAAGCTCAAGTTTAACTAATTGAGAGATAATTATTATCATGATCAGTTTGCCTACTTTACAGTGAAAAGCAAAACTTCAGAAAGAAAGAAATTGAATACTTTGCAAAATTGGCAGTTAAAATAAGTTTTTTGTATGACTGATTTTAATTAAGTTTTTTATGCTTTTGATCTTAAATTTAGGAAATATTAATACAAATAAGGAAAGAAATTTGTGAAAGCTTTCCCAAAAGCTATCATTGTTAATGCTTTTAGCTATTGTAAGATTGTCATCTGCACTCCCCATGTGTTAGGTGCCAGGCATAGATTCGATACTGGTGATTGATAATAATGGGTTAGCAAAAAACAAAAATTAGGATGCAAAGAAGTTTCATTTTAATTATTCATTAATAATTCTTTATAATAAAGAATCCATTTAATTTCCAAATAATTAAACGTTCCAGGTGTTGTTTATACACATAAATGTTAACTAGTTTCAACTGATAATAGCTCTAAATTATATTTATTCAGAAATTAGAGTAATGGATGTAAATATCTTAATATTGCAGTATTTTTGTGAGATAAAGAGGGAAAATGTGAGAGGCACAAAAATGAGAGAGAAAGAGAGAGAGAATGCAAGGCCCAGAGAATTAGAAATGTGTTTAATGTGTTCAAAACAGTCACTTAATATTTGGAAGTTGTGCATATGGTTAAACCAATGTTGGGTAATCAGACTTTTTAGAGGTTCATTTTACAATAAAGAATTAAAGTAATAAAAGCAACTTAAAAAACCTATTTTTCTTCTAAAATTCAAAATTTAAGATTAAAACTGAGAGTGAAATTATGAAAGGGATTCTAAACAAAAATATGAACTTCAAAAATGATGAAATATTAATAATTATATTAATAATAATAAGCAAACTGTTCTTTAAGAACCTATTTTTAAATTCCTGTCAAACTCAGATGTAATAATTTGACAGAAAAATTTATATTTTATTACCTATGGATGATAGCCACATCATTTTCAAGGTTATTTTCAAAGAATTCAATTTTAGGTACAAATAACAAACATGGACTTTAATGCCATGAACTTCTTTTGCTTGTTTTTCCTGGGAATTGTATTTTTTCTTTAGCAGTTATGTGCAAACAAGAAAGAAAGGAAGTAATGCATAAAATTGCATTATAGTAATTGTACCTAACAGTTTGCATTCTCTAAGTTTTTGGAAATGTTCCAAGCAAAGTTTGCCATTTTCCACATGTGAGCAAAAACCTGAAGCCTGGTAACAATAGCTTCACACTTCAAAATACCAAGTAAATTTAGATACCACTTGTTCAAATAAAAATGCATAGGGATTTATTTAATGCTGCACAATAAATAATATTGTTTGAATTGAAGCAGACAAAAATTTATAACTGCTAAATAATGGCTGCAAATACTTCAAGAATAAGATATTGTCCCACAGGAATTTAATCCATAAGAAGGAATACCTAGTTCAATTAGAAATAGGATGGAGAAAAGAAAAATAATTACAAGTACTCCTATGGAAAGGTTTATTTGATGTGTGTGTATTTATTTCTTTTATAAAATTTGTTGAAAGCAGAAAGATGATATATATTAGAAGAAAAAAAAAGTCTCAGGAATCTATAAAAGCAGATGATAAACTACAAAAAAAAAACACAGATAAAATGACAATTGAAATTCTAAGATTTGCTTAGACATTCAAGATTAATAGAGAAAAAATTAACTTTGCCAAATGTTCTTACAAAAAGTTTTTCCTCCTATTTATATAGAAACAAGATGATTTGTGATATAATATTAGTGAGGCTAGACAAAATTCAGAATGAGTTAATCTTATCAGAAAAATCATAAGAGGAAATGTTGGTGAAATTATCCATTGGAAAAGCTTCTCATGAAAAAAAGAAAGAAAAAAAAAAGAAAATTCTGAAAAAACAGAAAAATTAGTTTTAATTAGTTTCATGTTTCTGAAATATTTTGAAAAATTAATTATATGTTCAACAACTTAAATTCTGAGTGAAAGCTAATCAAAAAGATTTTAATAAGTACAAAATATATAGAATTTGCTTGTTTAGCTCAAGTGATAAAACAGGGGTTCTATCTACTGTGTGGGACAGAATCAAAACATACACTTTATTCATATTAATTTCACTCAACAGAATTGCATCAGCTCATTTTCATCTCTGATATTAACTTTTCTTGTCATTGTATTTCTTGGAAATACCATAAAGTCAAAGTAATTCAAAGGCAGCACTTAAGAAAAAACATTTTGGCATGAAAAAAAAAAAAAGAAACAGATTAAATGTATAATGTCTTACAAGAAAGTGCAGAGATTTTGTTCCCAGAAAAATTAGGAAAGGTCAAGTGAGAAGAGATGAATTTATGTCAAAAAGACATTGTCAAATGCCTGAGAGATGTGCATCCTAAAACTATCAAGTGCAGTTAAAATATGACTAACTAGAGAGTGCAAAGTGCTGATGTTACTAAAGAAAAGAAAAAAAAATATTGCAGTGAAACAAGGTGAAGTCATATTTTTTCAGGGGAAAATCTTTACATATAAACACAATAAATACCTCTACAAAAATTTATTTCCTTAAAGTATTTTAGAATGTTTTTTTGCATTATCAAAAAATAATAAATTGAGGAAGGAAACTATATTTTTAACAGCCAAACATTAGAATTTTTGATGACATAAAAAACACAAAGCAAAAGAAAGCCACTTCAACTACCAAAAACTTATAAAAGAATAAAACAGAAAATACTAAAACTAATTCTTATAAAAATCCAGGAAGAAACTTGGAAAAAAAAAAAAAAAAAAAAGAAAAAAAAAAAGAGAGTTGCATGAAGGAGAGACAAGGGTGATGATAAAATGCATGCTGGGCTCCACAGAGAGAGTAGGATGGTGATAACTGGAGGAGGAAATAAGGACGTTTAATTAGTTTGACAATTTTTCCCAATGATAAAGCATTGATTATTTTTTTACTGGGGGTATTTTACATCGACCCTTTGTTATCTTAAAAAGGGGGATTAAAAATTTACAGAAAAATTCATCAAATTTACAACATATATTAAGTGATGATAATTTGTTTTAGCTTTAATGAAAAATGGTGGAACTATAAATGGTGATCTTAATAAATGCATGATGATTAAATTATAACCGAAACTTATGACAAAACTGGAAACAACAATTTTAATTGATGTATATGAATAATTCAAGTTAGGAGCCAAAAAACAAAGTAACAATAATAAAAAGGGATCATAGAAATACACAAAAAAGGGATCATAGAAATACACAAAAAAGGGATCATAGAAATACACAAAAAAGGGACACATGAGACATCATATGAATGTAATTTAAAAGAGCAGTGCCGCCAAATAAGGAAAGAGATCTAAAGAGTTCTTCAAGGTATGGCGAGTAATCTTGAGAAAGAATCTATCAAGACATGAGACAACAATTAAAAAAAAAACACTAAGAGGAGAGTGGAAATTAGACAAGATCTGCAGTTTGAGAGCACAACTAAAGAATGAGATATTTAGGAGAAAAAAGGCAATAGATCACATATGTTAATGACTCAAAAGTAGAGATACTTCAATAGAGATAGAACAAAAGAGAAGCACATTCTTACACAAGAAAAGAATTTTAAGATTGGTGCTAAAAGATGCAGTTTACTATTTCTAGTGCATAGAATAATGTTCAATTGCATTTGAAAGATGACAATAATAAACTTTTTCTTCTCCCTGGGAAAGGGAATCTATATAAATGAAGACATCAATACCAGCAGCATTAACATTCTGCTTAGACAAGTTTGAGATCACAAAAAGGCTAAACATTTTCACTTGGATCAAAATAATATTTTTAATCTTCACAGTCTGAAAGTCATTCTTTGTTATTTTAAGTTAAAAATAAAATTTGAGAACTCTGAAAATTGGCCATAAAGGCCTTCTAAGTAGCTCAGACAATTCTCTCTTCATGAAATTAAGAACATATTAGAAAAATCAAGTAGTTTATATTTAAACAATGACATCTTAACAGAGTTATGTTTTGTAGCATCAAAACTTTACATGGAGGCATGGAAATTAAAAATGTGTGTATGCATGTTCAAACATTTGTTTGAGTGGTTGTATGCAGGACCATGAAATAGGAATGAGGCACTAAATTTTTTACTTGTACATGATGTGTATGGTTATAAAAATATTTGATGGGATAAGTAATTAAAACTATCTTCTCTTGTAGTCACAAAATATCACCTAAGCAGTTGTTTCTCATTTTCTGAAAACATTAACCTAAAAAAGCAAATGGTACTATTTAGCAATAGTAAAGCTTCAAATAAATTCTTTTTTATGATTATTTTTGACATCTATTATAATTTACTTCTAGTTCGTTGTGTAATCTCACACAAATATGCTTTCACTTGAAACTCTGGTCAATGTCCAAGACATTCGATTAAATATCTGGAAAACTGAAGATATAATTTTTATGTTCCATAACAAATTGATACTATTCATATCAACATTATAAAACTGAATTTTCACTTTTGCTTCTTAATAGAGAGAGAATTCACCAATACAGCGTCATATTTTGTACAAAGAGCAGCATTCTTGGTCATTTCTAAAATGAAATTATAAACTGTTTCAAGGTTTTCAGATACTTTCAGACAACCAGTCAGTAGTTATATTCATTCAGCTTGTATTGAAGAACAGGCAAAGCTTTCAGTCTTACCCTAACAAATATTAAGGTTTTTCTGATTAAATTCAGGTTAAAACCAAAGGCCTTTTAAAATGTCTATTTTTTACATGGTCATGGCATAACAGGATAATCCTTGCTAATTAAGTGAATTTAAGTGATAGAATATTAAAATAATTGTGTGATAATTGGGATGATATTATTACTGCAGTTTAAAAATAGGAATACAATCAATGATTACTATATTCTTGTCAAAATCCCAAGTGTCTTCAAGAAATATTTTCCAAGGAACAAATGCCCAGTTATCCCAGAATTTAATTTACATTAAATTAATTTTACTGTTTTTAGTTTTTTTCTTGAAAATCCAAATTCCTTCCAATAAATGCAAATATTGTTATCAAATGGAAAGAACAAAAGTCAAAAATATCATAATTGCTAAGTAACATCTTAATTTTTATGTTGTCTTCATCAAAAGAAGTACAAATTGAACAATATTTAAGGAGAAAGAAAACAATTTTAAATCTTTATAGAAATACTTTCAAACATTTTTCATTATTATGTATCAAAGTGTTATAGTAGTAGATTCAAGCCTGCAAAGTGGGAGACTTTTCTTGACCAGAATAACTTTGTAAAAATTGATCACAGTCAGATTCCTTTGAAAAATAACAAAATGAGTTTGAAAATAAAACTCTTGTGATTGTTAGAGATTTTTTTAAACCTCAAGTGGTAAATATTTTTAACTCCACTCTAACATATAATGAATAATAAATTGAATTAAAAAACAAAAAAAGTCATTAGTTATATTTCTTTTCTTTATAACATTTTGATGATATAGAACAAGTAAAAAGCATCTGTAAAATCTAGAATAATTACATCATCTAATACACAGCCAAAAGTTTAATGCACACTTTTAGCTTATTTTTAAGTAGCTGAAATAATTTTCATCTTTTCTGCTCATTTTATTAAAAAAAATGTATTTAATGTTTGTCTATTTTTGTATAAAAAATTTAAAATGTTCTAATGAGATTCTGCATGCAAAGTTATAAATCTTTCATGGCAAGGGGACAGAAGTACAGACAGTTGAAACAAAGAAGAAAAGCCAGAAATAAAAGAAAATTACCAAAAAAACAATTCTAAAATTATTTTTTCTCAAAACAAAATATTCCTTCACATGTAGTTATTATCGTGTGTCTGTGTGTAGTGAAGAGTAGATAGAGTATTAGATGAGTCAATGTCATTTGAAAAACTATTTTTGGACAATTTCATTAAAAATTCTAGAAAGTCAGACAAAAGGCATTTAAAAGAATTGGCTAAATAATTCTGATACTGTAATTAAAATTGTATTTCATTTATTCTTGATAACATTAAAGTTTCAATTGCAGAGATAAAAATAATGAAATTAGCAAAAATTATTTTCTATTTTCTGAAATCCAGCTAAAAACTCATGGAAACCTTTCTGTCAAGACAAAAAGATTATTGAATAAGATTTTTTAAACTGATTTCTTCCTTAAATTACTTTCAGACAGAAAATATTTTTAATTCAAGTCATGAATATTAAATAGTTTTAAAAAGTAATGAGAATTATTAAAGAAAGTTTTTCAAAATTGACTAAAAATGAAATTACAAGGAAAATACTGAAAATGTATGTCTTCCTCTGAAACTTCTGGTATTTGGTTAGATTTTAGAAAATGGGTTAAACCAAACATTTTTAGCACACTTCATAAATGAAAAGAAAACTTGTAAATAATTTGTTTAATTAAGAAAAAAATTATTTTTTTTATTGCTTATTGGCTTCATCCTCAGAGCATTGTTTTTTGACAGAGAATTTGATACAGACCTTCACTGCATGGAAAAAAGGGTTTTATGAAAGAACATCCTTAATAAAGATTTGATAACTATTTTGAGGGATCATTTTTTCATTGAAGTGATGTAAAATTAGAGCA
Source organism: Acanthosepion esculentum (assembly GCA_964036315.1). Lineage (NCBI taxonomy): Eukaryota > Metazoa > Mollusca > Cephalopoda > Sepiida > Sepiidae > Acanthosepion > Acanthosepion esculentum. The sequence goes on along the minus strand of OZ038487.1, from coordinate 2,873,761 downwards.
TTTTTTCCAGAGGAAAATAAACAATAAATTAACATTTTATTTTGGCAGAGGATAAAGAAAAACATTTTAAATTATTGGATAAAAATAAATTTATTTGGAAAATTTGGTGTTAACTCACTAGGAATGAAGAACATAACTTACAGATTCCTCTTGTGCAATTCTAACCATGATTCATATTGTAAATTAGGTACCACAACAGAAAACGCAATGCTTAAGGTTTAAAAAAAAATTTTTAAATGGAAAAGCTTTTATTTTAGTTTTAATTTCAAGCTAATAAATTTAATATTTCCAATAAGCAAAATACTTTGCTCTATTTCAAAAACTAATTTAAATTGACTGGAAGGAGTTTGTTTTTGTTTTTTTGATAAAATAACTGATTAGCACCCTTTTTAGATGTCTTTCATTTCAATGTAATTCTCCTTATTAAAAAATCTTCCAAAAATAAAATATACTTTTCTGAAACTTTATCTGAGGAATATTAGCTGATTTAAAGTATAATTAAACTGATTTGAAACAAAATTATATTTACTTTAAAATATCACAGAACTGCATTTTTAACATAATAGCAACTGTTTATTTAAGCTGTTGATATGCTTGACAGCTTGATGACTGTTTGATGTTTATCTAATGTTGTTCTGGGGGGGGGGGCTTTAGCTGAAAAAAAATAATTGAATACAATGTGAGCACGTTTTATATATAATTTTTATGTATCCCGTAATCTTAAATATTCTATGTAATTTGATATTTTATTGAATTTTGGATACTTTCTGGCTTTGAATTTACAATAGTTATCGCTCTTATTTTCTGATAATGTTGTGTATGAACAACTGTATCTACAAAAAAATTCAAAATTCTTTTAAAAATATTGGTGTTTGATGATTTGTACTACGCTTTTTCATTTATGATTAGTAAATATAGTTTTACTTAATAATAATATAATTTCTTCAAGGAGTCCTGCTTTTAGTTAATATAAATATGAAGAGGGTGGAATTTTAATTTCTTCAAATTTCATAAAATTAAGTAAGTGGGGGTAACTGATGCAAAAAAAAAAAACTTTCAAAAAAAGTTTTTTACTAGGGTTTTTTAAAAAGAAAAAAATTTTCAAAAAAAATTTTATTCATTTATAAGTCCTGAAAATTTAATTAAAATCTGATAATTATTTTTTGCGAGAATTTCCAAAACAATGTCTTTTTAGCACAAAAAGACACTCATATACTAATCTTTGCAAGCAAGGTTTTTAACCAAAATTTAGAACATACTAGTAAGGATTCAAAAATTTAATAAAATAATAAAAAAATACTTTTGACTTTCCTCTTAATAATAACAATTATTTTAATTAAACTTTATTTTTATCAAGTTTGGGTCCTTTTTTCACTATGGTATGCTTTTTAGCAAATTTTTGGAGGTACCTATCTCAAATTTAGGTGACATTAAGGTTTCCAGTATTTAAAAAAATATTTTTACTGTTTTTTTAAATTATGAAAAAAAAAAAATGGTTTGAATGAACAAAAACAGTACCTTCCTTGTTTTTGCTGCTGGTATATGTCAACACAAAGTAAAGAAATAGAGAAAGGAACATAAACAACATGCAAGGCTAAAATGAGACAAGAAAGTCTCGGAGCAAGTCAGACTAAGTCAGGAGTCACTAGACAATGACTAAACAATAAAGACCACTTACTTGGACACTCTTACAGTGAGATAACTTACTTGATAGCTATCAAACAATAACAATAGGCAGTATTATTTTTAAAAATGTCATACACAGAAGTTACAGTCATTTCATTCTAGTATGAAATGTGGGCAAGAGTGGGGTGCTCATCGGCATTTTTCTTTAAGTGGTTTGCATTGTAAGACTTTTAGACAAAACAATAAACAATTAAAATGTCAAAATATTATTAAAACAATAAGAAAATGCAGAAAAATTATAATAAAATTAAATATAAATATGAAAGGCAAAAACAAAAAAAGATTTCAAACTGTCATTTGATGAGAGTTTCTTGAGCAACATGAAACAAACATTTAATAAACATCAAATTATACCTGCATTTTTATCATAAAATGAAAACTAACAAACATTTCCAAACTTGAATAAATATTTTTTAATTTTCATATCAAGATCCAACATCATTCACCAAAGTTCAAAATCAAATTTATTAATAGATATATTTATAAAATGATTAAATTATGAATAATTAAAAGTTTTATATAAAAATTTTTAGCAGGTTTTTAGATCTTAAAAAAAACTTTAGTAAAAACACTGATTACTGAATTTGATTGTTTATTCTTTTAAACACATGAGTTCATTTAACCCATTTTCTAAAGCCACATGATATGTGAGATTGCTTCCTAAAAATATTTTAAAAAGACAAATAGTGTATGGATGGAAGAGCAAAATTGAAGATGTAGCAATCATCACTAAAACAACTTTTTATCTTACATAATTTGTCTTAAATGTTCCTAAATGGATTCTTATTAAAATATTCATGCATCGCTGGAAAATATTCAAAAAAAAAAAAAAAAAAAAAAAAAAAAAAAAAAAATCAAGTATAGGATTTCCTTCAAGTTTGTAAAATATTTCCATGCTATTAAAAATAAAATTTAAAAGAAAGATTATTGTATTAAGCCTAATGTTTTTAAGTGCGTTAAGATCCTTTTTTGCTAAAAATGTAAGTTATTTAAATATACAATTTCATGGTAAAATATAAAATTTGGATAAAAATTATTTAATGATTATAAATCTCAATAAGATAGCTGCCAATTGATTAAAGATATGACTTTCAAAGTTTTATTCTAAAAAAAAATTTTTTTTTAAAATTGTATTTTCTTGAATTTTTATTTGATAATGCAGTTGAAAAAAATTAATGAATTAAAATTAACAAATTACAAAAATAAGTTTAGCTCATGAATTTAAATTGACTACAAAACAAAATTAAAAAGTTAAATGCATTTTGAAATGAAAATATTTTTATTCTACAAACACAGATAGCAGACCATTTATCTAGAATCTAGAAATCATAATTGGATTTCTGGATTTTCTAGTTTTCTGGACCGAAGTTAATATATGCTTGAACAATGAAAAATAAAGCATTAAATTGTATTTAAAACATACAAATTAATACACTTCAATTTCTTCAAGTCATTGTTGACACTGTCGCTTCCATTTTTTTGGCAGTCATTTGTCACAACTTCCCTCAGTGATCAGATCAGTACACTGCTTCAACCATGAATTGTTTTGTGGTACATTTCCAAACCATTGTAGTCTTTAGGTGGTCAGCAACATATCCAGAGGAAGGATGCCTAAATGTTCATGCAATGACATCATTTTCGCGGTCAGCAGGCTTCACACAATGTATCAACCTATTATCATTTCAAACAAGACATAACACCCTCATGCATGCATATCCCATGATTTACCAGTGTGGGTCAAGACACTACAAACATGGGAGTTTTAGACATTGTCTTGAATGCAACAAGTGTTGTAACAGTTCATCAATATGAGCAACAGTTCACTAAACTTTTCCCTTCAGTTCAGATTAATTTTGTCTCTCAAGATTGATTGATTATCAATCATTTGCAGGTTATTTAAAGCGAGAAAATATTTTTAGATTGTAAGTATTTTTTGGAGATTATAATGATTTACTGATACAAGTCTTACTAATTAACCCATAGCTGTGGGAGAGAAAAGGTAAATTCATGCTTTTCCCAAGAGTATTTACATGTAAGTGAATATAACAAGCCTGACTGTAATTAGAAATTAGAGAGATGATTTCCACTTGTGAACCATTATTCATTACACCACCTTCACATCCATGCTAATCATCTGGTATTCCCAAACAGTCACCCATCTAGATATTTATCTCAACAAATATCAAATAAGGACTATATTATAAAAAATATTACATTATAAAAAAAATATTTAAAAAAAACAAACTTTTGATGAATAAATTCATAATACAAATAATATTATCCATAAAAAGAAGTATGATCCTTTATAGAATAGTTATAGATACTTCTTTTCTTATGCCTTATTATAGTAATTGCTAGATTAAGCTGTTACATGCTGACAGTTGACCCTGTTTATTGCCCATTTTATTTATAGCTTAGGAGAGTGGCTATGGAGGATGCTTCTAATCAGGGCAACTATTTTCACAGAATACCACTATATCTGTTCATTTGATAATATATTAAAACCTTTCACCTTAATAAAAGATGCACATGTCAATTGCTTGATGTAGATGAGATCTTGGAAAAACCATTTAAACAGTTTGCTTAAACTTCCAGTGCTTGGTAACCAAGAACCCAGAACATGCTGAATATTTTTACCAAAAACCCTGCAGTAAGGAACCTGGATGAAGTCAAGAAAGCACTACAATGTCTGAAAACTGGACAAATAACTAGAATCTGTTCGATTACAGCTGAGATGAGTTGCTGAAATCTGGAGGAGACATACTGGTTGAACGTCTAATGCTCATAATTAAGTATTTAAGTCAAGGAGCAGCCTTCTGAAAACTGAGAAAAAGAAAGGATCCTACATTTATGGAATAATAAAGATGACCGAGTGTGCAGTAATCATTGTGGCATTACTTTTTCAGTTTTTTATAAATTTCTCGCCACTCTTCTAGATCTTTTGCATTAATGTATGTGATCCCAAGAACTCTATCCTTAGACCCACATTGTTCCTAATTTTCATAAATAACCTTTCTGACGACTTGTTAATTTAAATGCCTTCAAAATTAAACTACTCTCTTTTAATCATCTTAGAGAACCTTTTTTTCTATGCTGAGAGCATAGAAGCTTTTATAATTGCTTTGTGGATGCTAATAAAAACATGTGACATTTGCGACAACTGTGTGGTGTTGATACTATGTAATATGGGTATATGGAACTCCCAAGCACAAGCAGAACTGCTAAGAGTGAGAGAGCTAGAGTTGCCGTGGTGTACTGACATTTGCATTCTAATGGAAAATGCTCCTCAACAAGTACATGGGGTTGCTACGAAGACACAGAAGAGTCCACAGAATAAGCAAAACTAAGAAAAGAATGCCAATTCTGTGCTTCTTGCCATGAACTAGGGAAGAAACAATGCCCAGCTCATGGAAAAACATGTCTGAAGTACCGAGGCAAGAATCACTTTGTGGCAAAATGCAAGTTGCTGAAAAAATGGATTCAGACAGTGTACACACAGCAACTGAGTGGAGATAGTAGCAGTAGTCAGTTGGACTTTCAGCATGTGGATATGGTCACAATTGAGGGGAAAGCTGTCAGTCTCACACAAGGGACAATTTGAGCTAAAGTGGTGGTGAATGAGGAAATAATTGTGTTTTAGCTTGATAGTGAAGCTTCAGTGCACTTGTTAAGTGCCAAATATGTTCATGAGAGAAATCTGAAGCCCTCAGATCAGACCCTAGTCATGTGAAATGGGACAGAAATGAAACCAATGGGTGAGTGCCATCTAAAATTGACAAACAGCAAAAACAGAAAAAAGTATGCTGTGAATTTTGTGATGAAGAAAATGGGGAGGCTGCTAAACAAGGCTCTGAAAAGGGAACATTTTCAATTACTGGTGTTTGAAGATCTGTTGCCCGAACTTGCTGACAGTAAAGTGTTTTCCACCCTGAACATGAGTGATGGATTCTGGCATCTGAAGAGTGATAAGGAAAGCAGTTGTTTGACTAAATTCTCCACTCCATTTGGCCAGTACAGGTGGAAAGTGTTACCATTTGGAATTACTCCAGCATTCAAAATCTTTTAGAAGGCAGTATATAACTACCTAAACAAGACCAAGATCATATTTTGGTGCTTGGGAGAGGAAAAACAATAGAAGAAGCCACAACTGATCATGACAAAAAGCTGAAGAGTTCCTACAGAGATGCTGGGAATGGGGAATACATCTAAACCCTCACAAAGTTAACCTGCGACAAACTTCTGTGTCCTTCATGGGACATATAATAACAAGTGAAGGATTATACCCTGATTCAGAGTAGATAAAGGCTATTAGGAAGATACCTTGTCCAACAGATGTGAAGGGAATTCAATGATTAGGAGCTTTGTGAAGTATCTTAGAAAATTCCTACCACATATCCTGAAGGTGATGTCTCCAATTCGCCATCTTATAAAGACAGATGTCCGATGGAATTGTTCTCAGGTACATGATGAGGCTCTTGTGATGGTTAAGATGATGAGTGAAGCACCTGTTCTGAGATACTATTACCACAACAAACCTCTGACCATCCAGTGTGATGCAAGTGAGAAGGCTTTAGAAGCTACACTGCCCCAAGAAGGCAAACTCCTGGCCTATACCAGTTGAGCCCTTAATGGCACAGAAATTCGATATGCGCAGATCGAGAAGGAATTACTGGCAGTAGTCTATGCATGTGAACATTTACACCAATAAACATTTGGCCAGCACATTACTGTTCTGAGTGATCACAGACCTCTTGAAGCTATAATGAAAAAGGACTTGGAAAAGTGTCCAAAGCAACTGCAGAACATGTTGATGTGTCTGCAGAGATATGATGTGTCTGCAGAGATATGATGTCACAGCATTATCTGGGGTAAGTATATATATTGCAGACACACTTTCAAGAGCCTACATCCATGGTGTCAGCTGTGCAAATGAGGAGGATTATAACCGGGAAGCAGATTACATCCTTGTGACAGAAAGAAGGCTATCCGAACTGAGAACAGCCACCAGAGATGACTGATCCATGCAGTAGTTGCAGTGGCTCATATTAGAAGGATGGCCAGATGAAAGATTACACCTTGACTCAGAAATGAAGCTGTATTTTAGTTTTTGGCATGAAATGACTGTACAGGATGTGCTGATAATTCAGGTAGCCATGCAATTGTCCCTTTGAATCAACAGGCTATCCTAAAGGAAAGACTGCATTCCTCCCATTTAAGAGTGGAAGGGTGCTGCCTAAGAACATGGGAATGTTTATATTGGCTGAACATGAATAGCAACATCAGAGCAGACATTGCAAAATGTATGTCATGGCAAAAAAATGTAGTGGCAAACCCTGCAGAGCCTCTAATGATTCATGAAAGTTCTGAGAAAAATTTGGAGTGGACCTATTTCTATTTGAGGGCAGAGACTATCTCTGTACAGTGAAATATCTAAGCAATTTCTGGGAGATTGATTACCTTCATAGTACGGATAGCAAGACAGTGATCACCAAATTGAAGCACCATTTTGCAAGATATGGTATCCCAGACCAAGTTGTCATAGACAATGGGCCTTAATTTTAGAGCCAGGAGTTTGATGTTTTTGTAAGGAAGTGGTGTTTTACACATACGTCCATTAACCCTTACAAAAGCAAAGCTAATGTTAAAGTGGAATCGGCGCTAAAGATGGTGAAGAATTATTTCTGGAAAGCCAAAGCTGCACAAGTGGATCCATATTTAGCAATGTCTTCTGCCAACCAGAAATACCCAGAAATATAAAGCAGGCATTAACTTGGGAAGATAGAAAGCAAGAACTCTACTTCAGTTGGAAAGTCAGATCCTTGACACCTCTTTCAGAGGCAGTTGTGTAGGTGAAACTACATATAAGAAGTAAGGAATGGAAAAAAGAAATAGTGACTGAGCAACTGGATACAAGGTCATACCACATCAACGTCAATGGGGAGCTGTGCCAACGAAACAGAATCAACTTGAAGGAAACAGCAGAGGCATCCCCAAGTCTATCCATAGGGATTCAGCTGGACCTGGTCCAAGGCGGTCACATAGACATTATCTTGGAAAAAGCAGTAAATTCGACACTGTCACCGACTATAAACCAAGACAATGGGAGAACCTCAAAGACACTTCATCAGGATGATTCAGAGAGGAAAACAAGTATTGAGGGAATAGAACAACAAGACTAAAGGACTAGTAAAGAAAAAGAAAGTTGAGTGAAGAGACAGAATAAACTCTGTAAGGTAACAGGGCAGCTTACCCAGTGAATGCGTTGGTAACACATTTCTTGCTCATTCCCATTTAAAAAGGGAAAAAAAAATCACTTTTTAAAATGGGAAACTTGTTTTGTTGGAGACTGCTTACATAGGCTAAGCCAGTCATGTGACATACGGTTATGGGCAGTTGAAAGTAACACAGACTACTGTGAAGATGGACATGTCAACTTGTGTGGTTGAGTCTTGGTGGCCATAGCCAATACCGAGCATGGAACAATAGTATTTGTACTTGTACGCTGATGACATAGTTAGGAAATAAGGGGGATAATTTAATGCTTAGAACTTGATGATTTAATCAGTGTGGGGAAAACACTAATCAAAATATTTCAAATTTTAATATATATAAAATCAGATTATAAAATGCTTAAAACAATTATAATGAATTAACAAAATCTTACAATGAATTACATAAATGAGAAGTTAAATGAAAGCTTAATAGCAATTGTCTACACAGTAATAGATTACATATTGGAGGCAAAGATGAATCAGGAATATCTCCAACACCAATTAATTTCAATTGGTAATATATACAGAAACAATGTTCTATCATAATCAAGGTTGAACATTCATTTTCAGAACAGTATGAAATGCAGAAAATTTGGCAATGTCTTAGTTGTTTGGGAAAGGAACAAAATTTTTGTATGCTGTTAAATTGGTTATGGTGGCAAACCACCCCATGCAAAAAATAAATATCTTGCCTGTTGTGGAGGTAGGGATGCAATAAACACTATACCCAACTGACAAGTTTTTATTCAAAAGGAACTAGTGATAATGTTTCTGAAATATTTTTTTTTAATAAGTACCAAAATGAAAAATTCTCATGGTTTTCTTAACAAAACTTAAATAAAATAAGATTAAAAATAATCTTCAAAAAGAGAAAATTATTTAAAATACAAACTTCTCTTCTAAAAATGTCAGCTGTATTTATACAAGTGTATTAGCTGTAATTATGTCAGGTTACTCTACAACTGCTACTGGTAACATGCAACCAAGTACTACCAGCCACATAGTTGGGTCATCTGTGACTAAACCAGTTCCATCACCAGGCTTTTCTGCTGAGAATGGTGGTTAGACACTGAATTATTAAAAACAAAACATTTCAAAAGGTAGATTAAACTTGTTGTAGGGTTTACCATCTAGTACAATGGGGCGGGGGTTAGACTGAGTTCATAGCTATGTATTCAAGCCAATGTAGTGATGACACAGTTGGGGAGAGAACCTTCCAGACTGAAGTCAACGGCCAGGGTGGAGAGTTCACCTGATGAAGTCAATGGCCACATGTCTGTGACCAAGGTGAGCCTTCAAGCTGGAGGACATCAATTGTGGTCTAAAGCTGCAGAGGAATGGACTCTGCCTGGTCTACTTGCCTAACAAACACTGCACATTAATACCTCTCTGGTTTGCAACCCAGATATGTGGAGGAACCTACTCAGGTGCTCAGTTGCACAATGACCCAACAACCACACTAGGTCACAGGACTGATGATGATGACTAGCAGTAAGAACAGAAAGATTATATTGGGTTAGACTCCAAGGAAGAAGAAAAGCCAGTTACAAAAATTAGAATATCACATTGCTTAGTGGTTGACATAGTTATGTTGGCCAATAGGAATTCTCATTTAAGCCCAGTATTATGGATGCTGTTTTGAAGGCAGGTAAGTCTTCTCCATTTGGAAGATAGCTGAAAAGTTTCCTTTCCTTTCTCACATAATTGTTTACCAGACAAAGAATATATAGATAAAGAAAAAAAATTGTAGAGTCAGTAAAAGGAGGAGCCATTTTTAATGCATCATCTTGGTAAATCTAAATTATGATTTTGAGCCACAGTCAAATAAAATGATACAGAAAAGAAAAATTACCAATCATTTTAAAGTGCAACTATATTGGTTATTGACAAATGAAAAAAAGGATTTTCTATTTTATCAAAAATATTAAAATACTTTAACTGGTGAAGCATTAAAACTATGAAATTATTAGGTTGCATAAAGTCAGGTCTCTTATGTTCCTTCCAAATTAAATTGTAATCAACAATTACAACTAAACCAGAAATACTTTTGTCTAAAATCTTTGTGAAGACAGCTCATATCTACAAAAATAAAGTGGAAATTTCAAGAGATTTAAATAATAATATAAACATTTGATGAGCATGGTCTTGACAAAAGGTGGCATATCAGTGAAATTGTTCAGTAAGCTTGGTTATAAGAAATTAGTTTGGACAACAAAAATTAAGTTCATTAGCTTTCAGACCTCTAAATTCTCACTAGATTTTATCTGATATTCTCCATATTTGTGTCTTGAATTTAAGAGACATTAATGTTAAACCTTCAGATAGCATTCCACATTGTTAACCATGTAGTGAATAAATGTTTTAGAAAAGAACTGACAAAAATAAGAAATTAAAGAAAATCAGAAAACACTGAAGATGAGAAAAACTCAGGTTGAATGATAAGGAAAAAAAGTGTTATGTTTGAAATGTTTTATAAAAGACAAAAATGAAGAACCAAGTATGACATTTTTTCTTGAATGAACACCAATTTTGTCTGTAACAAGTTTTAAGCTGAAAGCTACAAATAATGCAGCAGAGGATATTATTTTAAATGACCATTAGAAATGCTGGGTCAGTGAGTGTTCAGCTCATGACCATTGCTTATTTTAGACATGACAGAATTGATTTTTAACCAAGCTAAACTTGCTGTTGTAGGCAGCATACAAAGTGGTTATAAATAGATATAACCACTTGAGATCTTTGTTCTGAAATCAATTTTTTCATTCCCTGACTTATAAGAGAAAGAAAAAAAGATCAAAATTGTTTTGGGTTTTATTTATATTTTACATGAAGCATTTTCACTATTATTTTATTACGAGTTTCTATTTATTTCATTCTTTCCTTTTATCACAATACATTGGGTTGATACACACTTTAACTGAAAACAAATAGCACAAAATTGGAAATAAAGAGTGATTATATATGGTGCACAATTTAATCTTTAAGGTTTCTGTGGCCAAAGTTGTTAAGGCAGTATACATAAGAGATGGAACCCCAAGGTTTGAACTGCAAGTCTCTTTGCTCCAACAGTCAGAAAGTTTATCAACTGAAAGTGCTTTGATAAAAAGCAACAATAAGATGGAGGAAAACTAGTAATAAAATAGAAAAAATGCATTAAATTTAATTTTCATATTTTAATCAATTCCAGTTCTTTCTAGATTTAATATTAAACCAACAAAAATGAATATTGATTTTTTTTCACAGTTGGCTCAGAATGCTTAAGATAGATGAAAATGGTTTCTGATCTAAAAAACTTTTATGGTTAAAAGATTTTTTAACAACTTTAAATAAAGTTAAAACTTTATATGCATATGATCAAATCCTTTACAATTTTTTTTTTTTTGTGTCATGTGGTCAACAAAACTGTGTCCCACTCCTGACCCCCTTCATATGGGAAGAAGTGGGTGGTTAGCAACCTTGTAGTATAAAAAGATTTAACAATGAGTAAATGAAATCAAAAGAGTCAATGACCAACTAAATAGAGGTGGTATCTCAAAGTTACCGTGGAGAAAGTAATGAGAAACCACACCAGTCCAAATATAACAGAAAATTCTGTAAAGTGAATCAGCATGGTAAGGAGAGAGATGTATAAGTGTTACCTAACAGTCATCTAGCAACTGTTTATAACAAAGACAAAATTGTAATCAGAACATAAAATGCAAATGCATTGTATTGATGCAGGAAGATGGAAAATGTTAAAATGGAAAGGATAAACATTCTTCAGGGTATGTGAACTTACATGGATAAATAATATGGACTTTATAAGTGACAGAAAAATGTTCATATACGCAGGTGGAGGAAAAAAAAAGAAGAGTAGGATTAATACTAGACCAAGACGTGAAGAAAAATAAATAAATAATTTTTATAGCACACTAGATAATGCCAAGTGGAAAAAAGCAAAGGAAATCATCATCATGATGGAGAGAACTAAATGCTAAAGTAGGAAATGAATGAGATAGTAAAGCAGTTTGCAAATACAGGCTAGGATCACAATAGAAATGTGGTGAAAAATGGGTACAGGATGCCCTTGCAAAAAAAACAAATAATTACCAACATATGGTTTAAAGAACAACAGATACCCCTGTGGGCAAAGAAAAGCCCAAGAGAAGACATAAAGACCTGATATACTACATAATCAATAAAAAATTCAGGAATGAAGTCCTATTTTTTAAAAACTATCCAATTGTCAACTGTGCGAGTAACCACATTCCAGTCATATGCAAACTAAGGCTAAAAGTTAAAATTAAAATCTAAAGCAACATCTAAATTAAAACAAACTTTTGCAAACAGATATATGCTAATAGAGGCAAGAACAAATATAAGAGATTAGAAGAGGTCAAGAATTTAAAGTAGAAGGCATTAAAAGAAGATCTAGTGATATCAGCAAACAAGATTATTCCAAGGAAAGAGAGAAAGGAAAAAAGTAATGGATGATAGATAAAATTCTTGTGCTGATGAAAAAGAGTAAACAGTGACAGACGATAAAAAAAGAAAATTCTTTGCTTATAAGTGACATTTATGGCACCCAAAGTCAGAGTAGCAAATCCATAAATTAATCCAAACATCTTTTACATGGCAAATGGGCCTTATTTCTTAGCTATTTATGCAACATAGCTCTTTTGGTAATTGACTTTTCCTTGAGATTCACTGGTACAAGAAAGTTTTGATTATTCTTCCACTTTTATCTGGATCCATATTGATTCATTTTGCCTTCGTGTATCTCACTTTGAATTTGTTTTATTTTCATTTCTAACATTATTACAGAGAATAAGAAAAATTTTCTATAATTGATGAAAGTAACCTGAATAATGTTGACTTCTGTTCTTGATTATTTTCAAGATTATTTACCTTTTTTTAGTGGAGATTAACTTTTCTATTGTCATTCAACTTATTTTGATAGGTCAACTTTTTCAAATTTCCTGCCATGGGATTGGTTAATAACTTTTAGTTCTTATCAATTAAGGTTACAAAATGAAATATAAATTATTATTATTTTTCCTTACACAATAATTATTTTCATAAAGAGATAATTGGGAATTTCAATATCAGCATTGTTGATGAAGGTTATATTTGTTTATATTCTTTACTTGGAAAGCTATATCTGAGTTTGCATCATCACTAAAAACAATTGGAATAAAAGCAACGGTATTGGAATTTAATTTGAGAACAATATTTTGCAAGTTCACATTCTCAATATTTTTTCTATCCTCACTCCAACCTCTTTTTACTTTCAAAACCGGCTCCCAAGGCCTTGATTCTTATCAGAGATAAGAATATATTTTCTAATGAGTGAGTTGGAAAATATAAATGGAATTCCACCACCATTATTCTTTCCATGGTGCCATAAAGTCTGGGGGAAACCTCACAGCTTTTTCACTCCAACCTGTTTTCAGTACCTTCAAAAGCGGCTCTCAGGGCCATGATTCTTATCAGTATTAAGAATATATTTTCTGACCAATGAAGGGGCCAGGAAATTTGTTCAACAATTTTGGAGGGAAAAGTCCCCGATCCGTTGGAGCCTACTAAAACTCTATAAATTTGGAGAATCTTTGCCTATTTGACAGTGAGAATTCTGCCCACCGACTGTGAGGTCGACATTAGGGAGCTCCAGTCAATTTCAGAACATCTTTCAACCAAAGAAGAACTACCTACTAAAGGGCTGTCAAGAACGAATGTCGGTCCACAATTCAAGACCAATTCAAAGCTGCATCCCTTCACCACTCCTTCTGATGAGCCCACTGGACTTCTGTCGTTGACCTACAAACTCACTCAACTGCAAGATTCCTATATCTACAAACAATTTTCCTACTCTACAAGAACTATGAGTGTTTCTATCTGAACCTTAACAATATTCTAATCGCTTAAAGAACTCTTTAGGTGCTCAGAGAAATATTTTGAGCAAGCCTTTTTTCTGTTAAGAACATTTTCTCTTTTCCCTTACTTTATCTCCTTATTGTCCTTTTATCCCTTTACCCTTTCTTTTCTGTATATGTAAATAAACACTTTCTTCTTTTATTGTTACTCACTGAGCAGGAGTTTTTTCTTTATTTGTACACATCTAAAAGAGAGAGTTTATCTGTTCTAATCTTGCTGTTTTACTCGTGTTTTGTCCCAGTTTTTAACCTCAACCCTTTGATGAGGGAAAGCCGGGACAAATTTTCTAGCAACTGAGACATACAACTCATTTTAGTTACAAATGAGGAAGTTCTAGATAGCTATCAATGAAAAAATCTATTATTATTAAAAAATATTACAGAGTTAGAAGCTGACTCATTCATTAGTTTTTATCACACACTCACAATAGTATTTGTCAGAAATTTGGTATTTGAGGTGAGCATGAATCGTAATTTTGGATATGGATGCTGTCATGGTATTTTTTCAATGATTCATTCAGTTTATTGAATAGTTATATATTCAGGATAGACAGATGATCTATACCAAACTTGAAATATATTTATCCTAATCATTACTTAGTGATGAACAAATATTTTTTGTTTTTTCTTTTATCCTACATATTGAGAAAAATCATTCTATGATGTCACATTGTGAACAGCTTAAGATACTTTGTATTTTTTGCTTTTCTGTTCATGGAGAATTAATCAGCAGACTGACAAATGACAATTCTGACAGAAGAGCTTTAAATCAGCGCAGTTCACAATGTCCTTCAATGTCATCATTTAAGGAAGTTGTTTTCAATGTCCAGGTAAAAAAAATCTTGAAAATGACTAAAGAATGAATCAACTGAAACATCCAAAGAAAAATAATTCTGAACAGTAATGTTTTTCTTTTTTTCATAATCAGCTGACAGAGTGAAGAAAATATCAAGTGTAATTTGTCATATATATCTTTAATTAAGAATAATATGTAGTCAGAATTAAAGTTGGCATGTTCACAATCTTTATTAAGAAGATGTTTGTAAAATTCTGTGAAAAATATATTTAACATTGAACTGAATATTCTGAAAATTTCAAAATATTATTTGTCAAGCTTAAAGCTAAATTTTTTGCACTTGAAAAGCAGTTATAAACAATTTCAATAATTGTATTAAGTGAAAAAGAGGACAGCAGAAATTAACTCACGAGAAAGCTTTTTTTTGGTGGAAAATATTTTAAAAAATGGAAAAATATTTGCAAGCATTGCTTCAAATAATTATCTAGAATGGAATTGTTTTAATTTTTTTAGGTCAAGCAGGCCTCCACATTTGTTTGATAAAATTTACAATCATGCATTTTCCATCTATGTCAAAGTCCAGAAGAGTCTTGTAGTTATGAATTTCTATCTCATATACATTTAAGAAACTAATTTACAAATTAATCAGTCTAAGAACCAGATAGAATCAACTCTAAGTTGTGGGCTTGGAATTAATGTTAATTTAATTCCTATATATATATATATATATATATATATATATATATATATATATATATATATATTTATATATATATATAAATAAATAAACAAAAGTACTTAAAGCAATCATTGCAAACAATAGAGCTGAATCTTAGGAAAATTAGATTCAGAATTAATTGTCAAGAAAATGACATGGGAATTTTAATTCAGTCTTAAAATACAAACACTGAAAATTTTACACTTGAAAATTTGACTTTTTCCTTTAGTGGGAAATTATTTTGAAAATCATTGAAACAAAAACAGTTAACATTAAATCATTGTTTATTTTCTTTTATGGATTAATTACTTTTCAAAATAACTTTACAAAATAGAAAAAAAGAAGCCCTATTGAAGATTTAGGCAGTAACAGAAAGTGGCTGAAATTGTTGTTGGAGAACAAAATGTACAAAGAGAATATTTTGCAAAGATTTTTTAAATCCATTCTCTAATAAAATGAATTTTTAGTAAAGCTGAGCTTTCTTTGAATATATAGCAATGACAGAAAGAGAACTTGGAGGAAGTCTATCTCACCAGAAGAAAAATGATGGAAAATGAAAGCTGTAAGAGAAAAATGTTTTATATATTTTAGTGAAGAGTAAAAAAAACAAAATTTAAAACAATATTTCTAACAGATCAAGTTGACAATGTTGAGATTTTTGAAAAATAGACAATTTCCACCTCTCTGCAAAGAGTATTAGAATAAAAATATTTGGTGTTTCTATAAATCTTCTCGATGTATTCTCACTTCCATTTTTTATCCCCAACACACTACAGACAAAAAGTTTGGGGTCAGCCTGTATTTATTTAAAAAACATCTTAAAATGAGATATTTTAGTATGTTTTTTTTTTTAAGTAAAAGATAAAACTTCAACAACTACAGCGTATTTGCTTTTATTAAAAAAATAAGCATTTAACTATAAAAAATTATCATATGACAGCATTATATTTTGTTTTCATCAATAAACCCACCATCTGCCTTAATTACTGCTTTACAAATTCTTGGCATTCTTTCCAACAGTTTTTGAAAAAGAGTAGATGGCAGACCTTCCCAAGCACTGAAAAAGCTCACACACACTCTTTGGATATTCTTTTTGAACTCTCCTGTCCAATTCATCCTATATTAATTCAATGGGAGATAGGTCAGGAGATTGAGGTGGCTAAGTCATAATTTCCAAAATTTTTTTTTTTTTTTTTTTACATGATTTAGAAGTGTGTAATTTTGACATAATTTAGAAGAGTGTTTTGGACCATTGTCCTGCTGAAAGGTGGATTTTTTTCCAATTATTCATAAACCAGATAGTATAGCATGTCTTTGCAAAATTTTTTTCATGATGCCCTTGACCTGAATCAAATCTCCAGCCCTCTCCCCTCCACACACTATAACAGACCCACCATCATGCTTAACTGTTGAAACCACACATTCATCATACAGACTTTCTCTTGGCTTTCTTCTCACATACTCTCCTCTTACTACAAAAAAGTTCAAATTTGGACAGCTGTCAACAATATATTTTACCACTCTTTCAATGTCCAGTTCATATGCTTTTTTGCCCATAATCTTTTCTGCTTATTCACCTTCAGTAACAAGGGTTTCTTGGTGGCTATGCCCTCACTGAGCCCTGCTGATCTAAGTTGAATTTTCAGTTGAATGCAACACTGGTTGCTGACGAGAGGAGTTAAGTTCAGCTGTCAATTCTGGAGTAGTTTTCTTTTTCTTTTTTTTTGCTTGCAATAATCAAGTATTTATCTTCAGTAGCAGTTATCATTTTTTGTGCTCCAGCTCTTTTTCTGTCAACATTTGCACCAGTTTCTATTTGCCTTTATAATGAATATTGCACCCTCATCTCTAGAAATTTTTAACTTCTTGGTAATTTGTCTTTGAGAGTAGTCTTCTTTGAATAAAATTTCAATTTGTGCCCTCACCTCAATGCTTAGCTGCTTTGATTGTACTATTTTGTGCAAATCACTTCAAAATTAAAAAATAAATTAAAAAAAACCATGACAGTATTGTCATAATAACACAATCTTTTTTTCTTCAGAGACAGCTACATATGTTTTGTTTACGACATTAGACAGTGCTGAATTAACATTTAGAACCTCTATTAACATTTTACTTAGTTGAAAATTTTGGTAATATCAAAAAAATCTACTGAGGTAGGGTTAATGGTGAAAACAAAATATTTTGCATACAAAATATTCATAATTTAGCAAAATGTATTGTGGACAGACAAATTCAAATTTAAAGTTTTTGGTATTAAAAGGAGCCTGGAGAAAACTGAAAAATAAAAACTAATACACTGTATGGGATAAAGTGATCAATATCAGAGATAGAGCATATGTAAATATAAAAGTGAACATTGAAGTCAACATTCAGAGGCAACAGACTGTTTACTTCAATGTTCACTTTTATATATATATATATAAGTGTGGGATTGGTATATACGGAGTAAATTCCAATAACCAACAATTATTATTCTTTAAAGAGTGCTCAATACAGAGTAGAGCAGATATAATCATTTATTTGAATATTACAACATAAATATGTTATAAAATCACTACAAAAATAGCCATTTTGTTTCAACACCTCTGGTGTCTTATCAAGTGATGATGTAGAATATAGAATAAATGGTTTTAAAAGTTTCAAATTAATTAACGATCATTAGCTAGGAGTAAACGCTGTTACATAAGCTAGAATGACCAATCAAAATACAAGTATAGGGTAATTCGAAAAATTTGACAACTAAGCAAGGTTATCATAGATATTAAAAGATTTATAAAATTTGAAATTAAAATTAAAAGTAAAAAAATTACCTATTTAGAAATCTAAAATTACCTATTTAGAAATCTAAATCAAATCTCTCTCTCTATATATATATATATGCTTTAAACATTATTATAGTGGATACTTCATATTTAAAACAGATGCCCCATTAATATTCATTAAACTGTGTGTATTACACTATCTCTCTGTCTGCGTATTCAAGGAATCTGGCAGGGATCAAATCTTCCTCCCCTTTTATAGGGGAAACCACCATTTGATCCAACATGTTTTACTACTTAGTCATGAAAAACATTTTTATTACTTCAAATATTGTGAATACTATTATAATAATGTTTGAAATAATAAAAATTTTGGATTCAAAATAAATCCATTAATTCTTTAGAAATTGCTTTGTTTACATTTCAGATATGAAACTGAGTAGATATGATGCTTTTGAGAAAATAATCTGAGTGAAGAGCATTTGCTTTCCTTTAAAAAGGAAAATAGAACTTTGCTTGCTGTAATGTCCTTCATGGCTGATTGGTAGAGCGCATCAGATCTAATAGTAGTTTCTCTTACAAAGTGGGATACGTCTTCGATCCCTGCTGGAGAACGCATTTCTTTACTGAGATTTCCATAAGATAGAAGCTTTCCAAGCAATTTTCCTGCCTGGCATATGTTGCACAGTACTAAGGACACATGCCTGGAATACTTTTAGTTTGGTGAGCAAGGTAAACTGATTTGTCCCATACTCTCTTGCTCTATTTGATCATCACTGTTGCTGCTTTGGTGCTGCACTTGTCAAATGGCAGGGAAAGTGACAGGTTTATTGGTTATGATATGCTAATTGATCTGTGACTACAAGTACCACATTGTCAATGCTGATTGATGAAGATGCAGGAATATCTTGACCCATGATATTTGTTTTTTTTATGTTAATAGTTTGTCCAAATTACTAACAGGCTTGGTTGAACTGAGTAATCAGTTGTTGGAGATTGGTTTGGTAAGAGCTTTTCAATTTCTTTGGTGAGGGCTGTGTGCATCCTGGTCTTTGCTCTAAGGTTTGCAAAGTAGAACAGTATACAATTGCTACTTGTGTGGAAGTATACACCTTCAGATTGTTTGAATGTGAAGCTCAGTAACATGGAAAAGAAGATGCCAAAAAAAAAAAGTCAGTACTAAAATGTATCCTTGTTTTATGCCACTCTAAATTGTGAAGGGCATTGAAATTTCACCATCATAGAAGTCAACACTGTGTGAGTCAACTCATTAGATGGCATTTCAACTGTATAATTTTTTTGATTCAAATAAATTATTAAGTTTGTTTTTATATTAATTCTGTAGCAGGCAGTCATAGATTTAACCTATCATGACTCGAAAAGAAGCAGAAATAACTGGAAATATATTTAGGTATCAAGGTGGTTAACTGAATACATGTTTATCTGTGTATGACAACTCTGTACAAGGAAAACCTTTGTACAAATTGATTTATATCCCTTATACTCTGATTTAAGCTTGAGAAAGAGTCAGCAGAACTCATGAAAGTTGTTTACATAAATTAAAAATTATATAATTCAGTGAATATATTCAAAGCTTATGAAAGCTTTAAATATTTCTAAAAATTCTCTCTTATGGTTAATGACAAATACACATTTTTTACCATCATTCAGTAAGAAATGACAAAAAACTGGCTACCTTAGATCTTTTAAGATTAATTACAACTTTATTAATTAATAACATTTTTAATTATTTATATTAATTTCTTAGATTCTCTAACAGTTGAGGCAGTGATGAAAGTTAGGAAAAAATTACTGCTAACTGGAAAACTGTATTTAACAGATGAAAATAGTGATTGTAGATGTTTCAGTATCTTTAACTCTTCCTTCTTATATAGTCATACTAACCAATCCTGTGCCAAATATAAAACTCTACGCCTCCTAGTTTTCAATTAGATGTTCTATCATTCATTATTAAACTACAACAGATTCAGAGAGAAACAGGCATTATATATAGGAAAAATATTTTGTTTCTTGATATGATAACAGAAATGAATAGAAAAGTCGAAAAAGCAAGCACTTACCTGGGAGATAGTTAATTTCCTGACATCTTCGTCCAGTGTAAGAAGCAGGACACCTAATTTTAATGAGAGAAAAAATTGTTAATTTCATCATTTGAATTAACAAATATTTACATGTTTTACCATTAATAGAAAAAGTAATAAAAAAAAAAAGTATATTTTTAAAGTTTTTTCTGAAATGTTTAAATAAAAACTTTTCAAACAACTTCTTGTTCTCATTTACACCTGGTCAATCAAAATGTGTATTATTTCAGCGATTTTGAATACAATTATCTTTAAAAATGTCAATTGTCAATGATGCAGTTAACCTGAAAATATTTAAAAATAAAAATAAAATATTTTCTCCAACTGAATTTGAGCACAAGAATCAGAACGGACAATCAGCTTTTAAATTATTCTTACTAAACTTGATCATTAAAAAATTAAAAGTAATTACTAATTTGTAAAGTAATTAACAAACAATATAACTGAAGTAAAATAATTTTGGAAAATAATGGCTATGAAGATTCTAACTTCATCTACTTATTGTGAGCAAAGGGACATAACTGATAAAAGGACTTGTCAAGCAACCAAGTCAAAGTAACAAGAGATCCATATGTTACAGTTCTATATTAATCTGAAAAAGGACTTTCAAAGCTACATGATTAATGTGGAAAAAAACTGCACAAGCCATTAAATTCAAGCAATCCTAATTGATCTGGATAGATTCATTATATAAAGCTATGCAAGGTTAAAATCTATAAAGTTTTGTATAACAAGATCAGATATAACTTTAAGCAACAAAAAACAGTTTATCCTGACCCTTTCAGTTAAAAAGTTATAATTCTTTCTAACAAAGAATATCAATTTTATTTTTGGCAGTTATCTACAAGCCCAAGCATTTTCACCTCATGTAAACATTATCTATCTCAAAGAAGAAAGAAAAGAAAAAGAGTTTAAATTTCCAACAGGAATAATCTCAAGTTATGATTATTTATATTGTTTGATTAGGTTAGCATTTATAGCTAAAGAAAAAGTAAAAATTGAAAATAAAGGGTTGCCTTACTGGCAGGCAGATACCCGAGTCCCTCCCAAGAGCATGGCGAAACACCTTCCTCCATTGAGACATCCTGTCTTCTGAATTTCTTCACTGGAACAATTCAGCCATCTTTCTGTGTAGATTGTGGTTACCTCAGTGGTGGCTTGGCTAGTGGTGGTAGTGGTGGCAGTGGGTCTGGCAGGCTTTCGACCACATGCATCTGAGCAAGAAAATGGTTAGAAGGAAATTGCCATCATAACAGGTTATAGACAAAATCTCCTGAGAAAATATGAAAATAGTTTTCAGCTACATATTTTAGTGCAAATATTTACAAAAAGAATTTTATTTATTTTACAAACAATATTTCTGTTTTAATGAACTTTTTTTTATTAACTAATTAGTTTATTTTGTGAGTGTGTGTGTGTACATGCACACACACATATATATGCATATATATGTATGACCATAAAAAAATTTTTAATTTAAAGGAAAACAACTAAATCATGGCTAAAAAACAATATTAATTAATTTTCAGTTAACAACATGCCAAAAACTTATGTCACCATAATTTTCCATATTTTAACAAAGAGATTTTTGTAATATTTTATAGCATTTTCTAATTCATATTTTAATACAAGCTTGGGAGAAATGAATAAATTTCCATAGAGCTATCATAATTTCCTCTCTCTTTCTCTATTATATATATATATATATATATATATATATATATATTTCTTGTACCCTTTGAAAGAGTGATATATACCACTCTTACATCGAAATAACACAAAATTCATAATTCTACCCTCTAAAACTCTACTAAACCTGTAAATAAATTAGTTATCCCTGGTACTAGGATCTTTACCACTACATCCAAGATACTCAGATATATAACTAGGAAGAAAAATAAATACAACACCAATACAGACACTGGTATTTATTAAATAATTTGCTTACAATGTAAAAGCATTTATATCGGAGAGACACCTAAAAGCCTGTATCTACAAGCATAAAAGAGATTTATATTTAGACAACCATTTGAACTTGCTCATAATACACAAAACCAAAACTGGCCATAACATTGATTTTACAAATGCCACCCCTAATAAAAAAAACATAATTATTTACATTAAAAATACTCCAAGGGATTGCTAATAACAATATTGCAAACTTTAAACACATGTCAAAAACATTATATTGCAAAAAAAATCTTTATTGAAACCATTTTTAAAGAATCTAACATATGTTTATCTGAAACAAATAAAATGTATGTAAAAACGTCCCAAAGCAACATGAAAAACATCACCAAACATAATGTCTACTAGACATACACATATTAAGAATATACATTATCATCTGAATCCCACATAGAATTATTATGATACACTTACATACATAAAGTAATATTTATGTTTTTTCAGTTAGGCTTGGAATTTGTTAATTTCTTCAAACTGGATGCATTTTCTCTCCATAAATTTGGAATGCCACAGATTATACTAATGTTTAACAAGTTGAATGCATTGGAAGCATGATTAATGAATGAAAATCAAACAACACCTGTCTATATTTCTGAGATGAGGTATTATGTACATTATTTACATTATTCGGACTATTGTCCTCATCTTTGTCTCCATGTTTATCAGAACGTTTCAGGTGTTGTACACTCTGGCCTTCTTCAGGTGGTTGGAATGTCGAACTGAACCCTTTATTTCGCTCACTGGGGTAGACTGTTCTAGTTCCATGTGCCATGTTTAATGGATGTCAGTTATCAGTTATCTCCTGTTAATTTCCATCTGAAAGTTCTCCACTGCCTTAACCTCTTTGGGTCATGTCACTGGATCTAAACAACGCCTTTATCCCCTGTGCTATGTGTCCTTGAGGACATCTGTCTATGAATTTCTGGGTATTATGAACCTAATGTCTTCAGCAACCATTTTTACCAGTGCTCATATTACAATTTTTTGCTGTTATCATTACATGTTTTTACCAGAGCTCATATTGCAACTATTTTTGGAAGTTTTTGTTTTCAACTCCCACCATCCATATAGCATAAAGAAAGGGATCACCCACTGCTTATAACACTGAGCAAAAGTGGCGACCCAGAGACATTAGATAAAGAATTGGTCAGTATAAGTAGTACCCTACAACGTAACAACTACCCTGGGTACATGGCAGTAGCCTCCAAAGACTGGGATAGGCGGGGACAAGAGGAGGAGGAGGAGGAGGAGGAGGAGGACAACAACACTCGGAAAACAGTCTGCCTGCCTTATGTGAAGGGGTTATCAGAAAAAATACAAAGGATCTACGGTCCATATAATATCTGGACAACCTTCAAAAACTTGACGACACTTCGCAGATATCTCTCCTGAGTAAGACTCCCCATAGAGGAGAACATGACTAAAGACTGTGTGTACGCTATCCCGTGCAGCTGTGGAAAGAAATATAAAGGAGAAACAGGCCGCCCCCTTAAGGTGAGGCTTCAAGAACACCAGAAAGCTGTAACATGAAGGGAAGTGGAAAAATCAGGTGTGGCTGACCACATATGGAGAGAGAAGGGAGATCACCGCCCTCTGTGGGATCAGGTTGAGATCATAGACAAGGAACACCATTGGAAAATTCGTAAACTTAAGGAATCAGCACATATGCTAGGCCACAAAAATCTCCTGAGGCGACCAAGCATAGAAATTAATACAATATGGGAACCAGTAATAAGGAGTGCCAGAGAAAAGCAATAATAACAACAAAGTTGCAATATGAGCTCTGGTAAAATTATGTAATGATAACAGCAAAAAATTGCAATATGAGCACTGGTAAAAATGGTTGTTGAAGACATTAGGTTTATAATACCCAGAAATTCATACACAGATATCCTCAAGGACACATAGAGTGGATAAAGGCGTTGGTTAGATCCAGTGACAGGACCCAAAGAGTGTGAGTTCAATACCCGGTTAAGGCAATGATAACAGCAAAAAACTTTCAGATGGAAATTAACAGGAGATAACTGATAACTGACATCCATTAATCATGGAACTAGAACAGTCTATCTTTGTGAGCGAAATATAGGGTTCAGTTGACATTCCAACCACCTAAAGAAGGCTGAAACATGATAAACATGGCGACAAAGATGAGGACAATAGTCCAAATAATGTATCAAACAACACATAAGTAAAAATTCCAGAATTTTTTCCTTCTTTGCCATATCTCATTTTCTAATGAAGCTTTAATAAAAGTGAGACATGTTATATTGATAAATGCTTTATCATTTTATCATGTGCCAATCCACATTTGATCCCTACTTATATCTATATAAATAAAATATTTGTTGCTTAGCTGATTTATAGTTAAAGAGACTATTTAAAAGGGAATTTTGCAAACTGAGTTTCTAAAATATTTTGCTTATTCTTTTGTGTAAGGATTAATAACTATTCCCAATAGAATAAAAGTCAATGTATTAATTTTATATTATTTTTATATCAATCAGAATATGAATAATATTAATATCTGTTAATATGTTTATAAAATTATGCAAATCTTTAAAACACATTGCATATATATATATATATATATATATATATATTTGTGTGAGAATCTTATAGCTTATGATTGCTTTTGTGTGACTTTCTTGTTATGCATCCAAAACTTTTCTTCTTCAGATTTAGATTTCTAGATAGATTCTCAGAAATTTAGGTTACCATTCAAAATATACAAAATCAACAATATTCTCAGTTTCAAGGCACTGAAAGCCATATTTAGTAAAATGCTTAAGCCCAGGAAAAATGAAAAAATAATGAATAAAACCATAGAAAAACAAATATTTCAATTAATTCCAACCTGTGTAGAATTATTATTTGGGAGAATGAGATCAGGATCATTGGATATAAAAACCAGAGAGATGTTTTTTAGTAAATAAATACTTATTTATAGTTCATGAAAAGTAAGTGAATAATAAAAACTGATCTTATCATATTTTTACTAGAGAAAATAAAAAATAATCAGGATGTAAAAAAAAAAACCCCAGAAGAGAATCACTTGCAGATAAAGAGGGTTTTTTTTCCTAATGGTTTACAGAACTGAGATTCATGAAATGAAAAAAAAATTAACTGATGGCTTAGAACTTTGGAAT
Organism: Acanthosepion esculentum; assembly: GCA_964036315.1. Taxonomy (NCBI): domain Eukaryota; kingdom Metazoa; phylum Mollusca; class Cephalopoda; order Sepiida; family Sepiidae; genus Acanthosepion; species Acanthosepion esculentum. The sequence continues at coordinate 2,848,399 of OZ038487.1, read as the reverse complement.
CCACATATCTTAATATTATATAAATCACTATTACTACACATTTTATGGAAGACATAAATGAAAGCTATTAACATACATTAATAATATTTCAGCAAGTTAAAACATGTTTTAGTGTAATGTTTATTATGGCATATTTGCAAATTTTATTGCTTATAACATGTGAAATTGAAACAAATTATAAAGTTCCATAATAGTTGTTATATTTAGTATATGAAATGTGCATGCAATCTTAGAGAACTTATGTAGTAATAGTTAATGTTTTCTGATTGTATTTCCATGTTGTCTGACAAAAAATGAGTAAGTTCAAAATAAGTTGTTGCAATGATAACTCTAAGATCCTTACTTTTAGTCCCTTTAATACATGTCCTCTCCAGCAGAAATCCAGTTGAAAGTGGCAGCAACATCCACGAGAGTGGAAGTGAAGTGACAATGTGTAGGGATATCATTTTAACAAGACAAAATCCTCTTCTTTACTGACAAACAACAGCTTTCATTTGGACAGCTGGCAGAATCTACACGGACACAACTACATAGATATTTATGATAGTTATAAAGATTACAGCGATAAGGAGGAGTAAATTAAATAAATTGCTAAAACAAAAGGTAAGTGGAAAAAATATGAAACTAGTAGAAATGTATATACCTGCACTGCCTGAAATATAGTGAGTGTTAACAAGTGAATCTTTCACCCATGAGTTCAGTCCTAAAACCACTTCTGGGCTTTATACACAGTAATCTTAGTAAATATCTTCATACACTGATGTGCCAAAAGTCATGGAATAGCAGTATGTAAAGATAATGGTAGATAGCACCACTATACCATAATGTCATGGAAATATATCAGCTATGCTCATGGCAAGGTGAATTAGTGAAGTTTGAATGAGACATGATATTGGGTGCCAGATTGCATTTTTGAAAGTGTGTGGACATATGTAAGAATACCTGATAGAAGGCATTACTACACAGTGTCCAAGTCTCTAATGACCATGACCAGGGGCACTACTACTAGCATGTAATAAGAGGCAAGTGACAGGAGTTCAAATTGCATACATATTCTATGCAGGAGGTACCAAATTATATATATATATATATATATATATATATATATTTATCCAGCAAGTTAGTTCAGCATTCACTAGTTTCCAAGGGAGGAGAAAGTCAACCATGTTGCTAATATTAACTCTATGACACCAGACACAACATGTCACCTTGGCTTATGACATCACTAATTGGACCATGGAGGATTGGCAACATGTGGCATGATGAATCATGGTTACAGTTGTTTCAGTCTGATGGTAGGGTTTGGGTGTGGCACTTACACCATGAGGCCATAGATTACTTCATGATAATTTGCACTCATTCATAGACTCCACAGAACCCAACTGATGGATTATTCCAGTAAAATAATGCATCATGTCATCAGGCCCAAGTTGCTCTGAATTGATTTGAGCTGTATTTGAGAGAACTCTATTGAATGGTGTTGTAGCCATCATGTTTGCCTACTATGTGACTGATCAAACAATTATGGAATATAGTGGGGAGGTCAAGTCACATGAAAGATCCTACACTAATAAGACAGCTACTGAGAAAGTATGGCTCAAAATCTTTTCCAACTTCTTGTTGAATTGATGCACATGTTGAGTTATTACAGTTTGCAAGTTTAAGTTTAAAGTGGGATTCTACAAGAGGCACCAGTCCCATGATTGTTGGCATGTCAGTTTATATACATTATCTTACTGATATTTCTCCTCTCATATATATATATATATTACATAAAATGAATGCAGATTGAATTACTTCTCAGTTACATTAACTTGAATATATATGCAAATATTTACTCTATGAAAAATAATCTGATAATCCCATACAATTATTTTTATCTCCTCATTTGCCCTTTGATGATTATATCTACACTAATTTACCCATAAAATATAAAAATATTTAAGTAATTTAACAAATGCTTTGGCTATATTTTATGCATGAGTAACTTTGGATTTCTAGCTATACAATTAACTATTGTTGCACAAAAGAATTCTGCTTTCAAATCATTAAAAGTAAAAAATATCAAAAGAAATCTAAAAAAAAAAAAAAATGAAAGAAATAAAAAGCAATATATTAATGACATGAACGTCCTATGTATGAAATATATTTCCTTGTTATAGCAATAATTTTCACTTAATATCAAGTAATGCCTCACATTACCATAACAATGTAACATCATTAGTAAGTTGGAAGTTCAGGCTGTGTGACCTACATATATATATATATATATATATATATATATATATATATCACAGTGTTTTATATAAAATAGACATTTAAATTTGTAATGTAGCTATATATCTGTGACATATTGGTTAGGTTAGTTTTTGTTTAATGGCCTTTCAACTGCGATGGATCATTTCACAACATCCAGGTGAATATATACACAGACACACAATATATATATATATATATATATATATATATATATATATATATATATCCTCACTGATAGAGGGCTCAATTGGAGAGCTTCAGTTAGTCTTAAATAGTTTGTTTTATGTCAATTTGAAATGTTTAAACTAGTCCTTCTTATATAGCCACATGTAAACAATTTTTAAAGGAACTTAAAATTCCTATTTCTTTTAGAATCCTATTATCTGGCCAGGGACAACATCTTTGAATAATATTTTTATATTAGTGACATTGTAGTATTACTTATATGATTAGGTATTTTACATTAAATCAGAATGTGCTTAACTGTCAACCTATGATTGCAATGTGTACATCAAGGTATATCCTCAGCTCTTAGCAGGCACACATGTGTTAATCTTTTATGGCCAATATGAACTCTAGCATTGTGTTCTCTCTTTGCCCATTTAATAGTTTTGTGTTTTCCTGTCTGATGGTTGGTTGGCATTCATAAAGTTTGCTTCCTTGGAATGTGTCCCATATTGCTTGCCATTTACTTTTTATGATGTAATTAATTTTCTTTTTAAAATCTGTAGTGTATAGTGTATTTTTATATTGGCTATTTCAATGTTATGTGTTTTTTACCCCTTATACCAACATGGCCTGGTATCTGCTAAAACAACAGATTTTTGTGATTTCACCAGGTTTTTATAACTCTCCAGCATGTCTACAATGTAGGAGAGGTTAGTTGTTTTTTCTTTTAGGGTAACCAGAGAAATTAGAGAGTCTGTAAATATCATGATGTGCTCTACCAAGCCCCCTATAGAATCAAAGGCCTACTTCAGTTCCATTGTAAAAAAATGGAAGTATCATCAGGCAGTCTCATTTGATTTTTGTTACACTTATCTGTGACTGCAGCTCCCATTTTATCCAAAATTTTAAATCGATCTGTATATTGTCCTATAGCAATGGTATTTATCTCTTTGAACTTTTAGAGAAAAAGGAAACAAAAAGGACACATACATAACATCAGAAAGAGAGAACTGAAATTTCTAGGTCATGTAATTAATTAAGAGGACTTGGAAATTCAACACTCACAAGACATATTGAAAGCAAGAGGATCAGAGGAATATATCACATAACTAACAAGCTTGTGTAAGTGGATAACAGAACAGATTTTAAGAGAAATAGTAAAAAGACAATATTTACTAAGAGCTACAAAGGACAGGAAATTGTGGAGAGCCATGATTGCCAACAATCTCCTGAAGAGACATGACACAGAAGAAATAGCTTCTTTAGGTAGGATAATCATGCAGAACTATAAGTTATACATCTATATACCATTTTCAACCTAATGAAAGCTCTATATACCTTTTCAGTCTGCTCCCCAATCTGTTTATGATATGACTTTTTATAAATTTAGGGCTTTTATGCATTTTTAGTTGAGAATCAGGATATAGGGACTGCTTATTACAAAAAGGCATGCCTACAGTTTGGGTTTTAGAAAAGTGAAAATTGGAACTTTTAAAATGATTTTTTTGATGTTCAATGGCTCCCCTGCATTCAGTTGTGAACCAAGGTTTATGTCTGACTTGTGTTTTGGCTGAGGACTTACAGATTGTTAAGCTATTTAGATTAATAAATTTGTGAAACGTGTCAGTGAGTTTAGTTCACAGATTAATTTATTGGTAATTAAGAATTAACAGAAGTCTCATGAATACCTGGAAGTTTGCCTTATGAAATTGCCATTTAAGGAGTCTCTCCTCTGGTATTGCTTTATTGGAGTCAATAAAAATAGGAGAGTGGTCACTCACACATTGATCTTTATATATTCTCTACTAGAAATCCATGTAGGGTTAGGAGGAGCAAATTGATAGATCTGTGGCTGACATAGAACCAGAAGATTGATAGAGATAATTGTAGGATTTGTAAATAAATATTTGTAATAAATATAAGTTTGTATTTGTTTTTCACCCAATTAGACTGAATTTTTTGCAGCCCCAAAGTTTGCTATTGTCATTAAAATCTCCGACCAATAGAAAATGAATGGGTAATTGATCGATTAGTCTATTAATTTTAGTTTGTCCTAATTTTTACCCAGGAGGGATGTATAGTGTGCATATAATTACTGTATAATGAAGAGAGGTTTTATTATCTATGGCTTGTAAGTGTACTATCTCATGTTAGGTCATACCTTTTACCCATATTGAGGTACCACCAGTTGATCTATTATCTATGGCTGACCAGGACATTTTATAGCTTTTATATCTTTCCAAGAATAGGTTGTCAAATTCTTTTTGCATTGTTTCTTGTAAGCAGATTATATTTGGATTATAGTCTGCCATCAGTCATTTGACTTCATAATTTGATCTAATTCCCCTATAGTTCTATTGCAAAATGCTTGCTTTACAGATCATGTTTATTCTATTCTGGCTTTGTTGATGATAGATCATCCTCTGTTTCCATCTTGAATTTACTCTCATAATTATCAATGTCCATGTGATCCCTACTATTTGATCAGCTTCTAGGTTAATGTTTTGGGTCTTGAGTTTTTGTTTGGCATTTTGCTTGTCTTTAGATTTTTTTCCATTTTTTTTCTTTTTAGGTATCTTTACTTTCTTGAGAGTTAGTATTTTGGAGGTTTTCAGTTTTCTCTGATTCAAATGCTTCAAATCAATTTTGTATTGGAATACCTGGCAGTTTTGTTTTATTTGATTTTAATGATTTATGTTCTAAGTTAGTTGGATTTAGTTCTTTGGTAGGCATCTGATTCATTTTTGTTGGTATGGTGTTTGATTCTGGTTTTGTTGTTGTGGATTTTAGTTCTTTGTGTATTGGTGTAAGTTCATTTATGAGTGAAGTTATCTCATCATATTTCAATCACAATAGTTTACTTATTGCTGTGTCCATATTTTTTATATCCTTGGTTAATAAGTCAGGAGCAAATGAATTCGAACCCCATCAGATAATCAATCTAAAGAGCCACATAACTAAGCTTGTCATCTGAATTTTGATGAATAGAGCATGCAATGGAATTAGCCCTGAAATAGAACAAAAACAGTGTGATGTCATTGAAAACACTGTAACAAAGAATGTGATATTTATGCTCAGAATGATAAGTGAAAGAGCAATACAAATGTAAAGGCATATATATCTATGTTTTATAGGTTATGCAAAATTGCTTGACAAGGCATGCCACAAAGAATTGTTAGAACTGTGAGGTAAGCTTGATTCATTTGGAAAGTATATTAGAATTATAAGAATTAAATCTGACAGTACAAAAGTGCTTAACTACTTTCCATTCACCTGTAGACATCAATATAGGAAGCTGGTCCATTTGGGCTTGAATCCAGCAGCCTGCAGGACAGAAGCCAAGTACTGATAGTTGACCCTGTCAAATGGCTTAGACTGATCTAAATTGATCAGCACAGCTTGATTATCATCTACACCCTCTAGGATTGTGCAGATCAGATGCAAGTTGCTCTGAATTGTTTGTCCCTTCACAGCACAAGTCTGCTCAGGTCCCAACAAACTCTTGGCAACTGACTGCAATGATCTTGGCCAAAATATTTAACTCTGTGTTTAGCAGAGTTATGGGCTTATAGTCATCTAAATACTGCCTACCATTCTTGTCCTTTTTCAAGAGCATGATCACACTCCTGGAGATCTGAATGGAGACAAACCCCTGCCAGAACCAGTTGATAAACACGAGTCAAAATTGGAATGAAGATGTGTAACAGTCTCAAGTACAATTCATAGGGCAGACAATCAAGTCCTAGAGACTTGCTACTGCTGGCCCTTTTTAATGCCAAGTGAACTTTGCCCTGTGATTTCACCCTTGCAGTTAGCCACTTCAGTTAGCTCAAACTGAGGAAAGTCAGCCAAATAGCTGTGAAACTAGTCACCACAGAGACCAGGCTCCTTGGTAAAACAGCTGCCAAAATGCCTCACACATGTCTTTGGTCAAACTCAGAGTATGCCCCTATGGGGTATTGACTGCCCGAATGTATTAATCAGAACCATGATGGATCTCTCCCTTGCCAATTCTGCACCCATATTCATCACTATTAGAGATTTTGTTTAAACTATGCCTAACTACCTGACCCTGGTAGTGTTTGATAGCCTCATGCTCCAGAGCCTGCTTGGCTAAACCTATCTCTGGGGAATCAACCCTCCAGCCTCTGCCCGAGACAGACTATCCTTAAGAAACTTTACCTTGTTAGCCTTACTTAGGGTGAATCATTGGCTATATTCAATGGTAAAAGTTTTAAGGCTATCCTTAAACCTCTCCCACCACTTATTCCCCAAAACCGCCCCACTGCACTAATCTAGTCAGCTGTTGCTGTAAGTCCTGCCTGTCGTGTAAAGACACACTGAACTTCCATTGTCCAGCCATTCTAGGCTTAGTACCTAACACCATCCAGGTACAGATGAGTCTATACTCTGAATAGTCTATCTCGTAGAATGTGGGACAATCTAGCAAATTAAATTGACCCTTCTCAGTAACATTCTATCCAGGTAGCTGTCTACTCAGAGAGATGGCAACTTAAGAGCCCACATCCACATCTCCGACCCTGGATGATCAACCTGGTATCTATCGACAAGCCCAAACTCATTGATCAGATCAACCAGGCGATGATCGCCTGACCTCTCATTTCCTTCCCCAATGTCTATCTTGAGGTCTAGGATGGCATTTCTGTCCCCCATTAAGACTAAGCATGATGATTCCACCAGGGGTGGCCCCAACCTACGGAAAAATGCGACACTTTCTGTCTGATCATTGGGTGCATAAACTGCAATGATATGAAATGAACTATCAACTACCTCCTCCCCCCCTGTATCAACATAGAGAAAATCTACATGCAGGGTACATTTACCCAGCAAGGAAACACCTCTGGCCAGCTGGTCTCCATATGCTGAATAGAACACAAAATCGCTAGATAACATACAAGCATCAACATCACAAACAAAGTGTATCTCCTGGATACATCTACCCCGAAGGACAAGAGATCATGAAGCAGAAGGGCAGCCTTACCCCGATCTCTCAAGCTCATCACATTTAAGCTGGCTAGATTGATAGACATTAATTAAGTTTAAACCCTTAATTGCAGACTGGAAAAAAATCTGTGGGGGTCAAAACCCCATCGGATTGTCTCAGTCTACTGGCACCAATATTAGACATAATTCATCTGTTCAAGACAATGCCACCAATGTCTGTCAGGAAAGTGAGTTTAAGGGCCCTATATAATGAGGGGTGGAGCAACACTTGCAAATATTTTGACCATTTTCTTCAGCTCCAGCGACTATCTGGGCCATCCAGGTTTTCAGGAACGCATGTTTTGCCCCCACCAAGTGATCCAGCACTTTGAGGTTCCCTCCAGTATTTCTAATGAGGGTAATCACTGGGGCATTTGAAAAGTTCCTGGGATCCCTCATAGACTTACCATCCATGGAGGTACATTTGAAGAGTGGCCTCAAGAAGGACTTCCTTTGAGAGGAAAGGTCACTCTCAATGGCCTGTCTGCTCACCGGGCAAAGTTTCTCCCCCTTGGGTAAAGATTGTTTTCTTTTTTCTTGGTAAGGGTTTGAGGAGAGAGATGACAGAGGCCTAGAAGGGGAAGAAGAGAGGCTCCTTGCCTTACTTGACAGATATTTAGATCTTACTGGCAGGCAAAGAAGAGGTGGATTGGGTCTTGGCTTCTACCAGGGTGTTTTCTACCCTACTTCGACCAGATTTCTTTTCTTTTTTCATGATCTTCTAGTCTTCCTTTTCTTCCTCTCTCTCACTTTTCAGAGAGGACTGAGACAAAGGCATCTTCTCCACCTCCATGTAGAGGTCTAACTCTGGGAGAGCCATTGGCTCCAATGGCTGCTGTGGTTGCATGAGCTGCTGCTGCTGTTCAGCCTGCTCCTGTTGCTGATACTGAGGCTGCTGCTCTTTTGGTGGTGCTTTCTGCCACTGCTCCTTCAGACGCTGCTGCTATTGCTGCTCCCTCAGGTACTCAAGGCCATTGTTGCTGATCTCCTGACTCCTATATCGCTGTTTTTTTGTGTGAAATGTCCTTTGGTGGTACATCCTGCTGGAGAGGAGGTGCAACTGACTTTTTACCCTTCTTATGACTACGGTTGTACTGTTTGCTAAACAACAGTCTGGAACTATTGTTATTATGGATCTCTTGAATTCACTCCACAAAAAAGTAATAACTGTGCCAGAAAACAAGAAGCTGCTAGCCTTCAATATTCATATGTTCTCTATTGAAAAGCTTTAAAAAGTTTGATTGGTTTAAAGATATTTGATGATGTCCATATCCTCTTCAAGTAACATTAGACAGCTACTATGATGGCATATTGACAAAATCTGAAAGGAAGTAGAATACTGACAATCATCAAAAGACAAATCTTTAAAAAGTAAAACATACTCTTGTTTTTTTTTTAATTAAAAGTAGAAATGTTCTGTTCAAATTTCTGGGATGAGGAGTTATCATTATTTACATTCAGACTATCATCCTCATCTTTGTTGTTATTATCACAATGTCTTAGTCATTGTGCTCTCTGGCCATCACCAGGTGCTTGTCAAACTATGGACTGAACCCTATATTTAATCTGCAGGAGTAGATTGTCTAGGGATATCTCATCTAGTTCTTAATTTAGTATGCTTCAGTTATTGCTCACCATTTTCATTGAGTATGTCTACATAGAGATTGAATTCATAATTTCTATGTCAACAAATTCATGAACCTACATTTAAATCCACTGGGCTATTGTTCTATGACACAATCCCGAGTGTAGAATTTGGAGCCTTAAACCTAATCTGCCTGCTGATGACATTGCAACTGCTTGTTGTGTTTGACTGTATTTATCAAGACTTCTCCTATCTTACAACTGCTATTGAAGCCTTGCTGTCATTTTGCTTTGTTTATTTATTAACAGCTTCCACACAATGTTTATTTCTATTTTAGGCCTATTGAGGAGGCTCTCATAGATTAGTATATGCACGGATTCCTTTAGGCATTTGATTCTTCAATGTTCTTCCCAGTCTAGTATTTTTTTACTTAACTAGTGGTTGGTGGCTATCATCCTGATCCATACAATAGCAGACATATCTAATTTCATTGTCTCATTCCTAATTATGCTATAAAAGTAGGCAGTCAAAACAGAATCCACCTACAACCAAAATGCTTAAGTGAAAAAAATGGATCACAAACAAATGCATAAAGGAAAAAGGCCTTCAGATTCTGATACAACATAAATTTTTGAAAAATAATTTATATCTATCACTTTCTGCTTCATGCTAAAGTCACTAAATGTAAAGCTGTTAAAAATGTAATCTGGTATTAAAGGTGAAAACTAATTACCAAAGAAAGAAAAAAAAAACTTTTTAAAAAAAAATTCTCACATTGATGAGAAAAACAAGTCCAGAAATTGGAGATTTCAACTTAAGTAAATTGAGAATGCATATAAAGAAAAACTTAGAAAAAAATCAGTAAAATCTTTGAAATTCACTATTAAGTTTTCAATCTTATTTCTCAGACAGTACTAATCAAATACTCAGTTTTGGTGGAATAAATAAATGCAAATTTTTTAAATGAGTTTAGTGCGATGCTGTAAAGGACAAAGTTTGTATAAATAAAATTAATAATACAGAAATATTAACATCAAAAGGAATATTGACATTTTTCTACATGCTCAACCTGTTCACTTATAACAAATTCTTTTTAACATCAAAAGCAGAAATGTTTGATTAGATGGGGCCATGTATTCGTGTAAGTTTTATAAAATAGCTAATCATGAGAAAATAAATTATATTAGTCAAATTTGAACCATAAGCTCATGATGGACAAGATTATTAGCAGAAAGTTCTATTGTAATCAGATTGCTAAGCTTAACAGTTACACTTGTGGTATTGACCAAGCAGAATAAGTTAGTTCAAGATGAGAATTCAAATTCAAATTTATCCAATACATTAAAATAATCCCTAGAGATCATACTCATTTTACTGAAGTGTCCTCTTTCTTTTTCAAACACAGAAACACTGTATTCTGACTACTTTCTTAGAAGACATTAGTTCACTCCTATTGCACATGGAAATGTTTGTTGAACTCTCTTGGTCCAATTCATACTTCTTAACCTTCAGTAAATGTTTGAGGACACGTACACTGGATTACTGTCAACAACAAAGATCATTTGGACATTGGCAAAGGGACCATTGCTTGCTGAATTGCGCGTTGACAAATATATCAACAATTCTTTTCAAATAGAAAAGATGATCTAAAATATAATTGACAATCTTTTTTCTTTTCAAATTTTTTTTTAAATGAGGTGAAATGGGTGTAATGTTTGCAAAGTTTTTATTTGAAGAGGGAGTTTGAAAAAAACTGAAAGCAGCTACAATAAACAAATCATGTTTCCTTGACCAATGCAAGTAACTTGGATAGGGACATAGAGTTTGTATATTTACATGTAAACTTTTGAGATTATACTCAAGTGCTATGGGAGGTTCACAATAATCTGATCAACATCGTCATGTTAATCTTTTAGCAAACAATCTATGAAAAACAGAATAGCAATAATCAAATTCTCTCAGGAAATGTAAAGTGCTAAGTCTTGAGATAATTATCACCTTACTCAATGGCATCTCTTCCAACTGCAAAATATCTTTTTCTCTCAGTAAAATATTCTTTTAAGGCAAACAAAATATGAATAAGTGACTTGTTCCCCAGGTAACAGATTTTTAAAAAATTTAGTTATTTGAGAGAGAAATTCACTACAATGTTAGAAACAGATTTTTTTGGCAAAATCTATCCATATTGTTAGTTTGAACTATTAAGAAGTTTCACTTTGGATGTTTGGGAAAATTAGGGTCAGTGACTCAGCTCAAATGAAAAGGAAGCAAGAAAAATATATTTTGAAGTTGTTCTTAGATAGAAAGGGGTCTAAAGAAATTTCTGATAATTATAAGGGCATAAAATATACAAATTATTCCATGCAAAAATGAAGGCTGTCATTGATAAGTTACATTTCTTACATCATTTTTTATATTAGATCACATTTAATATATGCAGAAAAAGGGAAGTGATAAGTAGCAGTGTGTGTGTGCATGAGAAAGAATAAATTAACAGGAATGTTCTTTAATACAATGCAAGCAAAAGACTTCTTTAGCATATTTATAGCTGAATTACAGGAATCTTTAATACACATAGAAGGTTGGTGACAGATTGGCAATGTCCATAACCCAAAAATATTTCATCAATCAGGCCCCAAAAATCAAAAACAAAATCTTATTTTCCACATGATAGTTATGGGCTAAGAAAATTGACAATGAAGAAGAAAATATTGTTGGGCAATAAGAATTGAATATTCAATCATCTGTAAACAAACTAATTAAGTGGTCACATTGAACATGTTTAACATAAACATGGTTTTGTCTTTGTGCATTTTATCTTATATTTCAATCCTTGTAAAGTCCAAGAAAAAAAAAATTGATTAATTCTAATTTAAGATAATGGTCTATTTTCCAATGATGCAAAATGGTAACTTAGATTTCATGACAGATAATGACCACACAACTTACAAAAAAAAAGATAAAATAAATTCCTATTTAATATTTCCACCCTTGTACAGACAAACTTTAAAGTTTTAAATATATTGTCACTATATAAAATGCTTACATTTCTAGACAAACATCTATATTGTAATTGGAAGAAAAACAAATGAGAGATACTATGCTGCAGGTGGTTTTACAATATGATAGGCCTCATGTTTTCTGTTAGTTGATGGATTCATGTATAGAAAAAATTATAAAAACATACTAGTTCTTTTTTTTTTTGTTTTTTTTTACATCTATTTGTTTTCTTGTGGCAATAACAAAACTTCATTAACATCACATGAGGAGTGCCCCAGCAATTAAAAAAGTTATCAGGTGATTTTTTCTTAATGGGAGGAGAGAAAAAAATCCATAAAATGTGATAGCTTTATTTAAATGTTTTTTAATTCCATTTTCTAATGCTTAAAATGATATTTTCAAAGGCAGCATATTTATGGCATATATATTATTTCTGGTTCATATATTTTAGAGCTCAAGCCACACAGTAGATATTTAAATTTAAGAAAAACTTTTCATACACACTATCCATTGTCTTTCATGTGTACAGTTGTAAAATATAGGATGAATCTGAGTCTGCTTTCAGGTGAACCACAGCTGCCTTCCATTGCAACACCAGGTTGATGCCTCTCAACACTGTGTTGAGCTCTGCCAAGTTAATATGCTTATATTCATGTACAGTAAACATGCATCCTCGACCAAGGATCCACCACTTTCTACAATGACACCAGTAACCAAAGAGCCTGTGTCAGCCCACACAGTGACTTTGTGTCCATTCATACACCAATTTCCATGTGCCGGATCCTTCTGTACCACTCTGGTGATAAAGTCTTTCAGCATTTGAACCAGGAGTGGTTCCCACACTTCATTATCCCAGCCCATTGTTACCAAGTTTGCTCATCATTTCACAAATGCCATTGCAATGCGGAGCTAACTGCCCACTGGCAGATGTCCAGTTAATTTATCACATAGAGAAAAGATACTCTAATGGGCAAGTATGTTAGGCATCGGTGGGAGCTAACTTGCATGTCTCAATTGAAGTTTACCTTGCCTCTCCCAGAAATGCAAATCCAGCATTCTGGGTACCATTCTTTAGCTGCTCCAGATTCTTGCCAGTCAGTCCAAATTGTGCTCTTATGCAAATCACAGGGAACATACTCTCATTGACAAATATATCATTGATGTATGAGGAACATGGACTTTTGGATGGTTTCGTTTTGTGCAACCATGGTGTTGACAATTGGCTGCATGATCAGCAGTGCCACATTGAGTCAAAACACCAAACAGGTAAGGCAATACCTTTGCCCTTTGATTTCTATTGTTTGAAAGAGCTAGAGAGATTTGTCCACATGAATTTGAGAATATGCTTGGCACAGATCCAACAAAGTGACGTTTGACCCTTCATGTCGCCACTCCCTCAATCTTTGCATGCAAATATCTGTGTTAGCTGTGTATGCATCAACATATTGATTGAGTTCCTGATAATCCATAATAGGTGGACCTGTTTGTTTTCTTACGGCACAGCTATTAGTGGGATTAGTCCCTTAGGAGGCCTGAGCTCTTCTTCAGGATACAGAAGTAGCCAACCATTATCTATCTAGGTTTGCAGCTCTTGAGTGTACTTCACACTGAGCTGCTTTGGTGCAGGATACTCTGGTATCTGGTTCTTTATCATGGGTGGCATCCGGTCACCAGAACACTTCCAGAATACAATCTAGATCTTCCTGTTCCAATCATATTCTGCCTGAAAGTCGGGCATGTTGATGGTGATGTCTGTGCACAAAGGTCAGTCAAGTTGAGAAAAACTTAAGATGCCACTGCTAGTCACACACCCTCTGACCAGCCTCTTGATGACATTGACTCCAAGCAACGCATTGCACCCCAGTAGCTTCCCATCTACAACCAGAACCTCAACATTAATAGGTCACTTGATGCTCACACCAAGTTGACCAAGTCTGACTCCACAGTGTTTAAGGGTTTCATTGTCAACAGTGAGCAGGTCTATTTCTTTCCTCTTCCAGGAGTGACAAAGTGTTCTATTAACAATAGACCATGAGCAACATGTGTTATCACGTGGACACCTGGTAGAAGCTTCTCCGTCTCATCCTGTATCATTTGTGCCACCACTACTGCCAGACCATCAGCTCATCCTTTATAATTGCCCACATAAGGGTATTATGTGTTCAAGATGTTTTACACTGCACATCTTGTATACAAGTTCTACCTTTTTGACTCATTTGTCCACAGATAGGTTGGTGTCTGAACTGAGGGATGTGTTTGATATTGAATTTCACCACTAACATTATGCCTATTGGGAGGTTAAAATAGCTTGTAGCAAAAGAGGTACGGCTGTTTGGAGTACCCATTGTACCTTGTCTTCTCTTCAATTGCAATTGCTTCATCTCTGATGTTCTCTCACTCATGCTAATTTTATTGAGTGACTGAGGCTCAGAAATTGACATAAGCCACAAATTCATCTCACAAAATCTTCAAGTTCAAGTTGTTCTTAAATTGTAGATTTTGGATCCATCATATTTTCTTTCAAGTATTTGGCACACAAGACACATACGAGCATGTTTTGTTCCAGGAGATGAGCTGTTTTCCCTTCTACACTGTCAATTTCATGTGGAGGATATTACAGTTAACAAAAGAATAAGTGGCGGATCAGAGAAGTGTGATATGCTACAAGCATATAACCAGTGTAAAAACTGAAAAATTGTTGAATGAAGCCCCAGAGATGGGATCTCTCTTAAGATTGAAGACAAGAATATTGGTGCATCATTTCAGGGTAAGGAAGGGGACAATCAAATATCTCTGGAGGAGCCTCATGTGTGGCTAAACAAGGTAAACTGTTATGAACATTTTCTAGAAGTGAAGGTCAAATTTAAGAAAATCGTAGAAGTCTTTTAAAGAAGCTATTCTCATTTACTGAATTTTGCTGATTTAATTGCAATTCTTCTAAGATTCAAGAGTTTCTTTGATTAACAAATTAATATAACTTATATTAATATCATAGAATTCTATTTTTGAAGATTGTTTTGCAAAACATGTTTTTCTTGATATGATCATTTAAGATAATAGTAAAATTTATTACTATAATTAATTTTATATCAGTTGAAGTATGAATTAAAAACTTCATTTCTGAACACTTTAAAATTTTTGCTTTGCAGTGAATCTTCTTTAAGAAAAACATAGTCTCAGAGCTAGTCGGATTCGCGAGAGTGGGTGAACATAGTAAATTTATTTTGTGAGATCAGCTGGGCATAAAAATCATGATGCAAAAGAGTACAGTTCAGTTCATTTTTTGAATGTGGTTCTGCTTGTATGGAGAGACTTTGTCAGTTAGAAAGAGATTATTTGGATCAGTTTCACACAGATATCACACTTAAATTAATCAAGAACCAGTAAAGAAAATCAGACCTTAAATTAGTTCATAAAAATATCTGTCAAATCTGATATACCACAAGAGAATATTAAAAGATTCATTAAAATCTTTTAGCCATTAACAAATTTCATAAATAAAATATAAAATTTAGAAATAATTTAAAAACAGATAAAAAAAATATAAAATGTAAGAAACAGAGTCAGCTTTTGTCAATTTGAAATGATAAACTAGTCAGAAGCTGCCAAGTCAAAAATATGTCCAAGTTGTTATGTTGAGGTGATTTGAAGTTGAGCACTTGAACCCTCACTCAGTAAGCAAACAACTGGTACTTACCAACAAAACATTGTAGTGCTAATCCCAGAATAAATATGACTGTAAACAATGCTTGCATTCTTTCTCTCCTGGATTTATGTTTCACCCTGATTAATTAACTGGACACCTGAAAAGAGAAAGGAATTTAGAAAATAATGGCAGGTCAAATGTGCAACATCAAAGAATTTTTAAAGACTGTTGTGAGCTAAGATGTTTAGCTTTATTCAACATAGAATATTGCTATTGTTAATGGAACTCTTCTATGATTAGACTATGGCTATTGGTTGTGTTAAGAGTAGTATCAGTAAGTGGAAGTGGTGGTGAGTTTAGAATAGCAGTCACCACAAGATTCTCCCTCACCAACTAAGAACAGTGCTTGGTGTTATTAAGATTAGGCTAAATTGTTTTATTCAAAATAATCTTGTAAGTACTGGGGTCTTCATTTGATACCTGTAGAATGGCATATGACTGGAGAAGAGTGCTGGGTTATGTCTTTGCTTTGTTCAGGCAAAGGGCTCTCTTGAATGTCAGGTATTTCCACTATTGGGTGCATCTGATCTGCAGCAGCATTCTGCTTTTCTTGCTCAGGCACTGGATTGATGCCATCAGAAGAATTTTGATCTGTTAACCTGTCAGCTTGGGAGGCTAAGTCTCTTAGTGAAACTGTAGTTTCATGTTCATTTTGTAGGCATATGTGTGCATAATGAGAGTTAGCCTTGAGTAGCTCAACTTTATCTACCAGTTGTTCAAACTTATTTTGGTGCATATGACATCTCATCAAAACAATTCTGGGTTGAGGCAACCACAAAAGGAGTGAATGCCTATCTGCTGTCCTCTGCTGTTAATCAAACATTCTCTCATGTAAAATTTCATTAGTAGCTCTACACAACATGAAGAGCCTGGTGAAGTACCATCTCCCACATGAATGCCTGGAGACCTTGTGAATGCAGAGCCAGAGATATCATTCAACAAATTATCTCATTGTAATGTTCTACTAGACTGTTCTCATGCAGATTATAAATAATGTCCAATCTTGTTTCATGACTTGCATACAGCTTCTCTGGCTGGGCACTGTTTATGGGTGTGTTTTCTGAACCCACAGAAGAAACATTTAGCCTTTACAGCAGGTGCAATGGTTTGGTCAGTAGAGGTACTTTTAGAAATATTATCAGAGGCAGCTGCATTAATGGTATATTCATACTTTATATAAGTTTCAGACTTCTTTTTAGCTACCTCTAAAGAATGTGCTTGTTCAAATGCCATCTCCAAGTCTAAGGTTTTGTCTTCCAATAGACATGGGTGAATGTAGCTGGAATATATCCCATTAATAAAGACATCCCTAAAGGTGTTCGTTTTTGCACTCCTTGGCAGTATGAAACCGAAAATTGCAGTATTGTGACAAAAGCCTTAAGTTTTTGAGGTACTGATCCAGACTTTTGTTTGGATCTTGTTTGTAATTGGAGAGAAAGTTGTTAAGTACATGTAATCTAGTTGTACCTTCAGGGTCGATAGTGTCAATAATGTTACCAAAAGTTTTAAAACAGTGGTGCCATTGGTCTGCAGCATCATCTGCATTAGGGTTTGCCTCAAAATGACATGGTTTCAGATATCTTTCCAGTGTGTATGTGGAATAAATTGTGAGCTAAGAAGAAAGCGTTTAGCTTTATTCAACAAAAAATGATGCTATTAACAGAACTCTTCTACATTTAGACTATGACTTTTATTGCTTGTGTTTGGAGTAGTATCAGTAAGTGGATGTGGCAGTTAGAGTAGAATAGTAGGTAGTCACCATGACAAAGACATTGAGATTGGTAATTCTTTTCCTTAACTTTGTGAAAACATTTTAAAAATAAAAAATTATGATATATTTTTAAAATTTTAAATCAATTTCATTAAAACCTGTTCAAAACAAATATTGTTCCAATTTTAGGTATCCATGAAAAGTTGTTCAATATGTGGTTAACATTCTTGAGGTTGAAAAAAAAATCAGGGAAATGAGGAATAATTTTTCAAGTCATAAAAGTAGCTACTGAATAAGACAAAAGGGTAAAGATGCCTTTGTGTCATTTCAAATCAAAATGTTTGTTTAAAGTTTTTAAACTTAACAGAGTTGTTTTGGCAGTGGCTTGCGTGTTAAGCAATACAGAAAACAAAAAGAAGACAAAGTGAGCAGGGAATTATTTTTAATAAGAAACTAGTACATCATTTAAGAAGAAATAATCATTGTTTTAACTTTATAGTCCTTAAGTTTATAAAAGGAAAATATTGGTTTATGAAGATAAAAGTGAAATGTCAGAGAATTTAAATATGGCAACAAATCTTTTGAGTCTCAATCATTGTTGATGCTAGTCTTTGAGCTATTTTTTTTTTTTTACATAGAACAAATGTATTAAGTCTGAATGCTTAATGGAAATTAGGCTGATACAAACATGGAAGGAGACACATGTATTAGGTCACAGAATTCCTGAATTGTTATTAATAAAAAATATTGTACTTCAGTTGGTATTAGGGGATCTGCCCAATGAGAGGAAATAGAAGGATTCATTGGATGAATCTATATCCTATTCATTTTTATTGCAATTCTATGACTAATCACTGATAGAATTACATGAATAGATAAGGATGTGTGTGTATGTATGTGTGTAAACGGACATTGAGGTCAACATCAAGCAGTGACAGACTGTTTCATGCTTAAACAGAATTATCATGGCCTGACAATTGCATTTAAGCATGAAACAGACTGTCACTGCTGGGTGTTGACCTCAATGTTCACTTTTATATTTACATATGCTTTATCCCTGATATTGATCACTTTAACCCATAAGTATAGAATAACTTATATATTTGTGTGTATGTGTGTGCACATAAATTTCATTCTTGCAACTCATTTTTACATGTACAAAAATCAAAGTTAGATCAAAAGAATAAAAATGAGATGGAAATGTTGGGATAATAAAGCAAAGGCAAAAAGGAAAATACCTAAAAAGAAAAAGATAAATACTGAAAATAATAAATTATTATAAAATAAAAGGAACATTTCATATATAATCATACATTTACACATACTTATCTCTACATGTGTATACACACTATTAAGAAAGAGAGAAAGAAATGTAAACTGGATTAAATAAAGGGTTCAGTTTGGAATTCTCTGTAGGTTACCCAAATCAATATACACCTAATGAAGGTCAGTGGGTACAACAGCCAAAACACTGTGATAACAACAACAACAAAGATGAGGACAATAGTCAAAATGTAAGTAGTGTAAATAATGATAACTTCTCGTCCCAGAAATTCAAACAGAAATGAATACAATAAAAATATAGACCAACTGATGTTAACACCAAAAATAGTGATGCAGCATTGATGTTTTAGGTAGTGTAGAAATTTATAATAAGCCATTACCTTTCATTTTCCTTGTGATTATTTAATTTACCGGTATAGACTCTCCTTGTTCCACTGCTCACATCTAGCTATATCATCTAGTTCTTATATTATTTAGCACTGTTCAGCTATTGCTTGACATTTCCACTGAGTGCAAGTATGCACTGCCTGACCCAGAAATTGAACTCAAAACCACTATGTCAACAAATTCACAGGCCAATGCTTTTACCCATAGGTCAATCCCTAGACATGAACACTGGAATGAGAACAGATTAAATAAAAGATTCAGTTTGAAATTCCCTGTAGGTTGCCCAGATTGATATACCCGAGGAAGGTCAGAGGGCACAACGGCCAAAATGTTGTGATAAAAACAAAGATGAAGACAATAGTCTGAATATAAATAGTGTAAATAATGATAACTCCTCAGACCAAAAATTATCTATTGAAGTTTTATCTGCATTTAGAAACCAGTGTTATTGTACATCTTTATATTCCTGTGCATATGGTGCACAACCAGGCTAAGCTGATGAAAGTAAGAGTATCAATATTTCATCCAATCCATCTTCTGTGATATCACAAAGTTGTAAACTGAATCCTGTAGATTATGATGCTTTAGAGGTGCATTATTTATGATTCAAAGTTTCAATCAACTTGTTCCCAAACATGAGAAAAATGAGCAACTTCTGGAAGAACAATCAAAAAATTGTCATTGTTTATTGCTCATAATTATGATGGTTCTTGTGAAACAAAATTGCAGTCTTTAGTACAGGAAGGAAAAAGATGTGCTACTTTTGATACTGAAGTTCTGTTATTGTATATAGAATGATATGGCTTTAGAACTATTTAAACTCTTTAAATGGTTGAGCAATATTTAATTAAGAAACAATCCTCAGCTTAAATGTTCACTTTTGATGATAATATCACATTATTTTCTACAAATACTGACATTTTCTAGATTGTAGGTATGAGGGATGATATAACTACTGATGTAGCAAAATCTAACTAACCTTTACTTCTAATAAAGAAATCTATGAAAAAAGAAAAGTATTTTTTGAATTTTGAGAATGACACTCTGTGAGGAAAAAATAATTAAATTGTAGTTTACTGCTTGAAGTCATTATTCTTACCTCCATTTATGACTGGATAAGAATTCCAGTGATTTCTATTATTCTCCAAAATCAGTGCTGCTAAGGAAAAAAACAATAAATTACATAAACAGTTTAGTAATCCTAATTTCTTAAGTGGATTCATAATGCCAGTATTAATGATTGTAAACAAACATGAAATTCTGTATTGAAGTAGTGTGGATGTCATTAAATTTAGGAAACTTCTTCCTAGACCAATTATCAGTCTTCATATGATGATCAAATTTAATGAAACTAGCATTTCTGAAAACATGAGGTAAAAGCCACTTTCTTGTTGTTCTTTTTGGGTAGTAACTGTGATTAATAACACACTGAGTTGTTTTTCATGTTGGATAACGATTTTTTTGTTTAAAAACAAAAAAAATAATAAAGAAAGAAACTTGTAGAAACACGGTAAGGATTTTAATATGAAAATGGTAGCATTACCAGAAAGTCACTGGAGAAACAATATAGGTAACAGACTTAATACAGTTATTATTAACTTGGTAAACAAGGGTTGCAAATATTCTATGATTTTGAGGTAGCACTTGTTTGGGTTGGATTCTGCTCATAATACTCTTGTTAGCTCTTATTTTCCCCAAATTAGTTGGTTTTTGGTTTTAACCTAGCTATTCCAGGTATCATCAATAATGATCCCCATTTGCAATAGAACTTAACTGAGTCTCCTATAACAAAGAAATTTGAATACATTACATTTGGCCTGGCAAGAATTTCAAAAATTTAATTCTGAGGAGAGAATCAAAGAAGCCTTAAGGAATAATTTGGTACTGACAGATATACTTCTGGCAGTATATTGAGTAGATTTCAGAAATCTACTGGCAGATAGAAGTACTGTTATGATATTAAATATGATTCCAATAACAGTGTTGGTTAGAGTGAATTCAGTAAATTTACTGATTGGTCAAATTTTGTCTGATGTTTTAGAGAGGGTCATTGTTGGTTTCAATATGTATAGAATGATTACTAAAACATCCTCTCCCCAAATTTACAGACAAATTATACAGATACCAACTGGGATTTCTTCCTAACCAATGAAAATGAACCACTTCTTGACTCACCTGTCATGTTTTTGTTCTTGAAGTCAGAACACTACAATCACATCACTATACCCCTTCTGCATGTGAACACCATTATTGCTTTGTGAGATTTTTGTTATATTATCATTGTTTTGCCTAGTTTTGTCTTGTGCATATATTATTTGCTTAGTATTATTTTGCCCTGGTTTTACTTCCTTTTCTTATTGTTCATTGAGAACTTTGTCAATTCTGTTTGTTGAGCCAATTACACTTAACAATGGTCAATTACTTCAAAATCTTAATGTTCAATAGTGATGAAATTAAAAGTGAAATTAAGAACTGGAAGGATAATTATATGTATCATAAAGGTGAAGATCAAGGTCAAAATTTTTGTGTGTTAGAGACAGGTTATTACAGAAAAGAAATTATGTTTTTGCGAAATCTAGACTGGTAGCTTGTGGAACTGAAGACATATTCACTGTTTAAAAGGGAGAAGTTTGCCTTCTCTAGCTTCATCTAATCAATGAGTTTGTCACACAGAGGTTGTCAAGATGCATACTTACATGGTAATAAAATCAAATATTTTTTGAAACTGCTTAGATTTTCAGTGGTAAACTATGGAAAATAGTATATAGTATAGGTGATTCTTCTAGAGTTTGGTACATATATCTTTAGTATAAACTTATTTGTTAAAATGTGTTCTTTAGATAATTGTATTCATCTTCCCTCTTTGTGTTGTGGAGTATCTGATTACCCCCACAAGATGGACTGGTCACAATCTCATCCTCGTTGCCAAATGTTGTGTCATAAATAGGAAAGGTTGACACACATAAGAAATAGTTTATTCTGGAGACTAATATACAGTGCTGTTTGATAAAAGTGACTCACCTGATTTTCTTTATTTAAAAATTTTTTCACCTATTGTTTTTGGGGTCAAACTAATTTTTAATCTTACTAATATAAAGACCCCTTCCCAACCACCTAGTAAAAAAGTTTACTCACCCTAAGGTATTCTATTGATAATTATAATTTTGGATATAAATGAGATTTAGGGAAAAAAACTGTGCAAAAAAAGTGACTAACTTATTTCTTGCAACTAGTAACCAATAGAAACATAACCGAACAGCTTTAAATAAAGAATAATAGAGGTATAATTTATTAGGTATAGGTAATATAGTTTGAAATATTTAATAATCTATGGGTCCTCCTTTATTTTGAATAACCTTTTCAACCCTTTTTGGCATTGACTTCATTAAGTTCTGGCAAATCTCATCTCCAAGCATTGAATTCCATTTGGATATGAAATTTACAATCAAATCCACTTTGTTGCTCAAATGCTTTCTCGAGAGCCTGTACTTTATAATGCTCCATAAGTTTTCTATGGGGTTGAGGTCAGGAGATTGGGGTGGCCATGTCATAACACTCACCTGCTTCTCATAAAAGTATTCCTTCATCAATTTTGATTTGTGACAGGGAGCATTATCCTGCATAAAAATGAGCTTGGTGGGGTCGATTTGCACCCTTTCAGCAGAAGGGAGCAGTCAAGACTCTAAAATTCTCTTGTACTACTCGCTCCTGAGGGTCTTTTCAACAGGTTTTAAGAAACCAGTTCCATGAAAAGAAAAGCATCCCCAGAACATTATACTGAATGGATGCTTGACAGTACTTACTGCTAAATTCAAAGAGCTTTCAAAGCTTCTTCTTTGGATTTTAGATCGCTTATCCTTTGAATTTAGCTCAACTTTTATTTCATCGGAGAAGAGAACATTTAGTAAAAAAAATCAGGTGAGTCACTTTTATCAAACAGCACTGTAGTACGCAATTGAGAACACAGACTAAGACTATTTAACAGCATTCTCTCTTACAGAGGGAGAGGAGTTAATGGTTAATTGTTTATTACATTAATCTGTGTTCTCAACTGTGTACCATATTATTATCTAGAATAAACTACTTATTTTCTATATGTGTGTCAACCTTTCCTATTAACGACACAACACTTTGGTATCTTGATTTTCATAAATTTAATAGATTTGAAGCTAGGTTGACTGCTGAAATTTCTAGTTGTAATCAAATTCTATGCTATAAGTTTCTTCTCCCACACTTGTCACTTGTGGAACACTTCCGACTTTCAGCTTTCCTATCAACTAGGTTTTTCAAAAATTGGAATGCAATGTCAACAATTATCTTCAATCAGCTAGAACCTGATTCTTTTATTGTCCTTTCTATTTCTTTCACTCTCAATCTTGGACACTAGTGGTTTTTATCATCTTGCTTTAGATAAAATGATAAAAAAAATGAGACTTGAATTAATTTTTTGCATTTATGCTGGTAAGTTTCTTTGTGATGATTTTGGCACATTTGAAAAAGTGCTATTAATAAATTGAGAAGTATGTTGGTCTTAACAGTATCTTAACTTATGATGGCATAAATATAGACCAATTTCAATATGCATAATTTCTATCTCTTGTTGTTATCAGTTATTGGTGTGATATGCATAAGACTAGCGAATAATCTGAATCTAAAAAAATAATTTCTGAGACCTAATTGATCAGTTCACTTGGAGAGCTGCTGACACTAGACCTGATATTGTATAATCATATACTGATTAGTATATCTTACAAAATAACTTAACATTTTATTAAAATTGATTATGTTGTGAATAATGATATAAAATTGTTCTTCCAAATGCTCTAGTCAATCATGTTCACATGAGAATTATTCAGATAGTTTTTTAGCCAGTCTTCCTGATGGAGATTCTCAAGGGACATTTATAAATATAAAAGCTCAATGTCACTCGATTTACTAACAATCTAGATAAATTTCCAAATCAATGAGGTTGAATGTGCAAAGACAGTAGTTTACATTGACAACATCATCTGAAAGATATTACATTGTTCTTCTGCCAGAATTGATTGCATGGTAAATAAGAGCTTGATAGATGTTCTATACTCATTTAAAATGAGAGGATTGATGTTAATATTCTGGTTGACATGCAAAACATGACAGATAAATAGAATTTATTGAGTGAATGCTTCACAACAACTCTCAGACTGCTTCATAAAGAAAACAGTATGCACGGAGTAACTACAAGCATCTATAAGTAGAGAGTGATATTTATTATAATGAAATACCAAACATGAAATGATAGCAAAAAGTATTAATATATAATTTTCTGGTATTTGATTAGTACTAGTAATTTTCTGGTACTTAATTTTTCAGAGAAATCCATTTGGTGGCAGCACTAGTGACAGCCATATTGGGACACAATGGTTCCAATATGATGCCACCAGGTGTCCATGAAGGATTATGATGATGAGCCATATCAGATTAGTTGCTGATTTTGGAATTTAAATTTTGCATGATCCATACTTCAGTCTTTAAGTATTGACAAGAAAATAGGTTTAACTTTCAATCAAAAAAAAATTATAACAGCAACACATACATGAATGTGTTAATTGGCCAGACAATTTTTATGAAATCAATGATTCTTCACAAACTTACAATTTAGTTATCTCTTTCAATAATTTAAGCTGAAACATAGATGCCCATTAACCCTTTCAATGTATAAAATTATTTTGTCAATTTGTACAGTTGTCATTAAAAACACATTGATACTTTTCAACAAAAAGAGAAAAATAGGACATCTTTTGTTCATTATGAAAATTGTCATTAATTACAGTATATTTGTCTTTAGTAGTTGGCAATTGTTATTCAAATTCCTATCTGTCAGGTAACCCATACTTAACACTGAAACCTGTTAGTATACTTCTGCTTTTCACTAAACTGAGAAAATAAATTTTAACATAAACCCAGGAGACTCATCTAGACTGCTCTTCCCTGTTCCCACTGTAATAAAAAAGAAAGGATAATAGTATTACTTGATATCACCAGTATGACTACAATACCTAAGTATTTTTTGCAAAATTCTATGCTAATGGCTTAGATTTTAACATTAAGTGAATATGATGAATAAACAAAATGTCAAATGATGTCTCCTTAGAAATTATATAAACTTATATTTTACACTTTTAATGTTTTATACCTTTATTCTTTCTTGTTCGTTTTCATGCATTATTATATTTTTCTCATTGTTTTTTTATTACATTTTCACAATTTCCTTATAAAGCTTAAAAAATGTAAATAAAAACTAAAATGTTAAATGTATAACATTCTTGTTTCTACCTCAAATATTAAGTATATTTTTCTTTAGAGTTAGTTTCCGATACTATATATTTATCAGCTTTAATAATATATATATATATATATATATATATATATATATATATATATAAATAAAGGATGAAAGCTGACCAGAGCACACTACCATGGTTTTGACCTCTATGGTCTCCTAAGGTGGTTTGTTTTTATATATATATATATGTATATATATATATATATATATATATATATATATCTCAATCACATTTTTTAATTATGTGAAGATAATTTTAATTGGTTTATAAGATTTTCATTTCATTTTGAGTAAAAGCTAGAAATAGAAGGTTAATATTACTCATGTTTGGAAAACTGACAAAATAAAAAATATATTCAGAAAATATCCATCTTTGTCATAGTTTATGTTTAATAAAATGACTCTCTGAGCAACATTTTAGTTATATTAGTTCTAGGACAAAGTATTTGAGGGACAGCTTTCATCCTTGGGACCTTTGTAAAATGAAAGGTGCCTCATGCCAACAATTTTTCATGTAATTACTTTTCTTCATTCAATGCATTTATTTCCATTTGTGACATACACATGTTTTTCTTTGGGTGGTGGAGGTGAATCTGGAGATTTCTGTTCAATTTCATTGTGTATTTAAGTTTAAAAGGTAAACAAAAACAAAAAATGCCTTCAATTCTGGACTCAATGTATGTTTTGGAAAGAGTAACAGAAATATCATTTTTATTTCAAGCTGAATCAGTAATTTCTCTAAGTGCTTAAAACAAAACAATACATGTGAAAAATAAAGAAAACATATTCACTGACTGGTAAGATGACAATCAACATGTTAAATTCCTTCCAGGTAATTTTTGATGTGCAAAAACAATCTTTGCATGTTTCAAACAGATATTGTTACTTATAGAAGGCTCAGATAAAGAAAAAGGATACCAAAGTTAATATGTTTGGATTGGCTCTTGTGCAAATAATGAAGGAACATAAAATAATACAAGCTACAAGATCAGTGAAATGAGTATTTTTACAAATCCTTATAAACCCAATTTCCGTCAGCCATCATAAACAGACTTGTAATCAATCAAGTGACATTCTAAATCCCCAAGTAAACAGACTTATCAGATATTGTGCTTGCAACTCAATAATAGAGAAAATTTCTCTTTCAGTCTTTAGAGGAAATACAATTTTTCTGTTGCTCAATTTCCATGCCCTTTACACATTCAAAAGAAACACTTAATCGAATAGAAGTAGACAATATTACAGCAGCAACTTTATAGAACCATTCCTCTCTACTGCTATTCAAAAAGCTATCAGCATAAGCATCAACTAAGCAATACACCAATTACAAAAAAAAGAAACTTAATTGCATTCTTGCAGCTGGTCACTTTTCCCTTAACTTATGCAACAATTGATTTGGTTAAAATTCTAACTAAAGCAAGAACAGACAGTAATAGTGTTAGAACAATTATGTTTTTTCAGCTTATCAACCTGTTGCAGGTTATTTAAAAGTCAGGAAATATTTTTAGATTGTAAGAATTTTTTGGAGATAATGATTTTCTGATACATGCTCCACTAATTAGCCTATAGCTGAAGGGAGAAAAAATGGATTCATAAATTTCCCAAAGGTATTTGCCTGTCAGTGAATATAAAAACCCTGACTGGAATTGACTCACCAATTTTCAATTCCAAACTGTTATACATTGCACTACCCACACATACAAAGCTTACAGCCCCAGGCACCTATCTAGGTAGTGAATATTCTCCACCAGGTGAGTTCTCTCATTTGTCAATCATTCCTCCATACTACACTACATGCTTACTTATGCTACCGACTAATTTTTGAAGCTCACTCTCCTGGTCAGGAACATGTTGTCAAACAGACTATTCTTTGTGGACCTTAGTGGTAAATGCAGCTAATGGCGGACACAAAAGAATGATTCTTCTCAAGGTAGCATGCTTGCTCACCTCCTCTTCAATATCTATACAAATGATCAGCTCATCCACCTAAATACTAGTTTTCTCTATATAGATGATCTCTGTATTGCATCTCAAAAACAATCTTTTGAGGAAGTTGAGACCTCACTCACCAGTTCTCTGAGTAGCTTTATCTCATGCTATACTATGCTGTCAATCACCTTTGAGCCAACCCTGACAAGTCCCAAATCAGTGCCTTCCACCTATGAAACACGGAAGATAACTGCTAGCACAAGATCAGCTGGTGTGGAAAATGGTTTGAGTACACTTCCAAGTCTATCTACCTTGTGCTCACTCTGGACTAGTCCTTTACATACAAGGATCACAAAGACTAAAGCTAAGATTGGCTCAAGAAATATCATCCTAAAGAAGCTAGTTAACATCAAATTGGGTGCCCATGCTAGTACAATCTGTACCATAGCCTTTGCTACTCCACAAAAGCATATGCCTCACCAGTGTGAAGCAGATCATTCCATGCAAAGAAAATTGACTTAAACACCTCTTGCAGATCAATTACTGGGTGTCTCAAGCCAACCAAAGTAGATGACCTCTACTTGCTTAGGTGCATTACTCCCCCTTACATTGAGAAGTTGAAGCAGGAAACTGACCCTTGATAAAGAGTTTTAAGTCAAGACACAGCTTTCTACATTCAGTCGAACCACTGAACATCAGAGCACCTAGTCAGTGTCTCTCCCTGTGGTGCAAGCACCTTAACACCATGGAACATAGGTTCTTTCTCACAGAAATACAGAATCCCTTCTCCACAAGCTCCTGTGATGCCTAGCCGTTCTGATCCTGCCTGAATAGCCGTTGGCTGCTGTAGAACCAACCTTCAGAAATGGGGATATACCACTGATAATGATTGAACTAGCAATGTGGGCAATTAAAAATTATGGAGTATCTTCTACTTTGCTCCAATCTTGAAGATTCATGCACACTTAATGACCTTGAAATCATAACCCACCACACAAGGTTCTATGTGAAATACTTGATGGATGTAGTATAGTGACTTGATAAGATTGTGCTAATAGGAAGAGTAAAAGGAATATTTCTACAAAAGAAAAATTCTGACACATATTTAACAATAGCAATGCTAAAAAGTATTAACAGTATATATATATATATATATATGAACTGAAAGACACTCATACCTCGGAAACAACGGGAGAGTCCATCATATATATATATATACACACACACACACACACTTCTAATAAATCAGGAAAAGTAATATTCAATTCCATTCATAGACAATATTGATTGCATAATTTAGGGCTAACAGGAATCACTGATTTGATTAACAAAATAAGAGATTTACTAAAATTCAAAATTACAATAAAAAAAAAGAAAATCGGCAGTGAATAAGAAACATGTTAATTTTTGTACAAATTATAATTAATAGACTTTGAAAGATGTCTAGCACAAAGAATGTCCTGGACACATTGCATTTTTATCTGAAAATTCTACTCCAATTCTAAAATGATAAATGTTAAAAGTGTAAAAAGTTACAAAGATTAAAATAGTTCCTCCTTATTCACAGGGAATATGTTCCAATGCCTGAAGTGGATACCAGAAACCATGAACTGAACATTATATACAGATGGCAATGGATAAATTGTTGCCAGTTTGTATTTTTAATTTCACACATGTGCATTGTTTGTTTTTGATTTATCAATTGCACAGTATAGTAGGGTCAGTTGGGCACCGTCTGTGAGAAAAAGAGCACCATGAAACAATTCACTCCACCAGAAATTTGGAGATAGCATGCTGTACTGCTTGGCATTTGCAAAGGAAGCTCCAATACAAACATTTCAGAGTGTTTGAGTGTCAATCTGAGGACAGTACAGAGGATTTGGAAAAAACTGGATGAGTATAGTAGTAATTATGAAGGTACAGCAGTTTGGAAAACTCACTCTGATCATTCTGATAAGAAAAGAACTACCAAATTTGTGGGTGAGGGTCTCAGACTCAATATGTAGGCTTACATCAAGTGCCTTGAGGAGGTAGTGCTGTTCTGGGCCAAGAGGGTGGCTGCTGAAAGATCCTGCGTCTAGCAACAGGATTCTGCACCATGCCACACTAGCAGTATAATCTAGTCATGGCTGTCAGACAATTTCTGCGACTACATCACCCCTTACATCTGGCCACCTAACTCCCCAGGCTGCAACTCACTTGATTATTATGTGTAGGTTGCAGTTGAGTGAGAGAGCCACAAAACTTCTTGTAACACCAAAGATGAATTGAAGGTAAGGATTATGACAGCATTCATCAACTTAAACAAGGAGACCAGACAGAAGAGATGAAAGAAATTTTGAAGTCATCTGGAGGCTGTGGTTGAAGCCAATGGTGATTTTATTTAGTAAATTTACTCTTTAGTATTTTAAAGATATTTCTGTGTAATTTTAGTAAATATATGTTAAAATGAGATGTCAATGTTATTTTCATTCTTGTTTAATTTAGATGACAATTTATACATTACACTCTGTATACTACATATTTTTCCTTATATATACTTAACTGTGATGAAGGTTAATTTATTCATTAGGCACAACAATACCAAATAAGATATAATTATAACAAAATACTGTAATAAAACAGAAAATTTGTTCTTACTGCAACCTTAGCATATGATAATGTTCTTCCCCTATTAAGAATGCTTAAATTTTCAATTAAAGGACTCATTTTTATGGCTTCTCTTTTGCATATCTTGAGTTTTGGTGCCATTATTAAGCAAAACTCATGATTTTTTTCCTTTCTGGGGGTTGGCTCTGGGAAAATGAAACCATGGATAAGGAGAAACTACTTTAATACAAAAATTGATTATTCTTTGCAAAGTGAATATGAAGTTAACCAGATGATTTTTGATCTACACTTTATCAATACAATTTAAAAAAATTTTTAAACTACATTTTTCTGAACAGTTATCAGTTTCTGTATAAAACTTGAGTAATAATCAAAATATCATTGGCTTTTGATTATGCTAGATAATCATAGATATGTTTGAAGATTAACACAATGTCATCACAAAAACAGATTATTTCCCAGGTAATACATGATCATCATGTAAGCAAATAAATGGTGAATAATAATTACCAATAAATACAAAAATAGAAATAAATATCAGAGAGGAGTTGTTAATAAAGAGAAATGACAAGGCACCAGCAAAGAAAAACCTCAGTGAATGCAGTCAGATGTGACAAGCAGCAGTAGCAGATACATCAGCAGGAAGATTATGCTTAAAGCTTAAAGTTCTCCTCTCAGGATTGTCTCATGGGACAATAGCCTAGTGAACTCAATCCTTCAGTTGGACAGTGCAAACATGGAAAATGTGGCAAGCCTTTTTTTATGCATAGAATTTGTAAGGAAAGAGAGGGGTTTCATTATAAATTATATAACTGAAGAGGACTGGAGAAGGAACTTGAAATATGTTGAAAAAACAATGTTCAATTGTCCAAACAAAGCTTCTTATATTAATGATTCTTCTTAAAGTTGTAGAGTATAAAATTAATTAAGGAAAATGATTGAAGAGCGATCATAATTATTATGATATATATGAATGTTGAAATAAAAAAAGACAAAAAAGTTTTGAATCTTAAGAATATTCATGATAAACACTTTGAGAATTCATTGTAGTTGGTTGCTCTTACAAATGAAACCATTTCAGTAGCTATTGTGATTCCTGTGCTACTTTTGTTTACTCACAATTCTGTTCAATTAATAGGAAATATTTTCAAATATTTTAATAACTATAAGTTTTTTTTTAGTAGTAACTTTCCATCAGATAGGCTATTTTATATTTCTGATTTGACCAAGTTCTGCAGTATATTGATGGATATAACATTCCAAATAAAGTTAATTTTCATTATGTGGGTAAACTTTATAAACCAATATGCAAGGCAGATAAAATGTAATTATTTGATGCTAAGCATCACATCTCATTTTAACAAATGAGTATTTCAAACCAAGGTAGGAAAATGAAAATTATCAGATAGCATCATTTTTAGTCTAAATTTAATTCCCACAGCTAAAAGTCAAAATGGAAGACCAGCAAACTTGAATTCAGCATGAAAATGTCAAATTAATTTTCAGTTTAGAGTTTGTTTTTTTTTTGTCAAGACTACAAATCAAATACAAAATATGAAACTTGTTACTACATATCTAGATGGAAAAAAATTGTATAACAAAATTTATACAAGTCATTTTTTAGAAATTAATTTCCAGTATAACAAATTGCACAAATATGAATCATAATACATTAAAAAACAATTTTATGTAGATACCTGAAGACAAGAAAGCAAAAAACTCAAAACTTAGAAATCAAAACAAGAGAATGTTAGCCCAAATAATTCATTCAATAATAACACTTCACATCAAAATAAAAAATGACTTTCTAGTAAAACCTGCAAATTATTTTATTTATTTCACCCAAGCAAGACAATAGTACCAGTAAGAGACAAGGGGTTACTGAGAGAGAAAAAGAATGAGAAGACATTAGTAAGGAGAAAGAACAGAATTCAGAAAGACACAAGTTAGCAATTGACATTGCATTTAAATTTCTGAAGAACATAGTTATCAAGGAAGCAAAAAAAACTGGAAGGGAGTTCCAAAGACGAGAAAATAAGTTATTAGAACAGAACCTGCAGTTACATCTAGCTATTTTAATTGTAAAATGAGTTCTGGTTGCCAATCCAGTAGTATGCTTAAATTCCTACAGTCTAGGTACTAAGGAGAAGAGTTCATTAAAATAAGTGCCATGAAAATATTTATAGAAAAGACAAAGAGAAGCCAACAATTGTGTTATTTGCATAAATACACAGTTGGGAACTGATGACATCAGGAAGGTCATTGATGAAGATAAGGAAAATGTAGGTTCAAGGAAGTGACATGATTTAGAAGCATGGTCATTCAACATGATCTTCATTATACAATTTGTTAAGAATGATTGGATAAAGTCAAACATTTGGATAAAGTCAAATATTTAGCCAAAGACACCATGCCACTAGACCTTGTGAAGGCCAGTAAAAGAAATTCAAACTTGAGATTTGGTTCCTGTAAGTTATTCAATTATGGCTAGATCATAAAAATCTAATAAACCTCTTTTTTAAATGATATAGAAGTATATTAGACAACATTTTATTCCAGTGTGTAATTTACTGTGGCCATGTTCTTAGATTTTAACAAATCTGTAGCCCTTGAAGCTTGTGGAGAAGGGCAGCATGCCAAACCCTGTCAAAGGTGTTCAATTATAGTAAAAAATTCACTGATATACATGCAACTATTACTTGATTAGCTACAAAGTTTCAAAGTAGCCATATTTGTGATAACTGTTTTAAGGCAAGAAAGGGTGTGCAAAATTAACTTAAAAAAGGATAAATATATTTGAAAATTGTTACTTATGATCAAAGATGTAGTATAAAGTTGTTATACTGCTGAAAGGTAAAAAAAGAATTTAAAGTACCAATATATCCATAATAGCAATTATAATTAAATAAACAAGACCTAATACAATGATATGCCAAATAGCATGGGCTAACAGTATATAAAGGTAGGTTGCGTTACCGTAGATTTATATCATCACGCAGACCTACATCAGTTGTGCTCTAACATCTGGTGAACCAGTGTGAATACCTGCTAGTTTGCTCACGACAAATGGTAGTAAATTATCAAAGTTCAAAAGATAGAAAGTGCTAGATGGATGGGACATACCACAGGTCCTTAATGATAATAAACTGAGGCATCTACAGTAACAGACAAATAATACTGACTCACATCCAATGGAGGAAATAGCAGACGTATCTAGCAGGTCAGTTAAAAGTTATTTAAATTTCTTGGTATATGGTGGTAGAAGACCCACTGGTTGCTCCTGTTAATACCACAATGCAATGCCATTTGAACACATGACTTCACTAATTGGATCCTGGAGGACTAGTGTAACATAGAGCATAGTCTGATGAATTATGGTTCTATTTGTTTAGGTTGATGGTAGTGTGTGTGGTCCACTGCTCATGAGCCATAGATCACATTTGTCAACAAGGTATTGTGCAGACTAATAGTGGTTCTATAATAGTGTGAAATGTGTTTACATGGCATAAGTCAAGTCTGCTGGTTTGCTTAAACATGTCATTGACCAGTAACTCTGACAGTGCATTGCTTTGTGACCATCTGCACCTATTCATGAATTTCATGTACCTTAACAATGATGGAAAAATGCATTTTGTCATCAGAGTAAAGTTGCGCAGATATGGCTTGAGAAGTATTCTGAAAACTTCTAACAAATGGCATGGCTACTACATTTACCTAACATGAGTGCAACTGCACATTTATGGGACATGGTTGAGAGGTTTATTAGTGTATAAGTTCCAGTACCTACACATAGCAGAAGTCTTGAGAAACTCAATATCTCCAGAGGTTTTTCAACCACTTTTTGAATCAATGTTATGTTAGGTTCCTGCACTTCATTGAGCTAAAAGGGCCATACACAATACTAGGAACCTATACCATATATTCTAGTACATCAGTGTAAATGTCATATCCCCAAACTAAAATTTTAGTTCATTATAACTGGTCAGGAAAGATTAATATCTTAATTAATAAGAAGACATTTGAAAAGTAAAGTTTTGCAAACATTAAAGAGCAAAATGAGTATATAGATCTATTTATCAGAAATCAAGAAGAATTAAAGTGGGCCATTTATATTTCTTTTTTAATCTTAATATTTTATAAATAAACCTAAAGTAAATTTAGTAAAAGAGAACAAATTGTATTATTTGTTAGGCCTAACTATCCAACATCAAATATTGGAAGACTCATAGCTTCAAATATTGATAGTGAATACGTTTCCATCTCTTAGAGACTTTCAAAACATGAACGCAGTAAGAGAAATAATCTTATAAAGAACTATCACTGTTTACAATAGTCACTAAAAAATTTTGTTTGAAAAGATTTCTATGCTTAAATTTGGTATTTGACAAATAATGGAAAAAATGCCAATAAAAAAATGAGAATCTCAACAGCAGAAAACATGGAAAAAACTGTAAAAAAAAAAAAAAAAAAAAAAAAATGATATATTCTAAATATGGCCATATCACTCAGTAGAGCCTCCATTCTAAGGGGAAAATCTAGCAAAGTACTCCAGATGAGTCAAGAGTGAAGGGAACTTCCAAGCAAAGCACTGTTTTATCTGCAGTAAGTACCAAAACTTCAAATTGATTGAAGAGAGGAAGGACAGAGTATTTGCTATTGTTCAGCACACTTTTACAGAGCTGCCAGTAATCTCTAGAACCAAACTTGTAAAAGGCTATATGGTGTCTCAAGTAATAACTTTGCTTCTTTGAGGACACACTTGCACTAATTATGAGCAATGACAAAGAGACATCTGTTGCAATCAGACCTACCACTCTGATATAACTGGAAGAAGGGGTTCCTGTGGGCTATAGTGGCTGAGCAGGCAGGTGAGAACTATGATGATGATCATGGTTTCACTTGGTATTGCTGGAACAAAAACTTTGATGCCAACTTTCATCCAGGAAGAGACCTCCCTGGCACATTTATAAACAAGATGATTAAAAATATAATTCCAAGCAACATTGTGAAGGAAGCAACAAATGAGTCCCAATCAGCATGTTAATAACAGAAAGATATTCTGTTAATTAGAGGTTTGTGACTGATGGAAGAGTGGAAAGAGATATCTATAGATACCACCGCATGATTAGAGTTGCCAAGAGAACAGAGCTGCAGAGCATAACATGAGGCTGGTGCAGAGTTAAGGAAAAGATCAAGTAGAAGTGTGTCTGTCAGAATTACTGTGGAAATGCATGGGGAAGTCTACTATTTGAGTAAAAGATTGGGTAATAGAGAAGTTCAAGTTTTGCATGATGGCGAGTGATTAAACCACTTGACATGGTGATCACTGAAGTCACTAAACACAAAAATATTTGCAGATGGCTGTAGAGAGAGGGCCTTATCTATACTATCAGAAATTCTACCTAGAATGCAATAGTCATGAAAAAAGGAGGAACGAACAGTCTGGAGATACAAAAGAGAGTTCCCTTGCCAGTGGGAGATGTTCTCAAAACATAGACATCATGGTAATGCATGTGGGCACTAGAGTCCTTCTGAAAGAGGGGAATATAGCCAGGAACAGAGAATTCAGAGATTGAAGAATTCAGATTGATTTCACAGAGAGCTAGGATGTCCAGAAAGTACTCCAAGAGCAACAATTCCACACTGCAGAAGTTGGTATGAATACCACAAATATTGGAGAAAGAAAGGTTGAGAGGTTTAAGTGTTTTTTTTTGGTTAGCTGGTTTAGTTGTATTTGGTTTATTGCTTTTAGTCATGGCATGTTTTAAGGTGGAAGAGGCCAAAAATAAGAATAGCTGCTGGTCATTTAAGGCAATATGTGCTGGCTGGTAATTGGGATAGATTACAGCACAGTATAACCTCAAGGTTGCCTACTAGAAATGTTTGCAGGGATATCTTTTCATGTGTGACAAGGCATTGCAAGAACCCTGATGTTATGCAACTTTCGATCAGGGCAACCTCTCTAGACACTACCCGAGAGTTTGGGCTCCTAATTACCAGTCAGGACACAGCAACCAGAAAACTGCTAACCTGGTATCCTCAGTATGAAGAATTGTAGCCACCATCCAGTCATATTACCAAAAATTCATGACATTCATCCTAATTAAAACCTCAAAAACCGAAAACACCATCCTAAACAGGAAACAAAGAATAAGCCTCTACTTTCAAAAGGAGGGGAAGGAGTATGAACCAGGAAATAGACCTATCTACTCTTATTGATAAAGAAAAAAAAAAGAAAAAATATTATGTCTTAACAGTATAAGTTGAAATATGCATTACCAGAATGAAGTTAGGTGGGGAATTAAAATTACTCTTACTGTATGTGTATGAGATGTCTCTGAAAAAAACCTGGTTCTGTATTTCAAATATCATCTTAGAATATTGTCCTAGATAATGTATTTTCAAAAGGCTATATTTCTTTTACTTATATCTAATAGTCATCTATGCATGATTTGGATTTTTGGCACTGGGGTGATAACTTATCCTGTATGTCACAAAACAATACCTTCCTCTTTTTGTTTCAAAAATAGCAGAAGAACAGATAAAAATTGGACAATTTATACATTAAGATAACACAAATTTAAGAAGGTGGGAAATTGGAAATTATAAATTATAAGTAAAATTAAAAGTGTCAGATACATTCAAGAGCCTCTGAGGAATAAACAGCTTAATATGTGAATAGAGAATGAGCAAGTATACCAAGATAGAAAGAAAAGTATGAGAAAGATATGTTTTCTGACTGGACTTATTTAACTTGCACAGTGAAATGATTCTAAGCAAATTAGAGGACCTACCAGGATTTATTATTGGTAACTATAATATTAACAACATATGCTATATAGATGACTGTTGGTAGATTCAGAAGGAAGTCTGAACTTTGATATAAGATAGATGATGAAAGCAAGAAAAAAGGACTAAACATCAGTTGTAAAAAGAAAATGCATGGTTACAAGTAAAAATGATAGAGCAATATGAGAATTACATAGGAACATCAAAATCAACCAGGTATAGAAATTTGGGTAGAGTATTAACAGAAAACAAAGTATAACAAAAATCTAAAAGTGCATAGGAGTAGCAAATGATACATTACAAAAACTGAACAAAGTATTAAAGGATCTGAAAATAACATTGGAAATGAATGTGCTAAATTACAATGTCATGTCTACCTCATATGTAGCAGTAAATGGAGAACAATTTTCTCATAAATGAAGAAAAGGCCAAAATATAGTTTTCCCAGTGAATACTGAGAATACTATGAACAGAGCATGTGATAATCATGATCATTACATCTTAAAGGAACATGGTAGAGACAGAAAAATGCAATAAAAAGCAACAAATTAGTTATTCCATTTCTTTTAAATTATTAAAAACTAATAATAAATGACAGATTATGACCCCTCCCAACCAAAAAAAAAACAACACTTGATAGATACATACTGTTTGAATCACCAAAGAAAGGTGGATTAATAAACATTCTTTGGAATAAATATGGGTAAAATCATCAAGTTTTAACTGAAATGAATAGAGAAGGAAAATTTCAAGAGTTGTTTTCCTCAAGTGTTCTGATTCTCAGCTTATTGAGAAAAAAATTAATCAGTTCTTCTATTTATCAAACACCTAATGATGATTGATAGGATCTCATTGGTTTACACATTATAAAATGAAAAAATCACCAAGATATTCAAAATAATATTACCTCTACTGACCAAATGTTTATACCATGAAAATTCATTCATTAGTTGTTTAATAGTATGAATTTCATCCTTGCTTTATTCAAACAACTTGGAGAATTAGAATACTTACTCAAATTCTGACAATATTCAATAACATTTCAAAGAAATTTTGAAAACATGTCTACATTCTTTCATAAATGATATTATAGCAAAAAAATTATATTTTTTTTATAGTTTTTATATTTCAAATGATGCCAGTAGCACATATTTTTCAAGAAACATATTACCTGAGAAATGTGGAAATCATTTCAAGTTTTGTGTAATCCTGATAACAGACATATGCCAAAAAGCAATAAAATAATAAAATTTGTGTTTACCATGTTTACAAAACAGTTCCTACCCAATCAGGCATGAACTTTACAAGACCTTTAAAGTTTTTCTCTGGAAACTGGTACCAAGATATTATCAGTAGTTTCCCTAACTGCTACAAGTTACATGGAGGTTCTGCAAACGGAACATGTTAGTTCAACACATGAAAATGTTCTATGAGATTGGAGAATTTGGTAGCCTCAAAAACACAGTTATGTATTCATATTCTTGAAATTGCTTCTATGTATGCTAAAAGATGTCACTGCTATCATAAGAGGCTGTTACTATGAAGGAGTGTACCTGGTCTTCAATGATGCTGAGGTAGGTGGTATGTACTTGCTACATGAATGGAACCCAATGTATACCAGCAAAACATTACCTAAACTATTACACTGCTTCCACTGACCATTGTTTCCCACAAGATGCCCCTTTGTGCAATTGCTTCTCCAAGATAACTACACACATATTTTGCCATGTAAAGCAAAAGAAAGCAAACTCATTAATCCAGGTTACACCTTTCCATTGATATAAGGTCCAGTTTCAGTCATGGGTCCAGTGAAGATGCTTTTGGTGATGAACATTGCAGGCCAGTCAAGGTACCTATGTTAACCAATCATACAGCCCCATATGTAACAAGTCAATATACAGTTATGCATTCCTTTCTTCAACTTAATTTAACTGTAATATGTGAAACAGTAGCCCTTCCTTTAATATAAGAAAAAAAATTCAATTCACTTCTTCTATTAATAAGATTTGGTTCTCCAATAATTTGCTGGTAGTTTCTCTCACCTTAGATCACTGCTGACATGTACTCACAGCTGATTTCTTGTAGTGAATACAAGTCATTCTATTTTGGAAATGATCTAACCTAGTCTTCTAGTCACAACAATTGAACCTTTATGAAAGTCACTCAAATCTTTTTCTTGCTCAATGCATGAAAATGAACTACTCTAGGCAGGCTTACTTGTTTACCTCTGGCACTTATGTTTAGTTGGTATAAGAGAGCTTATATACAATAATAGTATCTTTGATATGACCAAATCACTCATATTAGTAAAATGAACTAAGTTATAAAATACTTAAAGAAAATGCATTTTAGTTTAAAGTCAAATCAAATTTGTCAATATTTTTGAAAGTTAAAAATAAATATGAGTAACAAAGCATTAACAGTGATAAGAGTATGAAAATATCTAACATTTCAGATTCCAACTTTTGCATCACGAGATAATATAGCAAAAATATTACAAGAAAAATCAATGGCCATTATGCCGTACATCAATGTCTCTGGTTTACAAGAGAATAGAGTTTGCTAAATCAACTAAGAATTTTTTTATCAGAGTTTCTATTATTATCTATAATGACAAGTGTGCAAATGTCACACTGTTAAACTGCAACATTCATATTTATTATGGTACAATATATTAAAATGTTCTAATAGTATTAAAACTTTATTATTTTAAAATTACTGCAAATATTTATTTTTCCTTTATAAATTAAAAACAAGCAAGTTTATATCCCATTAAAAAGTAAAAAATGAAGAGTTTCTATAATTTTCACGAACCAAATTTCACAGAAGTAGGAAATATTCAACTTTTGCATCTTTCACATAAATATATCTGAGGTTTATAAGTGATATAGACTGACGGGTTATTTTGATTAAGGATTTGAATAATAAAAACTTATTCCATATCCAACAGGTAGGCTAAACTTTTGGTTTTGAATGCACTGAATGATTAACAAAATATTTTATATTGGAAGAAAAGAGCAGACCAAAGTCTTTACTATAACAATTAACAAGTGTTCAGCACTGGCTGAAAGTGAAAGTCATTCAATGTAAGCAAGCATGCAGCAAAATATTGAGAGGAAAGTAAGATAGTTTGAAATGACAAGTGAAAAGTCTTACCTCATCAAGTTGGACTTTTTTTGATGAATGAGAAGCTAGCAAGCTGTACCACCTACGCAACCAAGATGATGCTTCATGCTGTTGTTGCTAACTGAAATTGCCTGTTCAACATGTGATATCTTACTTGAAACAAGAAGCCACCATACCAATGAAGCTTTACAGTGTGAGTGTGTGTGTGTATATGTGTGTGTGTTTGTCTGGCTACTGCAGGCAGAAAAGAAATCTATTTAGAATGGGCATTCCCAATTCATTGATCAAAAGACTAGTGTGAATGTCAGTTTGAACTTTGTGGGTTTATCAATAGGGACCTACAAAGCAATCACAAATACATGTGTATCCACAAAGTCTAATGGAGTCAAGAAAAGCATAAACTTTGATATATGCTTATCTTAAGATTTGCATAAATTTTTAGAGTTTTAAATTTAAAATTCTCAATGTCTCCTATCCTTCATACATACGTGTAATTGCATCAAGTCCTAAAGGATGAAATGCATCACATGAAAACTTTTTTTCACTTTGTAATAGTTTATCCCTAAAATAAATTTATTTAAGTCTACATAAAAGTTATATAACACCAATCATGCTAAAGTTTCAAAGTTAAGCAACATGGTGCTTGGTAACCAACTTTGGTACCAAAGAGATAATTTTAAATATTATGATCAAAAAGGATAAACTGGTTAGAATGTACAATAAATTGACTGCCTGATATTGTAGTCAAGTAATTATAAAATCTGAAATATTCAGATGATACCTTTACCAACTAAATATTTCATGAATTTTAGCTAAAAAAAAAAAAAATAAATAAAAAATTAAAAAATCAACTATCATTGTGAAATAAGTGTGTGTGTGTTTGTGTGTGTGAGAGAGAGAGACAGAGTTTCTCAATAACTGAAACCTATTTGAACCAGAGTATGTGTGTGTGTATATAAAGAAAAGGTATGTATTTCTGTAAATTCCTGGGCAAAAGCTGTAGGATAAAAATGTCAACTTAACTCTGTATTATTACAAGACTTATCCAAAGAAATTATTTTTTGTTTTTCTATCTTTTGAAAATGATTTTTGAATAAATGCCCAAGCTATGAATACAACTTGAATTCTTTTATTAGATTTGTTTTAATCCCATCATACAATCACTAGACAAAAAGTATACAAATATCTAAGAAAATTTTATATTTTTATATAAACTGATCACATTGAATTTTAATTAAAATTTGTTTCTTCTTCTATATGCAATATCCAGTCAGGATGTGAGTGGTCATAGCTTTTAGATTTTACAAGAATAGCAATGTAAATAGACCAATGTTAAATTCTTCCAAGTCAGATTATGACAATGAGACAAACTAGACCAACTCTTAAACAAAAACACTTCTATATTATTTTAAAGTTCACAGGTGATGCTTCTAAGTGTACAACTGATAAAACTAATTATGACACAACACTGACAACTACAGTAATGTTTTGCTAAAAGTTTAGTTTATGCAACAGCCTAAAATAAGTGGCTTGTTTATCTCGCCATAAAATATGAAATATTATGAAGTTGTAATTCTTTGATTCATAGAAAACATTTTGGTTATTAAATTTTTCAATTTCTACTTTATCTAATTGCAAACCAATACCATTCCAGATTTTTAAAAAAGAGAAAAATAAAGGATATCAAACACAATGACTAATAAACCTAAGAAAAGTGAATTGGTAAGTCTTGGTCAAATTGCATTGTTGATCAAAACAGATGCACCAAACAAATGCTTCACAAGTCCAGCTGTTAGATCTTTTTCTTAAAACCATTTCTTTTCTTTACTTCTAGGTTTACTCTTTAGAAGATATTTCATGCATTAAATCATCATTAATTTCTTGCAGATGGATTATCTGGAAGCAAAATTAGGTTCGTGAGGCTTGGTAAAACTAAACAAAGCACAAAATATTAGGAAATATTTTTAAACTAAAATTTCTCATTAACATTTGAGAAGTGCACAATTTTACAGGCATATTACCTTTCTACAGAAATCTTGTAAAATTAATGGAATAATAGTCATGTGATGCCAAAACGGTTTTATAGTCACTTGAGATAATTTTAAAATCTAAACTTCTAGCTATACTGGAAAGGGTTGAAAGAATGGACTTTGGACAAGTTTTACTCCTCTGCATTATTCATGGCATTTATGCACAATGGATTTTCAATTGAACAGGACTAGAATAAAGAGAAACAGACAAAATGCAACACAGAATAAGTAAATCTATTCCTGTGAACTAAGATAATTTGTGAAATAAGTAAATATTTAAAAATAAACATGTAATTATAGAAACTTTGTAAAACAGCTGGTTTGTGCAGTAAGAAATCTTTGTATTGTAAATCTTCAGTTGCAAAAAAGATGTTCAGTCAGAGAAACTGACAAATAGCTGCAATTGAATAATCTATATTTAGTATTTTCTGTTCATGTGAAGAAAATGTCCTTTACATGCAGTAGGTGAAGTAAAAATCAAACTTCAGTTTCTTATCTTTTATTTTGTCTAAAGCCATTAAAGTAGATATGCATAAATCAATAAAATTAAGTGATTTGTGAAAGAGTATTTAGAAAATTGTAAATCTTACAATGCATTTTGTCATTGATAAAACCAAGATCAAAGTTAAAACTTGTTAAAAAATGATTAAAACAAAAATTTGCTTTATTATGTATATTTGAATTTCATTGTGATGAGCCTCACAAACAAAAAATAAACTTTAGCCAATATTTTTCACAGCCCATATTCACATTCTACAACCTATTTGTGAACAAAGTTGAAAAGGTTTACTTATTTGAAATAAAAAAGTTGAAATTTATACAGCACAAAAGGACCATCTCTTCCAATACCAAAAGTTTTAAAATGAAATAACTTGAGAAAACATTCACTCCCATCAAATTTGAAAACAAAACTAATAGAAAAGAAGAAAGATTTAAAATATTCTAATTTTTATTTGAACAAAATATCTATAAACAAAAACAAAATGTTTTTCTTTTTTTTTTTTTGCTATCCTCTGCCAGCTGCAATTATGGAGAAAGCATACATCACACCATTGTCAGTGAGAATATGCTGCAAGAGCCATTCTGTTTTGCGAGGCTTGTCCCTCAATCAAGATGCAATCCCACCAACCCTTCAAAGGAACAAGGGCCAATAACTTCAGAAGTCTCCACTGCCACTGGAGTAAAAATAAATCTGTCTGCAAGAAAAGAATATTTAACTATTTTTTTTTTCTTATCTCCACGTCCCGTGTGACAGACCCCAGCTCAACCTCGAACCTGATCAAATTACGGCTGAAAATGTATCAGCACAAGTGGCATCCCAAATCACATTAAAAGGGAAAATGGTAATCCTATCCAGCCACTTTCCAAGACCACGATTGAGGCCTACGAGTTCAATTTGGGAGGGGAACCCAGCTGCATCCAAAACTCTTCTGATGATGTTTATTGCTGCATGCCTTGGAAAGTGGCTGGCACTATGACGACAGGAGAGAGGATGCAAACCAAACTCATCAGTGGAAGCCTCACATCTGCATCTGTGATGCTCAAATAATTTGAGCCCAAGATAGATCGGGACTGACCCAAATGTACTCATCATCTAGAAGGTAGATGAGGGGGGCACTGCATTGAGCCAGGCGCCTCTACTCAGTTGTGAAGCAGATAGTAGACAAGTGAGGCCGTGCTGATCCAGTGAGAGCCTCAAATTAGTAAAATTGGCCTCGCATTTTATTTTTCTGTTTTGATGTGTCTTGTGGTATAGAAAGTAATTCTTGGGCCCCAGACACTGCATGCTTGTTTGAAAGAAGTACCTGAAAAACATTGAAACGATCCACAGAGTATATTATCAATTAATTCGTGACTGGAAGAAAGTGAAGAAAGATATACTGGAAGAGCCAAGTCTGCTGCTGATCGAAGGCCCAGGCCTCCAAAACTCAAAAGGAGCTTTGCCTGCTTCCAGCCTGTGTCATTGAAATTAATGTTACAAATTAATTCCGTGCATCTCTTAATTGTGATATATATCTCATTTAATGAAATCTGTTTGAGGTAGCAAGGGGCACTTCGGAAAGTGTAGAGGGACCAAAACTATTCTTGTATTCTTGTAATAGATCCTTGACTTCAATATCATCCATCCAGCCATAGAAGATAGTTGCAAACAAAATTAAAGTTACCAGTAAGATTCTTCAAACCTAGTTTAATCAGGAAAAATGGTTAGTCTTAACCTGTTTATCATTCCAGACAAATAAAGAAAAGTATTTTCAAAGAACTATTTTACTTCCATCCTGATTATGTCATTCATTGAAGGAAACAACAAAGCCACTATCAAGTGATAG
This sequence comes from Acanthosepion esculentum, assembly GCA_964036315.1. NCBI lineage: Eukaryota > Metazoa > Mollusca > Cephalopoda > Sepiida > Sepiidae > Acanthosepion > Acanthosepion esculentum. The sequence goes on along the minus strand of OZ038487.1, from coordinate 2,804,159 downwards.
TTCCAAAAATGAATTCACTAAGACAAGGTTCCTTATAAGGAAGAGTTGGAGAAGTTTTGTAACACTGCATCATCTTCCATAACATATATAAAAACATAAATTCACTTAATAATTAGATAAGACAATTGCTGTACAAATATTTTAAGTCGAAGCTCACAAGAAAAAAAAAATGAATAAATATATTCTTAAGCATTTTTTTTATAATTGAGTAAATTCTTCATCCTTTCCATACAGTATGCATTATTATATTTTGTTTTATTTATATTAATTATGCCAGCAATAGTTAGTGTTAAAAGCTGGTCTCTGAATAGGCAAGTTGCCACAATAACCCTTAGTAATGCGACAAAACCAGAGCAGTGTGCCAAATCAGTCAATAAGATGACAAGAGAAATAAGAGATATATCCTTTGTATTAGCCAAGATTGGGGATGGGTGGACTTAACAACATGGAGCTATAACAGAAGCAGTACATTTCATAATAAATTCAAAATTTTGCACTTAATGGTTCAGGGTCATGTCAGTCATTTAAAAGGAATGAGATTTATTTAGTGCAACTGCAATTATTGCTTGGAATAAAATGCAAAAATAAAGAACAGGAGCATGAAGCTTGAGGCTTTCCAGGTATCATATCACTTCAGAACTTGGGTGATCATGGCTTTCCACAACTTCCTGTCTGTTGTTACTCTGAGTAACTTTAAATTTTTTACCACCCATGTTTGTCATCACTGTTCTGCTATCCATTCATACAAAGTTGTAAGTAGGTTACTCATTATTTATCCCTGCTTCTCCTTCATGTCCTGAGTGTGTTAAATTCTTTATACCATTTACTCATTATGTGTCCTAGAAATTTCATCTGTCTGATTATAAGTATCACCTTCCTTAATTTTTTTACCACAATTTAAAACAGAAGTAATGTCATTATTCAACAGTTTCAAATGTAATTTCTACTCATTTGGTTCTTAATATTTAGGTCATTGATCTCTTCAGCCTTCTTTAACCTTATTTCAAAACTAGTACTTTTAATATTTCTTTTTCTTTTAACTGACAAAATTGAGAATGGAGAAAGAATATTAATATTAGATGTGACATACACTTGAGGAAGACGGGTTGATTTATAAAAGAAAACTGGTATATCTCTGTATCTGTCACTGACCTCAACAAGCTGTAATAAAACAAAGTAAAGCTTGAATTTGAACCACAGCTTTCAAACATACATTCATATGAGTTTTACTGACCTTGGCACATTTTACAGAAGTGACAGATTAAAGAATTGAAAAGAAAATTGGTTAAAAGACATTGCTAAAAACTAGGTATTCATCTGAAAAACATTGTCATTTTAGCTTCTTTATTGCATACATGTTGAGTGTAGCTAAAAAAATGAAGTCACAGAAATAAGAAGTAAAATTTAACTTAATCTACATTACAAGATTTTCAAATACAACATTTATAATTAAAAGCAAACTGATAAAGAGATTTTACATAAAATCTGAACATCCTAACAAAAGTTAATTGCAATATTTTTTGTTTATTTTTTATTCATCCAATATAAGGCCTAAGGGCCACTCAAGATAGAGGGTTACTGTGTGGTGGTGTTGTATGAGCATAAGAAAAGGCAAGAAGTGAAGTTCATGGTATTATGTAGGCAAGATAATAGTTAACCCTAGACATGAAGAGGTCCAAGTGAAACTTCTTACTAATGGAATATAAAGAGAATGCAGATGATTCATCCGCATGTATGTGGCATGGCGAGTCCCAGTTACAAAGGTCAGGGCTGGTTGGACCAAGGAATGTAGCTTGTCAGAACATGTGTCATAGAAATAGTGATAGAGTAGTGAGAGGCTTGTGATGTTTCATCTGTGGGAAAGGAGTTGTAGGGTGGAACATAATTCATCACCCACAAGGCCGTGTAGATGTTCAAGTCAGGAAAGTGAGGACTGGGCAACTCCAGCTCAGATATGGCAGCAATTTCAAGTATATTTGACATATATTTCTAATAAAAACAATATTTAAGTTGGTAAATACTGCCTCTGAGTTCAATAAAACATATTTTATTTTTTGTGTATGGTGAATAAGAGTTAATCTATTACTAACCTTTTTTCTGATGCAAGGAAAGTCATTCATAAAAACCATAAAATTAGCAAATATCTAAAACCAGCCAGTTTTACAAGTTCAAACAATTGTGAAGATATGGCCAGGCCAATATAGAAATGAAGGTAAGTGTCTCTCTTTTTTAGTACTGAAAGCTTAGTTCAGCAAGGCAGAAGGCAATCCAACTTGGTAAGATTATGAACACTAGTTTTAACCCATGAAAATTTCAGTTTTTCATATTTTAATATTCTGATGAATCTTAATTCTTGAATTAATGACTGAGTAAGCTCATGGAGAGTTCTATGACAAAATATCTGTAGAAATTCCCCTATTGCATTGTTAAAGGTTCGAGCTTAACAACTTTAACAAAATATTGCAATAGCAATCATAAATATGAATGCTGGTTGTTATTTTAAGAAGTGGGTAGAAATGTAAAGATATGAAATTGACAAGTTTTTCATTTTACTGAAAAAGTTGTTAAATACTTCTATCTTCATGGCTTTCTTTCTTTGTAACTAAATTTCCTTTTAGAAACATTTCTCTTGATAATAATCAAAATGGAATAGCCCATTATTTATGATGTATTGGCAGAGCATAATGGTCATTTGAACTAATGAAGTGAGAGACAAGCACAATTATAATAGGATACTTTAATGGTATACATTCATGTACAATTTTGCAAAGTTCTTCAAAGCTCAGCTTCAGCTGAGGATTTAATTCCCATTCAATGACACATCTGTAGACATGGCAAGTCAGTATATGTTCCCTTCATTACCTAATATTGCCATTCAAGATCCCCACCAGGAAGTCTGGCCAGTATAGGAATAAAGCCAAAATTAGATTTCATTGATTTTTCTTCTCTTCATTTTGGAGGTGATAACTGTAACAAGCCTACCATTAATGAGTGAATTAGAAATGTTAACATTCTCTCTTCAACACTAGGATTATAAAGCCAGTGTTTCATAGACAACTGTTAAGATAGATTTTACAAAATTGCTACAGTCAGAGGCAGTACACAACATAAAAAGTGACTAGAGTACAAATGGACAACATGACATTCTGAAGAAAAATGTCAGGGCTGAGAAAATACATTAGTATAATTTTAAAATAGTTTAATAAATTTAATTTCCCAAAATAAACCTTAAGCAGTAGCAATTTCTAATGGTAATTAACAAAAATAGATTTCTGCCTAAATTTCTGGAATACATTCAAATATCTTCATCTTTGTTGTTATTATTACATTTCAGCTGTTGTTCCCTTCAGTCTTCTTCAGGTGTGTCAATTCAAGTGACTATCAGGAAATTTTGAACTGAACTCTTTAATTAAGTGGAGTAGATTTTTCTTGTTCTACTGTCCATGTCTAGGGATATCTTGTTCTTTTTACATGATACTCTTCTCAGTAGATCAACCATAGAAATAAATACCACATTAATAAAGAACAAATAATAGCAGGGCTTCAGAAGCAGTTGCAACAGTAAGAAACAAAAAAGAGAGGTTGCAGTAAAGGAAGTCAAGCACGATGCAGCAGGCAGGCAGGCAATAAGAACATTAGATTTAAGACTTCAAGTTCTAGGTTCAGGATTTCCCAATAGGATAGTAACCTAGTGGATTAAAGCATTGGTTCTTGAATTTGGCCATGGATTAATTTTGAGTTCAATCCCTGTACAGACTTAGGCTAAATAGAAACAATGCAAGCATTAAATGTGCTGTATTAAAAAGAACAAGATGTTCCTTGATATGAAAAATAAAACAAGAACAACCAACTCCCTGTAGATTAAATAAAAGGTTCAGTCTAAAAAAGAAAAATCATAATTTTACAAAGAATTGTTTTTCATTTAGATACATAGAAAATAAATAGCTGACTGTAAAACTAATACAAGAGAAAAATTATTTATAATTAATACTAACACTTATTTGGCTTCAGGATTTCAGTCCAATTGTTTACTATTTGAAATCCAAGTACGAAGTCAGCAGTTGTTTGGTTTACTATAAAGCAAACCATAATTTAACACTTCCCAACTCAAATTATAAGACTCTTATTCAAGTTCTTGTGACAAAAATATATATCTTTGAGTAAATCTTCATAAACTAATAGATACACAAACTTAGGATTTACACTATTTACATTGTTTGGACTGTTGTCCTCATCTTTGTTGCCATATTCACAATGTTTCAGACGTTGTATGCTGTGGTCTTCTTCAGGTGATTGGAATTTCAAACTGAACCCTTCAATTCATCCACCACAGTAGATTGTTCTACTTCCACATGTCATGCCTCTTCTGGATATCTCAGTTTTCTCCCTTTAACTACCAATTTTTTGTTCACCACTGCAGTAGCCAGTTATCCACTTATCAAGGTCACATGGCCCAGTGGATAAAAGCATTGGGTGGATCCAGTGACTTGACCCAAAGAATTGTGAGTTCAATAACTGGCTGTGATTACCTTAAGCAACTATTGGGCCTTAAAATCAACCAAGACCTCAAGTGGAACTTGGGCATATTGCTAAAGATGCTGGGAAAATGGTTGGTTCCTGACTACTCATGCTATACTCTACCTTTACAAGAGCTAGATCAGGCCTAAAATGGAGTACTGCTGCTATATTTGGGCTGTAGTTGCACAGTCCTCACTTTCCAGTCTCAATAGTGTCCAAAAGTGTCCACTTGAGCAGCTTCTCATGAATTGCTGTGAAACTGACCTCCAAGAGGATATTTTCTTGATCACTACACTCTTAACCTGTTGATGTCTAGGGTTAACTGTTATCTTCCCCACATATCCACATAATCTGTGCCTCTTACCCTGTAACCCTCTACCTCAAGTGGCTTCTGGGACTTGTACATGGTGAAACATACTGTGAAAAAAAAAATGTTTGATGATATTTTTTTGTTCTTCATTTAGGGTATGTGAAGAATATTTTGCTCTTTCATTCTCTTGCATGCTGTTGGCCAAAACATGACCTTCCCTTTTCCCCCTAAAGGGTTAGCAGTAAACTCCTTCATTCAATCAACAAAACAAGTTCAACCACAGTCAGTAGTAACCATGCAAGACTCTTGTCATTAAGTTTCATGAAAAAAATCCCAGAAAGACTATTAGAACAAGCAATTCAAAAATCCAGCTTCTTCACCCTGTACTTTGGAATAATTCAAAGATAAGAATAAATCTTAGAGCCATCTAAAAATTACAAGCATGATTTTTCCTAATTCATTTCATCAGTTATTCCAGAACCTAAGTTAAAGTGATATATGAAAGAGAAATTGATTTATTTTGGAGAAAACCAATTGAATCAATAAATCTGCATACAACTGAATCTAAAGAAGTTTCCAGAAATTTAAAAGACTGCTATAAAATACTCCAGACACTTTCTGATATTTTTATCTTAATTCTGCTGTAGAAGGATTACTATCAACCATTTCAGAGGTTGTAGGCATGTTAGCCTAAAGTAGTAACTGATCAAGTGAAAAGTACATAAAAATAATTATCAACTGTATTTAAAGAGACCCAGTTTTTGCCTTGTAGTGTAGATATGTTGTAGATTCTCCAACAGGTCTTTTGAAGGTTAATATGAGATAATTAAGAGCTGCTGCTGTGGTTGTTGTTGTTTTTGGGGTAATTGCTTGTATAATCAGATTTTTTCATTAGTTGCAATCGTTTGATACTCAGTTGTATTGATGTAGATCAAGTTTGCAGGTACAATTAAACAGATTTTACTTTAAACAAAATGTTATGTTATTGCTTGGCCACTGGTTAATGCAACAGCATCTCAGTGATAACCAGTGTTTATATTAAACAATAAATCTTTTGGTATGATATATTTATAAAAACTCAAGAAAAAAATCATGCATATTCCATATTCCAAAATGAAACCACCAAAAATAAAGGAATTAAATTATATAACAATATAATTAAAAATTCAATTTTTGTAAATAAGCCAGTCAATACCTTTGTAAAAACATTCATTTTGTGATAAATCATAATAAAACGAATAAAGAAATGTTAACTTAAACATAGATTTAAATTTGATAGAAATATTAGAAAGAAACTGATTTTTTTGAATAAACATTTTACTTAAGCACTACAAGGGAATATTTTTGTCTAAAATTTTGAGAAAACACTTATTACTCATGAATTATTTGGCCACAAAATGATTGTTGAGGTGCAAGGGAGAACTATGTCCAAGATAACAGCTTTAAGTTTTTCTAAGACAATACAGGCAATGGTATATCAGGAAAATGTGAATTCTAGAAATATATCAGTGTCATGTGAAAACTCCAGTGACTCACAAGGATGGTAACCATATAAAATGGTAACCATATAATGAAAGGGAACATTTTATCAAATCACAGCCAAATTCAAAATTAGTGCTATTTGATCCATTAGTCCCTGTATTTAATGGATGTTGGTAGCTTTCAACTAATAATGGTATCATTATTAACACCAAAGCATTGGTTACTGCACTGATGCCATATCATCTGATCAGGTTAATCATTTTTCCAGCTCTTTCAGATAGAGTTCATCTGTAGAGGAAATTGAATGAAGGTGTTCTGAAGCTCATCATGGCTCCGTTATAGTGTGGGTGTTTTTTGTTGGAGTCCAAGAGAACCACTAATGAAACAGAAGTCTGTTATGATATACAGATCTTACAGGTCATTTGCACTCTTTGTACTTCACGTGTTTACCAGGGATTATATTTTGTTCCAGTAAGATAATATCCCTTCCAATGGTGCACAGATGATTTGAAATTGGTTCCAATAACACTTGGCTACTTTCTAGGCACTCTACTGCCATTACCAAATGTATGGGATATGTGGCAGAATGCACTAATTCCTTGTAGCCACATAAACATTTATGGAGAGCCTTGGAATATGCCTGAAGAGATATATACAAAATGATTTCAGCACCTCTCAGCCACATTACACAGTCACCATTATTCAGACAAAGATTGTTAGGTAGCTGTCCATTTCTTTCTGCTGTAAAAGTTTTAAAAAATTGTCCAAACATTTAAGACATTTTCTAAATCTATTTATTCATTTTAATAATTTAAAACTTTTAGACCCAACAATTTACTGAAATTAATGCTGCAGTTTTTTTTAAGCCATTTTAAATTTGGTAAAAAAATGAGCTTGCTCATCTATTATAAACAATTTAATGAACAGTAAAACAAATACATGAAACTTGCTATTTTTTAAATGAAGCATAATAAAAACAAGCATTCTAATTTTCTATAAACAGAATAAATACAGATGATAATTTGGTTCGGGATACCAAGATTACAATGTTGTTCTTTTTTTATTGTGAGTTAAAGAGAACAGATGTCTCTTAGGTGGCACTAGTTTAACAAAGCATACTGGAATGCTAAGTTGAATGATTAAATCATTAGACACAATGATGGTTTTCTTCTGTTGGTTTAGCGGTCAGTGTCACTGGTTAATAAGGTTGCAGGTTCAATGTTAATCTCAAAGCATGCAAATCTACTTTTACAATAAAATTAAGAAAATTATAGATGGAGCAGTAACTTAGCACAGATTTTTAGAACTGATAAAACATTAAAAACTACAAAAGCACAAATGGACAAAGAAAATTTTGTAAGACTTTAAGAATACTTAAGATGTAATTCCAGGAAAATATTACCACTATTGAATTATTTTCATTAATTAATTAATAAGTGTTGTGAAGTCAAGGTTTAGCACTAGTCAGTCGCTAAGCTTGTACTGCTACCACGTTATTCTCAGTGACCAGTTATATTGGCTTTCTCTTGCACTTATGCAAATTAAGCATATTAATTTGCCAGTATCACTACATCTTCCTGAAACGTATGGGTTTTATACCTCTAGTAGTTCTTGTACTTCTTCTCATGATATTTTCATTACCTTGCCCTACTTCTCTCTCTCCCGTATTTCTTTCTCTGGGAGACCTAGATCTGTCCCACGCTAAGCTGTAATCATAGGCATTTTCTTGCATTATTTGATCTTCGTCCGAACTTTCCAACTCATTCTGGCCCACTTGATCTTGCATCATTTCGTCTTCAGATGTTTCATTTTGTAATGGTTGTTCTAATAAATCACTAACGGACAGAATCGTAGACATTTCTTCATCATTTTGCTCTTCATATTCACCCTGGGTCCTTATTTGATTTGCATGGGCTAATACACTGTTGCTGTTTTCCCTATTTATTATGGTTGTATTGTGGCCTTTTTGCATGATAAATTCTGCCCTTTCCGGATTTGCTTCTTTGTTCTTTTTGTACCACATTTTTCATTTGTGGAGTACAACATTGTTAGCGGTCTCTGTCTTCCCATTAAAGCTGATGGGCTTTCTAGTCTTCAAGCGTGTGGTATTGTGCGATAGCTTAACTTTTTCTTTTTGCTGAGAGCATGCTTTTAGTCCCTTTTTTACGGTCTGCACCATTCTTTCCGCTAACCCGTTCGACTGAGGGTGATATAGGGGTGTCTTATATGGTTTACATCCTATTTTTTCTGACCATAAATTAAGATCTTCATCACAAAATTCTGGTGCATTGTCAGATACCAGGGTTTTTGGTATGCCATTTCTGGAAAATATGACCCTTAGAATCTGTTTTATTGTAGAACTTTTCTTGTCTGGCACCCGGATTACTTCAGGCCAGCCTGAAAAAGAGTCTACTAGAATTAATAAGAGTCCACTCCATTAATATACGCATAATCCATATGCACCCGACTCTATGGCTCTACTTCTCTAGGCCACGAATGTAAAGTAGTTTGTGTAAAGTTTCTTAATTCTTTACATTTTTTGCACCTTTTTATATATTCTTCAACATCTCTTGAATATCCCAGCCACCATGCTTCTAATTTTACCCTTTTTTGTGTAGCCACTACTCCACAGTGTATATTATCATGTACACTTTTTATTACCAATTTTCTTTGTGTTTCTGGGGGAACTACCAGATCCACATTACAAATCACTCCATGTTCTATCGTTAATTTCTGTCTTATTTCTTTGTAGGGTCTTTCCGCCCTAGAACAAGTTCCCCATAAGTTTTTTCTTATTCTTGATACTATCCTGCTTAGTACTGGATCATGTCTAGTTTCCGCAACCATTCTATCTAAAGACAAAACATCAGTCTCTACCCAATGTAAGAATTCATCTTCAAATTCTTCTGTTTTATCTTTTGATTCCTTGTAAAATCTCAATCTTGATAGTGCATCTACGTGTGGAATTGAATTTCCTTTGACATATTCTATACCAAATTCCATCAGTCTTATTGCCCATCTTAGTATCCTCGATGTTGTGGCTTTGGGTAATTCTTTCCTTGGGTTAAATATAAACTCTAATGGTCTATGATCACTTCTTAACAGAAATTTTTTTCCAATTAAAAATTGTCGGGCTCTATTAGTTGTCCACACGATAGCCAATGCTTCTTTCTCTATATTTGAATAATTAAATTCAATGTTTGTTAGTCTTCTTGATAAATACATTATCAGATGTCCTTCTTGTGATAATATTCCCGATATTGAATGTTTGCTTGCATCTGTGGTTAACATCATGTCCTTTTTTGGATCAAACATTTTCACTACGGGTTTCTTTGCCATAATTTCTTCTAATCTATCAAAAGCTTTTTGTTGTTCCTCTGACCAAATAAATTCAACATTCTTTTTTCTTAAATTTGCAAACGGTTCAGTCAAGTTCGTGTATTTTGGTACATATCGCCTGTAAAAATTCACCAATCCCAAAAAAGACTCCAGTTCTTTATTTGTAGGTGTAGCTACTTTTAGTATTTTTTCTATTAAGGCTTGGTCTGGTGATATACCTTCTTTTGAAATGGAATAACCTAAAAAAGATATTTTACTACAATTGCTTACACATTTTTTTCCATTTATTGTCAATCCAACATTTCTTAATCTATTCAAGATTATGTCAGTTTTCTTTTTTAATTCCTTTTCATTAGTAGCTCCTATGCATATATCGTCTTGGTAACAAATCATATTTTCCATATTTTCTATAACCTGTTCGATGGCCCTTTGAAATATGGCGCTTGCAGTTTTTATTCCATATGGCATCCTTTTCCATCTTAGTAACCCTATTGGCGTATTTATCGTGGTTACTTCTTTGAAGTTATCGTCTATTGGTATTTGGTGGTATGCCGTTTTTAAATCTATTTTTGTAAAAAAACGCTCATTCCTGCCAGTTTATGTAATGCAACTTCAACATTCGGTATGGGATATGAATCCGAACAGATTTTGTGATTTACGCCTATTTTGTAATCTCCACAAATACGTAAATCACCATCTGTCTTCCTCAACACTACAATGGGTGATGCCCACTTACTTCCCCCAGGGGGAACATGTTCAAAAAGGTCTTGTTCTATTAATTTCCATAATTTTGTTACTACTAAAGGCAACAAATGTACTGGTAATTTTTGTGCTTCATAATAAGAGGGGGAGACATTTTCTTTTAATTTTAAACTTGCTTTATAGTTTTTTAACTTTCCAATTTTTTCCATTTTTATCTCATTAATTAATTTGGTAGAATTTAAGTTAAGCACGTCGTTTCCAAGAAGTCCGTGGTTCTTTTTACAACTTGTGACAATTATAGGTATTACTTCAAATTTATCTTTTAACTCCAAGGAACCTTCAAAGTATCCTAAAGTTTTTATGACCGACCCATCAAATTGGTGGAGTTGTAAACTGCTCTTTCGTAAAGTTGGCTTTCCAATGCGTTCTCCCAAATTTTTTGGTATCAGCGTTACTTCACTCCCAGTATCAATTTGCATATCTAAATTGCAGTCGTTAATTTTAACCTTTAATATACTGTCTTTTTTCTTTTGATCAATTTTTTCTATATTCTTACCTTTTAATGTGAACACTTCCATATTGGTTTCGTTTTCTTCAACTCTTTCAACGATTTTCTTTTTGAATTTGCATACTGCTTGAAAATGGTTCTTTTTTAAGCAATTTGTACAGGTTTTTCCAAATGCTGGACATTTTTCCTTTTTTATTTCATGTTCACATCCACAATACGCACATTTTCTTATCGTTTTTAACATGTAAGTATCAGCGAATATTTGTTCACTGGGTTGACTTTTATGATGGTTGTATTTCTGTATCAATTCTTGTTGTTGTATAAAGTCAATGCATGTATTTAAAGACATATTTCCTATTTGTGTTCCATTATTTTATATCGGTGTGCTGCATTGCACATACCTTCAATTATCCTTAATTGAATCAAGTCCTCTTCAATAGTCTGTCCATCTTGTCCGAGTTTTTCAAATTCACAATATCTACTCACATTTTGTAGATGGTGTAGATATTTTATAATTTGTCAGTCATTTTCTTGTTTCATCGACATGAACTTCGTTCTTTCTGCCACTACCAGCCTTTTTTTTGGTCTCATATTTCTCCTTATAATCCAACTTATTTTTTTCGAAAGTCAGGTCTTCCAAGTTTGTAGGATAGGCCATGGTGGAGACTTTCATTATCGCCTTGCATCCAGCTGTAGCCAAGAATAAATCCGTAATTACATTTTCGCCTCCCTTCTTGTTGTCTTTCAACTTTTTACTTTTTTTTTCTCGCACTGGCAGAAAAACAGCGAATCCATGCATCCACAAAATCTGGATCATCTAGAGACAAATGGTATCCTATCGGCGATGCTATTGTTGTGAAGTCAAGGTTTAGCACTAGTCAGTCGCTAAACTTGTACTGTTACCATGTTATTCTCAGTGACCAGTTATATTGGCTTAAGCATATTAATTTGCTACAATAAGATTATAAAGTAATGAAAATTACTATAATGATTATTTCATCAAATGTACAGAAGATAACACATCTGTTTTCTTATATTTAAGAAGTCATGATATCAAAAGAAAATGAAAAAAAATTTATTAGACTTATATAAAAGCAGTTATATCCAAAATGAGGATTAATAATCTAATGGATTAATGAGGTTACTAAAGAAATATAGTAAGCTAAATATTTATGCCAGCCTCTCTTCTTCAGCAATTAAATCTGTTATATAAACATGAACCAACTTCATTCAACCAATCCATAATACAAATTTGTGTTGTTTTTACCAACATAAATTTATGATGTAAAATGAATATTTTCCAAGATCTCAAATATTTCCCTCAAACAAAATCTCACATGGCACAATTTTACTAGATATAACTATTTAACTATCATTCTTTTATTGAAATACAATTACAAGCATGCATAGAATCGTTCAATATAATTGTATACATACAAAATACAGATTTTACAAGATCATTTGCTGAAGAATGGCTCACTGTAACACTAAGCTGGACAGCTGAAGTTATGGTGCTTGTCCTCATTGTATAAGTGCATTAAATATTTGGATAATAAAAAATAAATCTATGTTAGACTTGTTGGCTAACAAGTATAATAAATGTAATTTGTTTTTGTATTTTCTTTGTTACCACTATAAATGATAGTATAAAATAAAAACAGTCTGAGAATCCTAGTAAAATCATTTATAATTACATTTCCACTTCTAAAATAGCCAAACAAATGTCATCCAAAATGACATAGAAAATGTGATTAAATTAGAACAACTTTTAAGTTTCATATTCAAATTTCAAACACCAATGATCTAATCACTGATCTTTAAAGGCACAACAAGAAAAAATAACTTTTAGTATTGTTCTTTATATTATCAACTTCAAAAGGAGAAAGATCCCAAATAACTGTTTAAGCAATAATCCTAATAATTCCTTCTTTGTCAATACATTTATCTTACAACTAAAAAGGAAAAAAAAGGCTAAAATTTTCATTCAAGACCAAAGGGTTATTTTGGTTTTTAGTAATTGTTAACATATATATGTTTCAGTGAGAGTGGTCTTGTCACTTGCTTTATTTTTCCATACTGCTGATCAGTTGGGGTTTTTACAGTTGTTTCATTTCTTCAAGTACTTTTCATTTTATTTATTTCTATAAAAATGTTTTATTTATCCATCTAAAAAGGCACCAGTATATTTTAAATAATATAGCTATTTTGGTCTAACAGGAAAATCAAATCAACAGAAACTGCATTATACTGAAGTTCATTATGTGGGAATGAAAAATGGTTCATTGAAATGGTAGATATAAAACATTATTTATGCAACAATACATAAGATGATCAACTAAAGACAAAGCACCATGTTTTATTGCATTGTATAGTTTTGAACCTTTTCTGTTTGATCTTTGTTTTGCTATCATTAAGCAAAATCAATATTTAAGGAAACAAAAATAAAGATTATAAACACCATAAACCATTATTTTTATCACTTCAACATTTGCAAATAAGCACCATATTGTCTTGCATCAATAAATCTTAATTATCTAAACTCTTGATTTTAAAAATATAAGCAAAGTGTTATCATTTAATCTGGATAAGTGGATTAACTTGTTAGATTTTCTCTTTATAATTTTCATGACAGTTCATCTTCTTTACTCAATCCAACTAACTGGTAGAAAATGATCATACTACTTAAGTACAGCCAAAACCAAAACTTTTCTTAGTAAATAATTTATCTTTTTGTTTCCAATATCTTTTTTCAGAATGTAAGTATCTGACCATTGTTTCACACTAATGAGCTCAATTTAAGTTAGGAACCACAAATGGAGACTTGATCCCTGATGTCAAGTTGATGCAGAGTAAGTACACCTTCTACTGGAGATATTGATAAATATTTTAATAGAAATTTCATGCACACACACACACACATGATGAGAACTCAGAACACACAGCCTTTTATAAATAGTTTTTTTAAGAATTTTTTCAGACAAAAATTAGATTGCCATTTATTCTGGTCATAGAGTTGCTTTAGAATATTTCATTTCCCTAAAAGAGTATAAAAGGTATATAGAGCAATGTTTTGTAGAGGAAAATAGGTTGATGGAATTATGAAGTTACCTGAAGGATAGAAGATAGTGAAAGAAAACACTAAATATATTGTTCAATAACGTTAATACCAAAAATGATTCTTTTTATTAATAAAGCTTATAAAAATTTCCTGCTACCTAATATTTTCTTAAATTACAGATCAATATTTTGAATAAGTAAAAAAATAACTTAGTTTTAACTGAATGATTTTGGATTCTTATTGTTCAAGAGGCATCAAAGTGTCCAGCTCAATTGCTATAGTTTTGTAGATAGGAAGTCAGAATATATAAGTGTTTGATAACAAATGTCTTGGAGATGATCAGCTCAGCAAAGAGTTATTCATTGGCACCAGATATTCAAACATTATAAAATATCTTACAGATTGAACAAATTGTTACTGTAATTGTAATTAATGCAAACATTTAAATCAAGAAGTTAAAGTTTTGCACCTTTTGAAAAAAAATCAGCAGAAAATCAACTACAGAATTTTAAAATTATTCCCAACAGAAAATTCACAAGTACAAATTCACAGTAAATACACAGATCCTTAGAGATTATAAGTTAACCATTTTGAGATGAGATTAACATTCAACAAATTTGCTTTTGGAATTTGCCTTTTATACATTCCTGCCATTCACTACACATGTATAAAACAAGTTCATCTGTTGACTTCTGACAGTGAGCCCAAGTATGAAAGGTACAATGATGTTAATTATGAGTTTTCCAGTTGAATGATTTCTAGTTAATGATTCTATATCTCGAGCTGCTTGCATAGATTGGGTCTGGTAAGGTGGGGCACACTTTAAGAGTAAAAGAGGTAGGAAGGAAAGCTTACAGCTATGAAGAGAGATTTATAATTTACACATAAAGGTCACTGGAAACAAGAATCTTTTATATTGCCAAATTTAGAGATCCGATTGCAGAATTTAGTAGGCAGGCTGATTGTAAGGGCTTGGTGTTCAGTAATGAGCATCCCAGAATTCCATTGAGAGAAGATAAAAGAACAACTTAACAAGGCCATCAAATAATTAGAGAAGTAGCAAAATTTTTATTAGTTGTTGATTGGCAGATTTATGAGAACCAATTTTGAATTCCTGCCACAACAACTGCATGAATTTTGAGATTGCATTTATTTTCTTTATTTTTGGTCTGTCTACAGAAAGAAAGGAAAATATAGGCTGTGCTGCAAAAGGTTATTTGCTGAACAGACATGTTTTATTATGCAAATGTACTTAATTAGAAGTAGAAGTGTTACAGTAGGAGGGAAAAATATTACACAAAAAGACTGAGGTGTTGAGCCAAAAGTTTCACAATTCTCTGATATTCTTTCATTTGAAAGTCAAAGCATTTTAAAACAGACAAATCAATGCAAATTTTGCCAACATTCAGTAAAATTCCAATTATTCTAACTATAATAGAATCATTGCCTGATGCAAACCAGAAATAAAGAATAATTCCCACAATCTTGTGAATAATCCCAAGACAAGAAAATACTCCATTAAATTCACATCTCTAATACAGCAATCTTCCAACTGACCATTATTTTCATGTCTAACTTTTTTATATGAGAGTCCAGCAAAATTTCTAACACCATACTGGAATTTCACCTGCTTATGAAAGCCCATTCTAAATATAGACATGCATAGTATATAAAATATATATAAAAAAAGTTGGAATGTACCAAAATGCCCACAGTAATTTCAGGGAATGTAATGTATTTGAAGATCTGATCCTCATGGTTGGACAAAAAATAACAAAGGAGGTATAAATTATGGAGACTTTAATGCAAATACAAGAGAACAATTGAATAAGTAATATTTTCAAACAGATCAACAAACAGGATAAAATTTTATAATTCAGTGACCAAAACAAAATGCAGATAAATAAAAAGAATTATAAACTGAGTACAGAAAAAATTAAAATAATCGTGAAAATATAAAAATGTTAGCACAGAATGAACTGAACCAATAAATATAAGTAGATTATATACAAAATGCTTTGTCTTTTATGCAACAAGGTGATGCATGCAACTGGAGAGACATTTCAGTTTGAAGAATAGTTGCTGCTCTATATAAAGAATTTTGTGACTGATGCAAGAAATTTCCAACTAAATAATTAATTTGAAAAAATGAATACAAAAGTGCTTTTCTTTTTAACTAGACATGAAAATAAATTAAAAGCTGAAAAATAAGAATTTCATTTCACGTTTATTTTTGCTACTCAAAGAAAAATGACAGCAAGCTCATGAAAATATTAACCAAATAATATTTCGTTACATTAAAAAAAAAAGTGTCAAATTCAAACATTTTACCATTGCATTTAATTATTACATGCAGTTCTTCTCACCATAGGGAAAAAAGAATTTAAATAACTGTTTTTATTTAACTCAAGAAAATCTTAGTATTTCACAGCAAACTGGCATTAATTTCTAGAAATAAATACAAGCAGGAAAATTAAGTTACACCCATGCATGTTTGTATCCGAGATACGCACAAGAAAATTTAAATAAATTTC
This sequence comes from Acanthosepion esculentum, assembly GCA_964036315.1. NCBI lineage: Eukaryota > Metazoa > Mollusca > Cephalopoda > Sepiida > Sepiidae > Acanthosepion > Acanthosepion esculentum. Next base: position 2,787,708 of record OZ038487.1, on the reverse strand, counting down.
AATTTTAAATTCACAAAACCAGTATTATTTTGTGACAAGTTTAAATTTAGAGATTTTGCATTGCAACCCTTTTTGTAACATGTCAAGTTTACATTTTTTTCTTAAGTTTTGTTTTCTATTTAAAAGTTGTTAATTTTAAACAAATTATTTTAAATGTTTTTATTTGATACTCTTATCAACCATGATTATGCTATAGGTCAGCAAGTACAGGAATCTAATAGCATAAAAGCCAAGTAGTATCTATTTAGAATAGAATCAATTAACTGGTAAATTTGAAAAAGTTAAGATATCTCACATAAAATCATACAATAGAAATTAATCTTTCTTAAAACTATTATTTAAAAAAAAATTCAAATTGTGAAAGATTGTACCTTCTGGCATATCAGTGAGAGGTTGAGAATTGCTTCTACATTCTTTTTCTAAGATGCTCATTACAAATTGATAGACATTAACAGATTGAGGTACACACAGACAAGCAGTTTGAAAAGTAAGCCATCATCTTGAAACTTAGGGATAATTTTCTTTTTAAGTTTCAAATTTCTTTAATAATTTCATTTTACATTATATGAATATCGATATTACTAATTTTTAAAATGTACTTTTTGGAAAATATACTTAAAACATTACAAGTCTCACTGATGTTAATGACAAATATAATATCAATGTTGACTGAAACATAATTCATAAAAAACAAAATTGAAAACTCTTCAGCTAATTTTATTACCCTAAGAAAAGAATAGAAAATTTTAAAAGTGAAAATATTAGTTTAGCATTCAAATTGTTATAAAATTATCAGCAAAATTCTTTTAACAGTTTATTCACAATATTAATTCTAAAAAATGCTCAATGTTGGATTTAACTGTCTTGAAGTACTTATTTGATTGAATATATTTGATCCTAGCCTTTTAAATTTCTGAAATAATAAGCAGAAATCTAGAGAATAAAAATTACAATGTGCAAACAAAAATTATGATTAAAGAGTTATTTACTGAGTTTAATATATTTTCATGTCACCTTTAACAAGTTTATATTTAAATATGGTAGCACAGAAATGAAACAATTCCAAGTTTACAGTAGCTGATCTAATAACTAGTGAGATAACTAGAAAAGCTCAAAAAAGTTGAATTTTTTAATATTATTTGAGAAAAAGAGAGGTGAATGAAGTTGACACAAGTAGGATTGAAATAATGCAGCAAAGACACAGAAAGAACAAGTTTATTAAAATTAAAATAGTTTAAATAACATTAAATTGAAATTTTAGTATATTTCATAAATATCAATGTATTTTATTTCCTGAGCAAGAGGAGGAATTACTTATATTTTTTATTCTTATCTTTTGGAAGAAATCTTGATTGGTGGAACACATTCGATAGATGTCATTTGCAAATTACAAGACTTATGAGCCAGACACAGCCATCATAGAGATTAAATGGATCTTCTGCAATAATTTGGCAGAAAAAGTACCACAAAGAGTGTCAGCATTTTGCTGCTTTTGGCTGCAGTGCCTTACCAGAATGGATTTGAAGGAAAATGACCCATCTACTTGATCTACAACTGAAAACTAGGATGGAACAGGGACATGACAAAACTGTGCATCAGGAACATGCAACAAGTTGAAAGCAACAATCAAGCTGATGATAAATGCAGAATTATCTCCTGAATAAATGTCACAGTAAAATGGTTGATTGGCTAAGTTTTTTAGTGGCATATATTATTTAATGCTGAAATCTAAATATTTTGAACACAATTTTATGGCTTCAACTAAATATATTTTGAATGTAATTGTATGCTTTGAACTACAGATATCATATCTTATTGGTTATTGTGCTATAAAATTAGTAATTATTTTTATATAAAAATGTATTGCTAGGATTTTTACTATAAAAATGGATTTTTATACTTTCATAGTGTTTTGTTTTTGTTTGGGGGTTTACTATTTGCCCATTGCTGAGACCCTGGGTAAGGGTGGACCTGGGAACAACAGCAATTAAGAAGTGGTTCCATACTCCTCAAAACCTCCAACTTCCTGATCAGAGGCCTAGGTGCCAGATGTATTTTATCATCATATCTAGGACTCAGTCAAAATGGATATATTCAAACTTAAAGATCATTTATTTTCAAAATATTTCTAATATTAATTTCATATTTCTGTTAATTAAATGAAAAACAAAATAGAAATAAAAAGCAGCCTCATCAATAAATGAAAAAAAAAAATGAAAATAAATAAGAGTAAACTTCAAAAATATATTACAATATATTAAGCTTCATTAAAAAAAGTAAATAATTAAATAGAATAATAATGAGATACATTTAAATTTGTCTCTGAAATTTAAACTATCACTTGAGTAAATTTGAATAAGCTTAAAAAGCACTGTTCAATGTGCAAAATAGATTTTTAGAATGAAACTAACATTTTTCAATTTTCACATTTATTTCAATTACAATACTCATATAAAAATGAGTAAAATAGCATTTTTTTTTTTCAATCAACAAAGAAAGTTATTTGGAATGAAGCTTATGAAGTGATAACTTGTTTTGTGTGCAAAATAAATTTTTACTCTAAAATTGTTTAAGAGTGGTGGTTTTGAGAGAATATTGAAAGAAGCAAATATCCATCACAAGCAGTTTTTTGTGTGGCTAGAGTTCAACCAAGGAAATTATTTAACTCTACATTTTTTTTTAATTTTTAAGAAAATCTTTTATAAATGACTTTTGAAAAACTGTAACAGAAAACCTTTAAGAAAGTATATCAAAATAAATAATAAAAGAGGACCTGTATATGGTCCACAGGTGACGTAAAAAAAGAAACTGTTTTAGATTGTAAAAAAATATGAAAAATTATTACTATTTCTGGGTCTCAATGTTCACTTCAAAGCAATATTTTTAAGAATCATATTTACTATGTAAATTCACAATTTGCATATATATTTCATTTATTTTCAGCTAATAAAACCTGTCTCAACTGATATAAAATAAATACAGATTGATCATTACTAAAATGTGTAAGACCATTAAAAATAAGAAAAATCATCACCAACACAAAATCATATCTTTTTTTCATTCCCCTCTCCACTCTCATCAAAATGGTAGAAAACAAATTTAGTTCTCTCTGTTAATGAACAAAGTTAATGTTAACTAGGATTCACATTAAAACTAATGTTGGTGTGTAATTCTATTATTTTAATGTGGTAGAAATAATTTTTATAACATCTGGACAAATAATAGGAATTATTAGAAATAAAATTGTCAAATTGTGTTGTACCATGTTATATTCAAACTTAAACATCCAAAAGAATTGTAACAATTTTTTTGACAAATTTATTTATCAATTTGAAGTAAATTTGCATTTCTTTAAAAATGAAATATTTCTTTTAATCAAAAAATAATAGATACCCCACTTAGGTTTTTTTTCAGAGAAGACAAGTTCTCCTTTACAAAATTCTAATTATTTCATGGATTACTACTTTACATATGTACATTAGAAAAATAAAGAAGATGAATAAAAAAAAAAAATGTATAAAAAAATTAAAAATCATGCAAGAGAAGAATCAATCATGTGATTTTTTTTTTAATTTGCCAACTACTTAAGATGAATGAAATTAAGAAAACCTTGATGCAATTTATTTTATCTAATTTTGTCAGAACTAAATTAACACACACACAAATCCAAGCAGACCTAACAAGAGCCACTTGGAAGAAAAATAAATTGTTAATACTGGTTATTGAAGAAAATAAAGAAGAAAAAACAGGAATAAACAACCCTAGTGATGACCATAGCCAAACTGATACTGAGGATATATTTAGATGAACAAAGTGAATGATAAATGAAAGCTGAAGAGGATAAATAAATACAGAGACAAAATAAGAGTACTGTGTATATACATTTAGACTTTAATCAAATATATTAATTACAATAATTATGCTTCAAGAAAATCCACCAATATTACAATAAATAAGAAAAGAATCAAGTCTTACAGGAAGTAAAGCCCATCAGAAGTCTGTACTTACATTGTAAGTAGGCAGAAATAACTGCCAGTTGATGATACAAATGCAGACCCTCTGCACAAAAAAATCCCTAAAGAACAACATATTAGCCATGATGAAGAAGTCACATTCTGCAGTCTAACATAAGCCAGTGTCTAAAAACTGATTACAGCAAACAGAAAAGACCTGAAATAGCTGATGTAAGATTTTCTCGACTTAAGAGATTATCTTCTTTAAGAGCTAATTCCTAGAGTTAACATCTCGCCACATCTGTACACCCACTCCAAAGCTCTACAAATGAAACTGTCAACAGTAAATAAATGTTGCAAAAATATCTATGGTTTAGCATAGAAAAAAATGACTACTTCACAACAAAATAACAAAGATGAACTGATTTTTTTTTTTTAGATGAGAAATAGAATGGATTAATTTCAGTTCAAGAGTAGGCTTTCCAAGAGAAAATCTATAGATTGGCAGTATTCACATGTGCAGATAGGGTAACATATCAACAGAGAAAGTGGAATTGGTGAGCAGCATTCAAATTCTTTGTTGTGTTTACTTTTACAATAATGCCTTTGGGAATCTACGTTTAACTTTAAAAGCTAAATAACAGGGTAGACTGGGATCTCTAGGTTTAGATGACAACCAGTCTAAGAGAAGAAAACTGAATTCTGAACCGGAGAAAGCAATAAGAAATCATTCCACTATCTATGCCTAGAAAGCATGGCAATTCACAGATAAGAATAAAAGGAATCTGTGGGGAGACAAGATCACTTATGTTTTGAAGGAACATGGCATAAAAAATACATGAATATCTGAAACATTTTTGTGTTAAATTAAAAAAAAATAAAACAGTAAAAGGTTAGGATGAAATTCCTATCAATAAAACATGTCAACAGTTTTACTAAGGTATATCATCTCACAGTCTATCAGTAGAATAAATATTTTAACTTTGTTTCAGTACAATTGCTATAGACTGAAGCTCTCCAAACCACTTTTTTTGTTGGGATTAAGAAATAAACAGAAGATAACATTTTTCTTCTGAGCCTAAATTGATCTGTATCATGTGTGTCACAAATGGTATTAATTTTCAAAATAAATCAGAAAACTACTTTTTCTGTTTTTATTTTTGTAACTTTTTGAAACATTAGGTTTTAAATCTTTTATATAAGTCTTATGTGTGGGGGAAAGTTTATAGGTTATAGAACAATCTACCCCAATAGATTAAATAAACTGTTTGGTTTTATACAGTAGATTGTTCTTTTTCCACTTCTATATTTAGGGATATCTCATTTAGTTCTTATTTTAGTATGAGTCAATTATGGTTCACCCACTTTCCACAGAGTTCAAGTACACTACCGGGCTCAGAGTTTGAACTATATCACCAAATTCATGAACCAATACTTTTATCCACTAGGCTATTGTCTTATGGGTCAATTCTTTGTGGAAAACTTGGAACTTTAAGCCTAATTTACCTGCCTGCTGATGAGTGCTGCTTGTCATGCTTGACTGCTCTCACCAAATCTTCTCTATTGTTAAAGCTGCTGCAGTTGAAGATCTGCTGTTATTTATCTTTCTTTATTAGCAGTTCCAATATTGTATTTATTTCTAGGCTAGATCTATTAAGGAGATCTTTATAGCCTAGAATATGTGCTGATTCTTTCATAACCCAGAAAAAAATTCCAGCAGGAACAAAAAAAAAAAAAACAAAACAAAAAGAGCCCTGGTTCACCCTTGAATGTGCTTCAGCTATAGCTCATCATAACAACTATTACAATAACTATCACAGGGAGCACTGTATTCGAACACTTGCTGCATTCAGAATTGCCTGCAATCACTACAAGTGTGTTCTAGAAAATGCAAAGTGTAGCTATGCTCAAGCAGTCCGGGCCAAGGTTGAAAGCAGAAAGATTTGAAGATTTCTAACCAAATTCTGAATGGAGACAAAATACCAGTGCCTACTATTATAAATGGCCCCAGGGTCATCACATCCTCAACAGACAAGGTGAAGCTCCTTGCCTCAGTCTACCTAGAATTCAATGTTAAATGACAAAGGCCATCACTTTCCTACATCTCACTGAGCACAATTTCAGTAATATTTTTATTACAGCCTGAGAAGTCTCAAGATTTATCAAAATCTATGTTGAGTGTTCAGATGAACTACAATCTTTAGATACTTTGGTCCTAACCTTCACGGCTAAGACCTGGCATGCCATGTACATTGTTGCATGTCACCATCATTCACTTTGTAATCTGGTGTTTGTCTTGTCTGGTTTTCACACGTCCACATATTGGGAGCACCTCTCTTGACTGAGTGAGACACTGGTGTTATATAGCTCTCCCAGTCCCAGACTCAGACTCATGCTGATTATTGGCTAATACCTGCCCAGTATCATTCATATGCAAATAGTCTGTACCACTTACTCTAAGTAGAAGGTCTTCTCTCAACAGCGTATTGTAGAAAGAGACAACTCCTGGTGCTTACAGCACCATATACACCTAACTCAGGGGCACCTCGAGGTGGTGTAATGGTTAGCAAGCATGTCGCGCTAGAACTATTACGACTGAGTAGTGAGTTCGATCCTCACTGGGTGCCCCATACTTTCGGCCTTGTGCCACATCTGAGCTACGCTTGGAAAATCACTATACACCTAACTCAGAGTCTTTAATTGGGCTAACCTGATTCACTGTTACACTCCCCACTGATCTTCTGATCACAGCACCAACATGCAGGAGTGGGTGTTTCCTTCTGGTGCTCCTTCGCAAGAGAGGTACTTCAACCTCATTGTTGTCACTACATGGGGGAGGTACTTCATCCTCAGTGTTGTCACTATCCATCTCCACTGTGGCAGGAGGTGCATTGAAAATCCAAGAATCTATTTCCAACTCCACATCGCTCATGGATAAATCATCAGTGTTGCTTGCAGCATAGCATTGGTCCCATGCTGGTCAGAGGTTTTTAACATGATGCAGCAAACTATCAATCAGGACAGATTGTGGACTAATGATCCCAGTGACCCTCTACACTTTCTTTTTCTGATCGAACTCAATGCTAAAGTCTGGTTCCTCTATGGCGAGAGCCACACACAGGGAAGTTTTTCTATCGAAGAACTCCACTGAACCTGAAGGAGTGATTCCTACTCCCCTAGTTCTTTGATTACATTTGTCCTGATCAGAAGGTTGAAACCAAGTGGCTTTTCTTGCACCATCAGTACGTCAGTCTTGACAGGACTTCTACCTTGCAACCAGAAAGCAACAACTCCAATCACACAACAGGCTCTGGTCTCCCTATCATTGTTATGCATACAGGTGCTTTTGTCCATGACTGGCATGTCTTTCTGCTAGCTATAGACAGCAAACAACCAGTATCAACCAGCATGGTGACGGTTCTGCCATCAACCTGGACCCTAATCACAGGTAGTGCCAGGCTGAAGAAGATACTGGCACTGACATATCTCTTCTCACATTTTCTCATACAGTTTTGAGACATATGGCCCACAGTATAGCAATGGTAACAGTGCATATTATTGCATTGTCCTTGATTTCATCCCCTGTCATGTAGTTGGCTCTGACAATCTTTTGCCATGTGATTACTACCATTGCATCTAAAGCACTTTATGACATGAACGTCGGTACTTTGCATTGACCAGGCCACCACCACAACTTCCTCTCCTTGTCTCTCATAATCACCTGGGCTCAGGCAAGCAGCTGGTCAATAGACAGTGCGTCCATCCTAGACAACACATGAAGATTTCACTTTACATTACCTGGTAACCCATGCACAAATGTGCAAGCCAGCATACTGTCACTCATCCCACCAAACAAGAATGTGAGTTTGCACCACCTACTCTTAAGTAGAAGGTGGTCTCTCAACAGCCCATTGTGGAAGGGGATGCAACTCCTGGTGCTTACAGCACCATATACAACCAACTCAGAGTCTTTTAAAGGGCCAAACCGATTCTGTGTTAAAATTCCCTTGGTGAGATGCAAGTTCCATGCAAGCAGCTTCTCTCCATGAACCATTACCTTGTAGAAATGACTCCTAAGAGGTTGCTTTCCTGATGACTACAATCTTAACCTGCCCATGTCTAGAGTTAACTGTCATCTTCCCTACATATTTGCACAAGCTGTGCCTCTTACTCTGTAACCCTCTACCATCATATAGTTGTTGGACAGGGGGAGCAACATTGTAAAAAAAAAAAAAAAACACAAACAATATATATGTATTTTTTTGCCATCACTATTCAGTCCTTTTTTATTTAGGATGACAGAGGTAAAAGCATTTGATAAAGTACATCACAAAGAATGTTGAAGCTTTTAGGTAAGCTTGATATATTTGGGAAGGATATTAGAATAATTCAGAACTTATACTGTGATCAAACTGCCTCCATGTGGACATAAAATGAATTCAGTGAATAGGAAGGGGTATAAGACAAGAATGTGTCTTCTCACCAGACTTATTCAACCTTTACACTGAGGTGATTCTAAGAGAATTAGAATTCCTACCAGGATTCATTATTTGCGGTCATAATCTTAACAACATTAGATAAGTAGATAACACAGTGATGATAGCAGATATAGAAAGGAAAATACTGAATGCAGTAAAAGAAAGCAAGAAGGACTAAACATCAATTGTAAGAAGAGAGAACATATATTTGTCAGCAAAAAGAAGAGCCCAACATGTGAATTAGAAATTGGAAACACCAAAGAAATTTCTAAAGTATTAATGGATTTATTTTAATCCAACATTTTTTTCCTTCAAGCATTATTACTGCAAATGTTCCATTTTCATTTATTAAACAGTGTGTATTAAGTCTATCAGCCTGAACATTCAAGAAATCTTAATAAAGAAAAATGTGCTCCCCAGTAGAGATCAACATAAATAGAACCTTGCTTGCTGTGTTGTTCTCTGTAGCTAAACTGAAAAGCACACTGGATCAAATGGTGGTTTTCCTTTGAGCAGGGGGATTTTTCTTTACTAAGATTTCTTGAATTTTGAATGAATAGGCCAATAGACATAATACTCATTGTTTAATAAATAAAAATGTAGCACCTGTTCCAAATACAGAGTATCCACTACAATAACATTTAAAGTAATAAAAAAAACATAAAAATCAAACAAGTACAAAAATTTAAATATCTAGGAAGTGTTTTAACAGAGAATGGAAAATGCAACACTGAAATACAAAAGTGTATTGAGATAGCAAAAAGTGCCTTTCAAAAGCTAAGCAAAGTATTAAGAAACAAGAAAATCTCATTAAAAACAAAGAAAAGGGTACTTAAATGTTATGTAATACTAGTCTTCCTATATGGCAGTAAATGCTGAACGATTTCCTCACAGATGAACAAGAGAGTTAGCTGAGGCAACAGAAATGAGAATACCATGGACTGAACCATGTAACTCTACCATATGAGCAATAACAAAGTCTTAGAGAAAATGAAAACAAAAAGAACACTTATTTGTAGCATCAGAAAAAGAAAGTTGAAATTTCTAGGGCACATAATTAGAAAAGAGGGCTTGGAAATTTGACACTCGCAGAACATATTGAAGGTAAGAGCAGGAGAAGGAAGATGCACATAACCTACCTAACAAACTTTTGTAAATTATTGGCAGAAAATGGATTAGGAGAGACATTGTGGAGAAATTATGGAGAGCCATGATTGCCCATATCCTGAAGAGAGATGGTACATATAAGAAGACAACAGCTTTCTCTCAGTTTTTAAGATTGGTTCTTTTTTCATCTTGCTATACCTACCATCCCCAAATTCTATGTGCCATGTTCCCTCAGGACATACGCGATCATGGCTCTCCACAATTTCCTGTCCTTTGTAGCTATTAATAAATTTTGTCTTTTTGTTATCTCTCCTAAACCTTACTCCATCATCCATTTACAAAAGCTCATTATGGTAGGTCATGCATTGTTTTCTTCTCTCTCTCGCACCTTCAATCTGTCATGTGAGTATCAAATTTTCCAAGCCCTCTTTCCTCATTACATGCCCTAGAAATTTCAACTGTCTTTTCCACACGTTAAGTATGTGTTCATTTTGTTTCCATTTTCTCTAAAACTCTTAAGTCTCACCTTCATCTGTGAAGAGATTGTCCAGTAGAAGGAGTGATATTACATAACAGTTCAGTACTCTTTCTTTGTTTTTTTTAACAAAATTTTTCTGTTTCTTAATACCTTGCTTAACTTTTGGAAGCCATTTTTTGCTATACAAATGTGTCTTTGGATTTCAACGTTGCACTTTCCATCCCAAACTAGGCTTGCCAATTTTTTCAACGTATTCTAACTTGTTCATCACCACTGTAGAGTTGACCTCATTGTATGATGATATGAATGTCACTCTGTAATGTCTTGATTGCTAACTTTTCTTGTGATGTTTGATTTCAGTGGCTTGACCTTTTCTAGTGCTGATCTCACTTTCCATTTTAGTTTATCTACTTAGGCTTTCAGATTCTTCAAGGCTACCATTTCCACTGGAGCTATCATGTCTAAGTATGGAACATGTCTGATGGAGACTCTTGTTTAGCACCAATTCTTCATAGGCACTTAACTGCTGATATTGATGTCTGCTCTTACAAAGCTGTGGTGAGCCTTGCTGATGCTACAACTCTTCTTTCATCTGTGCTGGTTTTGGTATTTGGCAAGCCTTGACCCTTTTAAATTCATGATTGTACAACTTATACAGGTTTTACTGGATTCTGTATTTATCTGAGTCAAACATTATGCTACTAAGTAATGTCCTGGTCTGTTCAAGAGTCCATGTTCCAATTGATGATTCCTCCAACAGCTGTAGAGAATCCTTTTGCTCATTCCACTATCCTTTGTGCTCTCCTGGGCTGGAATGATGTCTTAATTGATAAGCCTGAAAGAACAAGCTTTAGGTCTCTACATCTGTATAGGAATGTCAGGTGATTTGACATCCGTGCCAATTTCTGATGGAGTTTGCTAACCATCTACATTGGTGCATCGCATCAGATCTGTACCAATTTGATAATTTCTGTTTAAATTTTTGGGGTGAGGAGTTATCATTATTTACATGTGGAACATTGTCTTCATCTTTGTTGTTATCACAACATTTTGACAGTTTTATCCTCTGGCCTTCATCTGGTGTATATTGATCCAGGTTGTGACACTGGCAAACGGAAAGAAAGGGGTTAAGTTAAAAATATAAACTTAGAACAAGACACAAAGGGTTAAAGAATAGAACGATAGACTGAGAGAAAGAAGTGAGATTTCTTTTAATTTTGAAAGTTTATTTGTTTAAACAGAAGGAAGTAACTTTGTTGGAAAGATATTACCACAGAATCCATGTAGCTAGGCTGGACTGACAGCTGATTTATGACACTGCCTAAAAGTGCCAGTTACAAAACTCCAATCGAAAGATAAAACGTGGTAATTTTAAAGACAGGGCAGAATTGAAATACTTATTTATTTTTGCCTATCAAAAAGTGGAAACTGAAAACAAGTCGAGGAAATGGAATTTCTTTATGTAAAAACCCAACCCAGGGTTTTTAAAATGCAATGACCCTGACAAGATAGAGATGACCGACCAGAGGAAACAGTTGGTAAATTTTTAATTGTACAGACAAAACCAGGCTGGGAAAATTTGCCAACAAGAAATTAAAATGATAATGACCAGAGGCTAAGCCACACCATATGGTTTGAGAACCAGATTTGTCAAGCAAACAACTGAGGTGACAGGCAAAGGTGAAATATTAAGAGAGGAGGAAGGTGAGATGGAGGAATTACCTACACCCATTGAGATGTGTTGGTACAAGGCAGAAATAAGAGTAGGAAGGAGTTATTTGGGCAGATCGGTACTATGCGACTGCTAACCATAGGAAAAGGGATCTCTTTAAATTTGGAGATATAATTAATTTTCTAGAACCAGACAACAAAGGGGCTTTTGTTGTCATATAGGGGAAACACAGAGTCCCCTAACCATGAGACTCCCATGCCACTCTTGGGCAAAAGTCAATATAAGCAGAATACTGAAGTGACCAAGCCAGAGTTCCAGACATGGCTGTTCCAGCATACAGATGACAAGCATCGACTACTCTGCTGAATCCCACATGACTTGCTGCCAGAGAGAACCTCCAACTTAGGGCTTGTCCCAGACTTAGCTATACTGAGCAACATGTCATGATAGAATCCAAAATGGAAAGGGTTAATACTTCTGTACAAAGAAGGATATAGACCACATGGAAATAAACCCAAAGAAATTCCTGTATTTTCTTTATTTCGTCGGAAAGAATTTTAAAATTTTTTTTCCCTTTGTGACAGCTTCACTGGGATCAAGCCAATGCTACAATTGCTGATAACAATTTGATCTTTGCCAGCTCCATGATCAATCAACACACCATAAGATGGAGCAAAGTGCAGATCAAAACAACCAATTTCAACGGCCAGCAGCAACATTGACTAGATGAGAAGGGTTACAAGGTAACCTACAGGGAATTTTGAACTGAATCCTTCATTTAATCTATGGAGTTAGATTGTTCTAACTCCACTGCCCATGTCTAGGGATATCTTGTCTAGTTCCTATTTTAGTACTGCTCAGTTATTGCTCACCCCCATTTCCATGGAATCTAAGTACACCACCCAGCTCAGAGACTGAACTCACAATTGCTATATCACCAAATTCATGTTGTGATAGCAACAACAAAGAGGAAGACAATAGTTCACCTAATTGTAAAGTACTAATTTAATACTGAAGTGAAATTGCGCATGAAAATAAGTTGTATAATAACAGAGAAAATTCTTTCCTTGTACTTCAAGGATCTTAACCACAAATGAAAATTCTATAAATTTAATGTACAGAAAAATAAGATGATTTTTTTTTTATAAAATGTAAATAGACAATTGCTTGACTATAAACTTTTACTTTTTAAGTAATTTTTCAAGAATTATTGTTCTGGATTGATGAAATATTAACTATGACTTGAAAAGTAAAAGAGCAATGGAATTTTGATAACTGTATTTTACCTCCGTTTTGGTAATAAAAAATTATAAAGTAAAATGTAGAACCAACATAAAATTTTATTTGAATTGTTACTACTAATTGCAAATTTGAACAATTTAAAGTTGCAAAAATCACTTGAATATCACTAAATACTTGTTTTAATAAAAACAAAAATCTGATAATTATTTTTTTTTAATTTCATAACAAATAAGCAATTTGACTAACCTGTTCTTTTTATTCAAGGATATTTTTTATTTTAATACTGAAGATAAGAAAATTTTGTTGAAGATTTTTTTGTTAACATGTTGACTTCCAGAGGTCAATTATGAAATCATACTTCAAATGCCAACTTTGTAATAGTCAACTTGGGCAGTAAAACATTCTTGAGTTGATTTACAGCTTCAACTGAAGTAAGACTTCATTGTTTTCACACTAAAATTATCACAGTGAATAAACTCATTGTTGGCACCTGCAGGTGAAAATGCTAAGCACAAAATAACACGTAGTCAGTATTATAATAAAAACTACCAGCCACAAGTTATCTTATGGCTGACAGTCAAAGTGTTAAAGTCCTAAATATACTGCATTCATATCTCTGATCCAGATGCACAAAGAGAACAAGACACCAAGAAAGAAGATACTTAAACCTAAAATATAAATTTTAATTACTATTTCTAAATCAATGATGCCTACAAGCCTTTCCATTTTAATGCCATATTTTTTTTCTTTATTAACTGAATTGCCATGCATTCTTGGGAAAGATATTGGAGTGGTTTCCCATTGCCTACACCAGTCTGAAATTAAGAATTTTTCTTCTCTTAGACTGGTTGCCATCCAAGGCTAGAGAGCCCAGTCCACAATGCTATTTATCCTATATAACAGAAATTACTTCATGCATTACCCTATGGTACAAGTACAAAAGGAACAATAGATTAAGCTAGAACTTGAACTCTGCTTGCCAATTCCACTTTCTTTGAGTATATCTGGACATTCCTTCCCACTTACACCAATAGAAAAAGATTCCTTTGGCTAAATAAAATAATATTTTAATCCCCTGTATCATTGGTGAATTATTTTTTGGCAAGCGATTCAAATATGAATGGGAAGGATTAATCAAAATGACCATTTGCCTGATTTCTGACTTATCTTCCAAATTCTGTAAAGAGTTAAATAAGGATTAAGCTTAACCCAAATAAAAAATATCTTTAGATTAAAAAAAAAAATCTACAAAGCTGACAAGGATCCTTATTAAATGAAAGGAAGGAACTGAGATTTCATTAAGAGGGAAAAAGGCTAATATACATTTCCCACAGACTTTCAATTACATTTGTCAAAAATATTTTTCATTTATAACTCACAAAAAGGAAAATTATTTTCAGTCATATATTGAAACAAAGATTATTTCATTATTGTTTAAAGTTTTAAAGAACAGCATCAACAGTTGTACAGAAAACAATACCAAAAAAATAAACAAGATGACAGTGGAGCCAGTAATATTATTGTCTGGGATCAGATATATTATACACTTGTCCAATGTCAAATAAAAAAATAATTTGATTCAATGTTTTCATCAAATTACTTAATCGAAAAAGTCATAATTTTGTCAAGTATGGATGCCTACAATAGAACAATGGTAAATTAGCTAATCCTGCAGGCTTGTCAATTTAACAAGATCATGCCTCATAAAGTACTTTACTACTGTGGCCCGGTGCCAGACTAAGCTGAGCTTAATAAATATCATATACTTTTTTCTTTTAAAGATTAAAACCATATATTTCACCAGTGCCAGTGAATTGTGGTAAAAGTCAAGACTTTTTAATGCTGATTTTCAAGAATCTGCTTCCCATGCAACAGATTGATGCAATAAAATTGTTCAAAAACTGATGTGACAGATCACTTCCACAACGAAGTAAACAATTTGCAAGTCCAAACTCAAAGATCCAGGGGTGGAAAGAAATGTTGAAATCATAATTTGCAGTGTCACAAATCCCAATACACATAAACAGTCAGAAATCTAACATACTAGCCAATGGACGAGATAGCAAAATAAACAAATTTGTTCCCCCCCACTCCAATTTGAGAACACCAACTGCTTTTATCGATGGAATAATTTTTTCATTGGTGAGCAGGACACACAATATTAGGATGTCTGAGATACATTTATTGCTTTACCTGTGACTAACTGGTTTCTATTTTGGATATCCTTTCTTCAGCATATTGTGCAGAATACGTACCCTTTTTCTTGGTAAGTAACTATCTTTTTTGCTACATTTTCCAATGTAGAATACACATTACACTGTTGCTTGGTTTGACATGGTAATTTTCCATTTTTTTTTTCCTACCCCTCCATCTCATAAGCACAAATCAGACAGCCTAGAGTGGCTCTCTTTACCCTGGTGCTTTGACGTAATGGGACCATTTATCTTACGTGTGTGTGTTGGAGAGTCATCCCCTGAGGAGTGATCAGGCATATCCAGAGTTTCCAGAACCTCCATGTCTGTGGAAGCGTCAGATTCACAGATCTCAATTACCTGCTCATTTTCAGATGATAAATCATTGTCAGAGTTGCACGTCAATCTTTTATATGCCGAAAAACGTATTAACTATTATTGTTTGTGAACTTACAATGTTTGTCATGTGACCCACTTGATACCTGAGGGTACGCTGGCAATTACCCGATCACTTTCAGATGATAAATCATTGTTGGAGTTGCACGTCAATGTACCAGAGTCAATGAAACAGTGAAGATCTTTTATATGCTGAGGCATCACATCAACTATCATTATTTGTGAACTTACAATTTTTGTCATGTCACCCACTTGATACTTGAGATTACACTAGCCATGGGAAGCTTTCACCCACATCTGTTCCCAACTCTGCTACATTTGAAGGTGTTACCATTTATGGTGAGTATGTCCACCTCTGTCTCCCGCCAGGATTGACAGGGTGAATTACTTGTGAGTGTCAGTGAGTAGTCCATGTCCACTGGTCGATTCCATTCATGTGAACATCTAAAACAGGTAGCGCCTTATTTAAAACTTGCTTGGGGAAAGAGACTGGCACTGACACTTTCCCCTTCCCCTTTTCCCGAACACACTGAAGCAATGTGGCCTAATCCATGACACCTGAAACAGTGCATTGTTATGTATGTTTTGCATGGCTGATGAGCATTTTATTCCCATTTCCCCCAACTTTACCTTTTACTACCTTAAGTAAATATTTTTTTTAAATATAATTGAAAACCGAACTTTATTGACCATGACCTCAAAGAAATGTATATGTGTATTCCTACCTATGCTTTGGTCACATCCAATCAAAAATAAAAATAAATTAGAATTAGCAAAGGACATAGGATGTTGGTATCAAAAATAAGATTGAGGTTGAGGACACGAGTCATTTCTTATTGATTGAATAAAGAATATGTTAACTGTGTGAGAGGCAAAATGTTAACATGAGAATGAAAGTATATGAGTGAAAAAAAGAAAAAATTGAAAGTGATTTTAAATACTGAATTTGAATGTATATGGAAAATGCTTATATGATTTCTAAATTAGTGGGGGAAAAAATGCATTATTTTGTTTCCAAAATCAAAGCAAAATCCAGGCATTTTATGAAAGGGACACATAAGAAAAACATTTAGAGTGATAATTAAAAAAAAAAAATGTTTAAAATATCCCCAGACTTTGCTATTTCAATCTCTACAATTTTTTGACATTAAATGATCCAGTGAAATTTTGACAAAGTAAGTTCTAAATGGAAGGGTACTGCTAAACAACATAAAATGGTTGCAGTCAAAGATAATTTTCCTATGAAAATCAAAA
This sequence comes from Acanthosepion esculentum, assembly GCA_964036315.1. Taxonomy (NCBI): domain Eukaryota; kingdom Metazoa; phylum Mollusca; class Cephalopoda; order Sepiida; family Sepiidae; genus Acanthosepion; species Acanthosepion esculentum. The sequence goes on along the minus strand of OZ038487.1, from coordinate 2,770,936 downwards.
TTGAAACAGAAAAGAATAACTTAGCAAATGTCCTTAAGACTTTGACTAAAATTCATTGTTTCCAGTTAAAATTTACAAAATCATATAAAAAATATAGCACTGTTTAATGATTCCATTTCTTTCTAGAGACAGGAAATAACAGTTCTCTTTCATGAAGATTTACCAGAAACACTAGTTGTAGTTAACTGGCAAGCAAAAGAAATGGCAGATTATCTGATCAATTGACCTCTCAACTTTGTGGCAAGAGCCCAACATTTGAGAAAGAAAGAAAGAGAGTAGGTGAAGTATATGTCCTCTGATGTTTGTATTTAAGCTTTAAAGAAACAAACAGTACATTGCATTATTAACCCAGCAAGTAGATTTCAAATGCCACAGGCGGTCATTTGACTAATTAACAAAGCAATGCTTAACAGCTGGGCAGATAGTGAAAGACAGGGGTAGGGTAAAGGTTTGACAAAATACTTTAAAATCACATTAGCAGCCATGTTCTTTAAAATCATAATATGTAGCTCTTACAAAAATTTAGGTATGAATTCTCATTCATTTAAGCTTCAAAAATAAAAAATCAGTTAAATTCAATATTAACCATTAATTTAAGTACAAGAAAAAAAAAACTGTTACACAAAATTTTCAGTGAATATCAGCTGAAATGGCTCAGCAGACAAACTAGTTTGACACTGAAAATAACATGTAAACAAATTAATAAAATGATTGAAAACAATTACAAGTAAAAACATACTTTATTCACAGAGGGATTAAACATCTAACAAATAATCTTTGTTTATTGTCAGATATTCTTGTTAATGGAAAATATTTTTAAGAGAACCTTTCCTGTTTATTTAAAAAATAATAATTGATTTTATAAATGAAATAATCAATGAAAACATTATGAAACTGAATAGAAGTACTGAACTGTAGGTTTACTAATTCTAACAGCACCCAAAACTGCTTGCCACAAACTTCAAATTCTTAACATTTTCAAACACATATACACACACACATATACATATATGTATATACGCACACATTGTTCAGTGTTGACTTCAGTGTCCAGTTTTACATTTACCCCAATATTGATCACTTTTACCCATAAATATAGCATACAATAAAACCATATTTTTATCATACGTATGTGGATAGATAGATAAGAGATAAGAAAACAACTAAGAATGCAATATTGAATCATAGAATTGTTTTCAGTCAATAATTAACTCATTTCTGTCAGAGTCATAAATGACAACTACAAGTTGAAAAATGATCCAACCTTAAAAACTGAAAGGAAGCTGCCACAGATCTTGAATAAGAACGAGGACTACTTCTCACTGAATAAGAATGTTACAGCAAGCTGCTATGGTCTCCCAAAGAATCACAAAGTATTCCATTGAAATCTGAGCAGATTCCTAGTGGATATAAATGACCCACTAACAGGGAAGACCTCATCATATGTAGGGAACTCTGAACACTTTGTGGAAGTGAGCCGAGGAATTCTTATCCATAGCAACTGAATAGGATGATTTTATGTAGTGAGCCTGTTCACCAAAGTTCCAATAGATAAGGCCCTGACTGTGAATAAGTAATCTGATAGAAATGTTGACATTCTGTGTACAGACTAGAGTCAGACATGCGAACAGGGGGGAGGCTTGGCTATGGATTTAGCATTGTCACCAGGGATACCTTGAGGAAAATGGCTTTAGGAATGGTACCACTAAAGACAACAGCATGAGACCTTAATACTCTGGCTGCACCAGAAAGCTGTACAAATACTGGTGGACCATATTAACTAAAGACCTGTGATCTGGTTCATAATGGAAGAAGAAAATAATCCGCTTGCCTTCCTGGATGTACTAATAATGCACAGAGAATGGATTTAGGAATCTGTATATTAAAATCCAACCTTCACCAGAAAGAGACTGTTTGATGCCTACAACACCTAACAAAATCATAATTAGAGATACAGATACATACCAACAGGAAATGATCAGAATCAAGTGTACCATTCCGAATAAAAACTACCTTGCAAATATAACACGTGGAAAGAAGAGTCAAGGAGGAAGACCATAGTCTATCTTTGTTAAGTCAAGAGCTTATTGGAGAAGATTCAGAAGATCTGCAGTCCATAAAACAGGATAATATTCAGAAGCAGCGCCACTCTGCTGAGTAAAGTCTAATATGGAGAACATAACTGTGCATACTCCATTCCTTGGATAAAGGGAAAACGAGATGCTCCTTAAAAGTAAGGCTAGAGGAATATCAAAAAGCCACAGTGAAGTTGAGACAATAAGATTGGCTAATCATGTATAGAGGAAAAGGGTAGTCATCAGTCTCTGCAGAATGAATTGTAAATACTGGACAAGGAAGAACACTAGAGAGATGTCCAAAAGAATCAATGCAGATGCTAGTCAATAAGGACCTAGTTAGTAGAACTAGCACATAAATGAATATGATATGGGAGCTACTAATAAAGAAAGACAAATGACAGCAAGTGAACAGCAGCTAAAATAAAAGAGAAAAGCTTAAGTGAAAGCAGTCAAGCAGCACTCCTCACGACAAGCAGGTTATGTTTAAGGCACAAAGTTCGGTTCATGAATTTGGGGACATAATAATTGGGAGTTCAATTCCTGGGCTGGGTGGTGTGTACTTGAACACAGCAGAACAGAGTGAGCAATAACTGAACAGTTACATTATTTGGACAGTTATCCTCATCTTCATTGCCATATTCACAACGTTTTGGCTGTTGTATACTCTAGCCTTCTTCAGGTAATTGGAATTTCAAACCGAAGCCTTTATTTTGTCCACTGGGGTAGATTGTTCTAGTTCCATGTGCCATCCTTGAGGACACATGACCCAGTGGATAAATGCGTAGGTTAGATCCAGTGATTAGACCTAAAGAGTTGTCAGCTCAATACCAGGCTACAGAAGTGGTGAACCAAAATTTGGAGAGTTGAGTTAAAGGGAAATAACTAAGACATCCGGAAGAGGCATGGCACGTAGAACTAGAACAATCTACCCTGTTGGATGAAATAAAGGGTTTGGTTCGAAAAATTCATTCACCTGAAGAAGGCAAAAGTGTACAATGGCTGAAATGTTGTGAATATGCCAATGAAGATGAGGATAACAGTCTGAATAATGTAAATAATGTAAGTAATCATAATACCACATCTCAGAGATATAGGTAGATATTGAATAACTGAACAGTACTAACAATATGAACTAGACATGAAATGAGAACTCCTACCCTTATAGATTAAATAAAGGGTTCAGTTTAGAATTCCTTGTAGGTTACCCAGATTGACATACACCTGATGAAGGCTGGAGGGCACAATGGACAAAACATGATAGCAACAACAAATATGAGGACATTAGTCCACATGTAAATAGTGTAAATAACATTTTAAAAAAATATCTGTATATCTATAACCTTTCCATGGCTACAACTGATTTCAGCAATACAAAAAAAAAACTATAAAATCTCATTAAAATATCTGTATATTTTAATGTTGAACCTTAGTTTACAAATTATTTTTGGTTTATATTTAGACAGCAAGTCATTTCAGCCATATTTCACTTTCTAATAAAAGTCAATAATCATCACGTCATATTCTCCTTCTCCAAAGATGATACATGTGATGTAATTATTCTTCCAAACAGTGAGCAATTTTGGAAGATTCTATTACAGTCATCAGGATTCCTTAATGGTTGCAATTTTTAAAATTTAATGTTCAACCATAAATTGTCCAATAGAGAATGGCAGTATTTATTAAAGAAATCTTGTAAAGAAAAAGGAGAAACCTTTCCATGCTGATTTTTTGTTTAGGTTTGTTATTGTTTAGGAAGCAGAATATTCATACACACACAATAATCTTTAACAGCTAGAACTTCAATAGCTCTTTCCATTACTTAACTAGCCAGACAGGAATACAATTGAAATTTTACACTCATGTTATTCCCAATAAAGAGGATTTCTTGTTATTTGAGATAATTTACCAACAAGTTTAAAATAACACTAAAGGGGTACTAAGAAATTTTCAGCTCAACCCACTTCTCAAAATCTAACCAAATGGCCAATTATTAGAATTATATATATGTTTTACTTTTTTTGGTTGGACTGTAAATAGTATAAAAATGAAAATTTGAACACTACAATCCTTCATTCTATAGCCAAATTTGAAAACTACTGAATATTAGAAACCACACAAAATGTTTGCATGCAATAGTAGTAAAATAACATCAGTATATAAATTCACTTTAGAATCAAGGTAGATTCCGCTCCCCACCCCTCAAAGTACTTACATTGATAATTTTATCTCCAATTATTGACTTGTGTCAATGGAGATAAAAGCCTTCCAGATTGCTTTAGATAGTCTTAAAGAAAATAATATTGAAAGTATTGAGCATATGTTAAGATTAGGTTTATCATATCCCTTTATTGATCATTACTGCTAGTGTGCTTTTCATCAGAAAGAGGGAAATGAAATCTTTATGAAGTTTGCCTCGCTGGAAATAAATGCTGAACTACCAGGATATTGATGATTAATCAAAAGAAGGAAGAAGAACAGGGATATTCAATTACTGCCAAGCAAGATATTATAAACAAATCGTCTTACAACAAAAAGGAAGAAATATTGAGATTTTAATGCATACATTTATTGTAGCTTTCAAGATAAGCTTAGGATAATTGTAGAAAAAATTCTTTCACGCAGATAATTAGTAAAAAATTGCCAATATTTTTTTTAGATAAAATCTAATAATCTGATGTGAAAGTAAATTCACACCAAAGAAATTAATTTAAAATTAAGAAAAATACGAGCTATAGGGAGAAAAAATCTTAAGCAGTTCATTTTGCAGAAAACCCACTCTCATTTACATTTTTCCCATATTTTTTTCTCGGGAGGGGTTAAAATACTGAAGAACCATGAGAAGTTTTCTCCTTAAAAACGGTGTATTTACCAAGTCATCGATGTTTTTATCGGGGAGAAGAATGGCTAACAAAAAAAAAAAAAAAAAAAAAAAAAAAAAAAATCAACGCAAACCTACGGAGAGTGAGAACCTGCTTTTTTTAGAGCACGTCTTAGAGATTGTCTCCTTTCAGTTTGGCAAAATTTCACCCGTCCCGACTTATCCTGATGTCAACAAGCAGGAGAATATGTGTTGACTGGCGAAAAGCGAACGACAAAACGTGTGTAAATTGGAATGGGTTTGGGTCTGGTCAGGTAACGCGGAAAACAAACGTTGCGAGGCCACGAATCTTTTCGATTAGAAGATTGAAAGGAAAACAATCAAGAGAGATGAAGAACCATGCCTGCTTTCCCACGGTCTACCGAAGACTTAAATTACACAGCCGAACCAAGAAAGTTGCATCTCTTCAGAGACTCAATTTCAGCAGGATAATCAATGGGGCTTTAATCCTATCGTCGAATGGAGAGCCGAAATAAGTTAGCGTCATTTCTCGTCTGTCTCCACACCCAACGAAGTGTCTCAAATGCTTAAGCTGACGACGACAAATTCGCACAGGAAAACAACTGAAGATTTTTGAATGACTAGTCGACTGTATTTTATCCGCGGATCATAAATAAAAATAAAATGAAATACGGAAGTTCTAATTTAAATTTGACACTACGAAAGAAATAAATTCAAAACAATATTATTAAATAATTTTAAATCCAGTTATTTCCTCACTTAACGCACCTCATCTAGTCCTATGACCATAATCACCCTCGTCTCTTGTAAACTGCTAAAACGGTACTTAAAGTTGTCTCAATTTCGCAAAAAATCATGAACTTTAGAAAACATTTTCAATTTCTAAGAATGGTCATAAAATAGAATATATGTAAATAATTACAATGGGCTTACGAGCCAGTCTCCAGCAGGAATTTTTCTTCCCATTCTTCTCTTCCAAAAGACAACTTATCAGTCACGTATCCTTATCTCCCCTATTCGAGGTATTTTGTTATGGTAACAGGAGGTATTAAATTGTCCCCAATAAGCAAGTATAGTTCATGTTAACAAACCAGAACATACCTCATGAGGAACTATGAAAGATCAGGTTACTAATGCTTTTTAATTTTTTGTTAGATTTTTCTTCGATTCTTACGTTTAATGATGTAAAAAGTACTGTATGTGTGTGTATGTGTGTATATGAATTTCCTAATTACAGATTACTTGAGTATTTCCATCGGTTTTTGACAGTACGTGTGTAAACATGTATAACCTAACATTTTAGTGATCGCTTGACCTATCTAAAAGAGCATGCATGATCCTTTAAAACGTTATTTATTTTGTCGTGAGTCACAAATATCAACGCACTTTTTGATTAAATATGTTCCTCTGCTTTAAGATTGTATTTGACTCAACCCAATTTCAATCACTGATTATTAGACGTCAGTATCGACCACTTTGGTTACCCCTAAATAGCGAACAAACTGAAACAAAATAACTGGTACTACTGTACAAAAATGGATACGTGCACACGTTAAATACGTAATCCTTATAATTTAAAAACTTAACAAATTTTGTATTAAGAAATAATTTAAAGTAGCAGTATTTAATTTTAAACTATATACCATGGTGAAAGATGAAGAAAAATGTTTGCAAATCACTTATCTTCTACTTTTGTACAGCAGTACAAATAATTTATTAAATAAATTTGCGATTAGTAAAATAACTACGCTATAATTGTAAAAAAATCACAAACATTTATCCGAAGGATTCTTGTCAGTCTTTTACCTCACAAAATTCCAAAGTAATACCTCGTTCTTTGAGGATGTTTGTTTTAAAGCTATTGATGATAGTTCAAGTCAAGTTAATTCTGTTTAGTGGCTTACAAGTGTGAGAAAATGTGTTGTTTTTTTCAATTTGCCAGGACTCATTTTGAAGGAATTTTCTATATTGCCACATCACCAAATGATTGTCGGACGCGTATAAATATATTCTGTTGTAGAGAAGGAACAGCGAAAGGATAGAAGACTTCTGCATATATAGGTAAAAGAGAAGAACCCCTTTTCTTAGCTTCCTGGTTTTGCTATCCGCTGCGGAATCCTAGAGATAGACAAACAAATATACATTTCGTAGTATAGAAGAAAATTGATACCGAGAAACAAGGAAACGCTTCAATGACAATTTTTAATACGAAACTTGATTTTAGATTAAACAATACAGACCAAGAGAGACTAACATACTAGTTTTAATCTTTAGAGAAAGGTATAAATTCAACGTACTTTTCTATCCGTTCTTTTATGCCATGATGTGATATATGAAAGTGGAGTCGATTCTGCGAAAGTTTTCTTTCCATACAAACATGAGCGTCAAGAAATGAATGTTTACCTGGGTTTTATCGAAATGGCTTTTTATAATAAAGTGATCTCAATTCATTCATCAGCGAAAGAGATTTCTTCAGCTAATAGTTAGTATGATACTTTTCAGGCAATAATTATCTACACTTCAAGGTGAATCATCGGATATAGACATCACAGCAATCTCCAATACTAAATTTATGCCACGGTTGAATGAAATTCCTCTGCACTATCAATGTGCACAATTTCAATTTCTCTTCACAAATAAATACATTTCCTTCAAACATCTGGTTTTCAGAGTGAATAGCGTGCGGTGGCCTGCTTTCCAAACAAGAGTCGTTTCAACAAAATAAAGGTGCATAAAACGCCTTTCTGATATAAGGTATTGATATCAAACAGCCTGATGATACGTTCATGACGTTCTTCCAGGATTTTACCTTATAAAATCAAATATATGAAGACACCAACATGAAATATAAAGCCAAAGAAAAATTATGCAATGCGAAAAAAATTCCCTACCTCGCAAAATTAGCTGTTTTGTCCTCGAAGAAAATACAATACGTAAATGCTACACGTCACTAGAAAAAATACTTCAGTCCTGAAGTCATGACTCGTTCGTTGTTAATCTCGGCTCTTACTCGTGCTTGAGGACCATAAAGCAACGCTTCTTGTACCTAATGGGGGAGTGACAGGACATTATGGTTCACACCAATACCCTAAAGCATTAATTGTAACTTATTGACAAATATTACAGAGAATAATAACCGCATTGATTTTTAGGTGTAAGATAACCTTTTTAACAAATCTTTCGTTTCTTTGCAAACTCAACGAAAATATTTTTGATAATTAAAAATTTAAATTATCTACAGAAATTTTAATAGACACGCTAATTTTTTTATATTCTATATCACATTGTTTTCGCCTTTTGACTCCTTAGATTTTATTTCTAAAAGGTTAGAATGACATTCGTATTGCTTTCTTTTTAGATAATTACTGAAATATTCGTGAAAACCTAATGTTGTAAATTTATCATTTATGTCAAGGTAACTGGTAAATGATAACCAAGAATACACTTTTCGGTACCTTCATGTGACACAGGCGCGGAAATTGGAAGAAACGTCAATGACATTCCGGCCACCAATGCTTGTTAAAAATATAACTTAAGTGAAAAAAAAAAAAACGCTTAAATCGAAATTAAACTAAAAAGTGTGCTAATTACAAAAGTGATTCACTTGACATGAATGCCTTCAAAGCCTAAAAATTATTTCAACTCTTAAAAGGCCGAGAAAATATTGACAGTTCAAAATATATTTCCGCTCAGACATTGATCAATTCCATTCACACACTTTGGCTTTTGTTAGAAAAACTTAGTTAGAAAGGTGCATTTCTAGAAACAAGTAAACTCCACCTCGATTCAATAAGTAAATTATATACAATTCATTTAAAACTAAAATTATGAAATTATACATACGTCATAAAGCTCCAAACTCTTTATCTGTTACCAAGTAGAATTTTATTGAAAAATCCAATATTTTAATGGACGTTAAGAAACAGAAACGTCTATATTCTTTTCTTTTTTTAAGAAATTCACCGGCCGGTGATTAAGTTTGATTTTATTTAAGGATTATGTTTAAAATTATACCTTGTAATAAGTGTATAAAGGGTGTGGAACACTCCAGGTTGTGCAATCCAATAACATTAAAGTAGGTTATATTTGTGCTGTGCGTAAACATTCTGTGGAAATAAGTAGGTGAATCTTCAACGCCAAAACTTCCATGTTTTTCAAAACAAAAGACGTTAGTCGGTCGAGACATATAGCTGTACATTCGTATCTTTTGCATATATAGCAATATCTATAGAGATCTTTTTCGAATCAACAAAAGCAACTATGTTGAGATCACTCATTATCACTCACCTGGAAAATGTTAAAGTCTATCAAAACTAACGCTGATCTCCTTGTAAACAAAATATAATTTTTTATGAAATGAAAAGCAGTATTCACAACGAGGTGGTAATTTACTGGTAACGACTTGAACCCAACAAAAAAGTAACTTTAAATCTTGAAGATATAGTTAAAAATGGCACGCATTAAAGGAAACAAAATTAGTTCTCTCCAGATTTTTTAAACACTCATGCTTTTTCTTCAGTAATTCTTACTTGATAATAATCATTTAAAAAATTTCTGGTGGAAACATTCGTAATTTTGACATGCCAACTTTGAACGAGATAGCAATTAGCTCACTTCTTACTTCGTTATTAGGTTGTAATATTTTTAAAGTTTGCAAATATTCTTTATCTTTTTGGATTCTACCAAACTAAATTAGCTGCATCTTAATGAGCTTTAAAATTAAAATAAAGTTTTTCCATCTTTGCATGTCTATTCAGAGTTTGGCATGACATTAAAAGCAGATCCTCCCGCCCCACAAAAATACACCAAGCTTGTATATTTCTAGATTAACTAATTTAACTGAGATTGGAGGCATTGCTTTCATAGTTTCATTCATGCCAGGTAGTAACTTTTTTTTTTTTTTAGGGTAACAAACAAAATTAATGTCCATTCTTTCCTTATTATTAGGTTGCTCGGAAAATAATGTTCGATTTGTGTTCTGATATAATAATAATAATAATAATAATTGCACAAAATATTTCTTCATTCCTAATGATTAAAGTGTCCTCTTTGTTAATTTTATATCAATCTCTTTCAGAATATATCTTGAACATGATAAAAGAGATGTTTACTTTTTTTTTTTTTTTGCATGAATCATAATGCTTCTGAAACAAACGGTTGCCAACATTAACAGAGCATGGTGTGAAAGATCTACCTGTGATCGGATACTACAGCACTGGTTTCTGAAGTTGCACAGTGGGGATCTAGTCTTGAAGATCATGTAGAGGGCATTAATCTGCAACTGATAATCAACATCTGAAAACACTAGTCGAACAAAACCCACATAAGTCAGATAATGAGTGTCAGCATTTCAACAATATTGAACCATTTCAAGAAAACTGGCTAGGTGAAAGAAGAGCCGATGAGACTGTAGAAGCTTTTCCATTTGCCACATTCACTGTATTTCCCTTGATCTCTCACCCACTGACTACCACTTTTTCAAGCATCTTGACAATTTTTAAGTCAAAAGAAAATGCAGAAACTTGGAGTCCAAATTTTTAGAGCTTTATCGCAAACGCAGAAATGTGTAAATGTTCAGGGTTCCTGTTTTGACTGATTTAAATACTGTTTAAATACATTAATTCAGGAATAAAAGTTGATTCCAAACAGACATTATTTTCCGAACAATAATTGTAATTTAAGAACTCGAACCGATAGTTACCATTTTATTTTATCAGAATAAACACAGCAATCGATGACCATTGATTATGTATTCAGATACATTACTATTTTCAAATATTGCTTTTTTGAAGCTTGAAATTATTAACAAGTCGTTTAATTCCACTACGTGTGTTCACCTGCACCGTAAGTCCAAAACAATCCATTTTCTTCCACATTCGTTTTATTTAGAACAGGTATTTCTATTTAAACCAAACAGCTTATAAGTAATCAAAAACTGTTGAATGATTTCGAGAATGGGGGATAAAATTTTCATTTGATGATACCAAATATAAGAGTTGAATTATAATAAGCACATTTTTTTGCTTTCCACATAATTTATTACTAGGTTACAAAAAAACTCTTAGCCAATGTAGAACAACTTAATCAAAAGTTCGTATTTTCAGGAAAAAATCTTATGATTGTAATTCTCATTAACAAATATAAACAAAATGTGAAAAATATCGAATTCTCCAGGTTAAAAAGGATGATGATATATTTGACCTAGAGCAAGCAATAAAACGATTACATTCAAATGACCCCTTTTTTTCCTGTAGAAAGGGTCATGGAAGCGACTTCTATACTAATTGTAACACCCAGCTTTACTGTTCACTAGCAATGACACGAACAAGTCAACGAAAATGATCAACTGTGCAAACTTTGCACAGTTGATCATTTTCGTTGCAAACAGTTGGTACAGAATAAACCAGGTGATAGATTTCAAGATTTTGTATGTAATAGAGTTAAAATAAATAGCGTCATATATCCAAGATTTGACTTCCTCCTTCTTTCAATGTCTTGCCAGGAACAAAATAACACCGACTAAATAAATATTTGAAAATGTTTAATGAGAAAGTAAATGCAAATGAAATTTGCATTGACAATCTAATCATATGAACATCGAATTGTTGTCGAATTTAGTTTGAAGAACAAACTCCGAAATTAATTTTCGTAATAAGAATTCTACCAGTTAGTTCCTCGTTGTGTCGGGGACAATTTTAACAGAGCATGCAACAGTAAGAACTTTTACTTCAAGAAATGCTAACTTTCAAAAATATTGAACATATCCCTTGTAATAAATAATATGAAAATGTGTAGAGTATCTTCTGAGTATGAGCACACCAACAAATGGTAGTAGGAATGTAACAGTAGGGAGCTTTCTCAGATTAGAGTAGTACAATTTGTTATCGTAGTCTGGATTTTATAAACCAAATTTACTTTTGAAAGGATAAAATATCAAAGATGTCTAAAAAAAGGTTTTTTTATTTCTACAAATTAAAGTTAATTCACATGTTCTTCAAGAACGCCGAATCCTTTTTCTATGGTCACGTGATATTGCCTTTTATTTAGAAGAAAATAGTTAACACGACATTCACCACCACAATGAAACTTGATTTTGTTTGACAAATATTTAAATACAAATAGTTAATATGCGATGAGACACATTCTTGAAAACATTTTATAGAAAAATTAAGAATACGTACGTTTACATTTCGCTTACGTACATCAAGATGATAATCTTCAAATAATTTGAATTTTTAATAATAAAGAAAGTACATTTATGATTTCAGAAACAATTTAGTGAAGTTCCAACATAACCCTCTCATCATTCTGGACGTAGGCGGTCATGGCTCTTCACAAATTCATTTTCTTGAATTGTATATGATTATTCTCGGGAAAGGTAATGTAGTCGTTTTCTACTGTTTTGAACTAAGAGTTATCGTACCAAAGCTCGGTGGAAAAAGAGATGAATTCACGTCTTTTGTGTAAAAAAAAAAAAAAAAATCGGTGCAAAGTGAATACAGCAGACGCGGCTGAAATTTCAACTTGCTAGTTCCATTTTTCATGCTGATAACCGCTACATCAACTGTACATTTCCATGTTTTTACGCGAGTTAAAAGTATGGCTACATTATAACAATTTTATTTTTAGTATTTGAAAAATGTTAGCCTTGTAGAGATGCATGATAGTCAAGGTTATTTTTTTTTTAATGCACGTTCCTTTGAGAGAAGTGTATTTTTATGAAGGCCAGACGGTTTGTATTAAAAATTGCTACAATTGTACATTTTTTTCGGTTCAGTGGTTAAAACCCGCCAAAAGTTTTGAATGATCAATTTCCAGTTTATGGAAAATTATTTTTTCGTGTATATTGACCAGTGAGAGACGTGCTTTCAAGCTCTAACATCCCGAATAGTAGGACAGAGATGAGCCGAATTTGTATAATAAATAGAATTCAGGTCAGTAGATGAGAGGAGAAGACTTCCGACAGCAAGAAGACAAGGCATGTCGTCAACATCAAAGAAGGTATTTCTCATCAAGAAGAAAACATCAAAAAAGGCACCAGTTACCAACCAGCCGGGGAAAGACCAAAAGTTCAAATGAAAATTTTCCTGTAGTTGGACAGCCAAAATGAAAAGAGTTTTAAGAAATTTTTCCAAGCACGAACTGTGTGAAGTTAAAAGACGACATTTCAAATAATTACTTTATGCCCCAGAAACGCACGTGGGGCAAGTGAGAGTACGTCTTTTCGGATTTTTTTTTTCCTTAAAAGTGGTTACACCTTTATTTTTGTTTTGACTGCCTCCTTGTATTGTTTTCTCTTTTTGTCATTTTCAAATCCTTGTCTTTTCCCAAGATGTATTTCCCCCCATTTTTTTGCTGGTAATCCTTTTAAAAATAAGGGGGATACCCAGCCTTGCCCAGAAGATCTCTGAATAATAATTTATTATTGACAATTTATTGGTATTTTTCAGCCATCTTATGGAAAATAATTGTTTATTCAATCTTTAAAAAATAAACTTCATTGTTTTTTTTGGTTTATTACAAAAATAACTAAATTTAGGAAAGTACCACACTACCAATCCACACTGGGGGAGGGGTGTAGGGTGTATCCTCATACTTTTATTAAAAAAAACACTTTAATTTAAATAAAATATAGTTAAATTCGTAAAACAAATATTCAACACTACAAATGTTGACCGTAACTCATGTCTGTCTCTCTTCTTTTTTTATTATTTCAAATGCAAATATAACTTGAAATGTAAACATAAATAGATTTTCAAAACTAAATTAACAATGTTCAATGTTCTTGTTTCTACTCTCTTTCAAAATTGTAATTAAATTCATTTATGGATAAATGTTTGCGTCTTTAATGTTTAAAAGTAAAACTTTACTTACTTAAATCTAAATTCCCCTCCAAAATAAATAGTAAATAATTATTTTTTGAAGCAGTAAGGCTTGCTAAGGTTCTTGCTTGAAGAAAAAAATGATTAAATTAAATATGTTTAAATATATCTTAATTTAAGTTTATTTACTTTAAGTAAATAAAGTTTTACTTTTAAACATTGCATTAAAGTAGCAATCATTTCTCCATAAATGAATTTAATTACTATTTTGAAAGAGTAGAAGCAAGATACATTGAGAATTTAGTTTTGAAAAGAGATTATATTTAAATTTCAAGTTATATTTGTATTTGAAAAGAAAAAACTTTGGTTAAATAAAAATTAGGAGAGACAGACATGAGTTATGGCCAACATTAGTCGTATTGAGTATTTGTTTTATGAATTTAACTATATTTTATTTAAATTAATTTTTGAAAAAAATAAGGCTTTCTATAGTCTTTTGCTTTAATAAAACTTAATTTAAAATTATTTACTTTTTGATGTTATTTACAAACCAAAAAACAATGTTTATTTTTTAAAAGATTGAATAAAAATTTTTTTTTTTCCATAAGATGGCCAAAAATATTAATAAGTTAATACATATGCACACACACGTGCCCTTTAGAGTGATGCTGACTTTGCATATATATTTATTTTGTCATTTATTATTGTAGTTTTTAGTTTTAACCAGACAGACACATACACTCAAATATTTGAATAAATAAACATTAAACTATTTTCAAATAATTGTATTTAATATTCTTCATTTAAATTTACTTTGTTGTTTTAATATTCATTTTTTTAAAGTTATGCTTTTAATTACTATAGATGTGAAAATAAATTCAAGAGAATAAAAATTTTAAAAATACATACATGTATAGTGTTTTGAAAGTATCAACAGAATTAACAAGTAAAAATGAATGGTAATAATAATCAGGAATAAGAATTATTACTGTTCATTTTTTACTTAATTCAGAGAATTTTGAATGCATTCTAATGCATTCTAATTTAAAAATATCTTCATAAATACAAATCATATGATAATTTTTTGCAAAAAGCTGGCTTGGGTGATAACGAGTCTATATATTTATTTTATCGTAAATTATTGTAGTTTTTTAGTTTTAGCTGGATACACACACACACCTAACTGCCCTTTATATATGTATAGATTGTTATTCTGCCTTAATAGGTTTACAAAAAGAAATTTTTGTGTAAACTTGTACTTTTTTTCACAATTGTGTAGTAAATAAATGTCTTTTGATTTTTAAAATTTTATGCAGTGGCTGTCTTGTTTTGTAATTTTGTGCCTATTATTATGACTTGCTATTTCTATTAAGTTTTTGTACCTGGCACAAAAACTTGGATTTGGTAGGAATAAAATTTTTATAATATAGCATCCCAAGAACAAGCATGTTACACAGATTTGTTGTGACTGATAAATGCCATTTATCTGCTAAATGCTTGTTAAAATAACTATTTAATAATTATTTATTAGTAAGGCAGTAATTTCTTCTTGTAACTCTTAAGATCAAAAAGCAGTTGAATACCAAATTTCACTTCACTACATTCAGTCATTATGGACAATCTTCTTTAAGAAGATAGCTTTCATTTTTGTATTTTACAAGAAGTTTGTAAAAAGAATGTAATAAAACTTATTTGGTTAGAAATAAGGATTTTAAACATTTTTATTTTAGGATTGCCAAGTTTTATATCAGATGTAAAGTTTTGGTTTAGCTTTTTCACAGGATTTAAATTTACATTTGCTAAGTCTGAAGATTGATATTTAATAAAAGTTCACAAATGAAACATGTTTTTCTAACTCCACAAAAAATTAATTTAAGAAATTTATACTATGATAAAAATGTGAGTAAACATTTTCAAGTGATTGAGAAAACTATCTAACATATTTATTTATATACCTCTGCTAGTCCTAGGTTTGATAACAAACCACATCTGGCAGAAAGGCCTCTGATTAGGAAACTGGAGATTTGAAGAGCATGGAATCCGGGTCCACCCTAACCCGGTGTGGTAGCATCTATGAGCCCCCTCCACTAACCAAAAGAAAATACTATGAAAGTATAAAAATTCATTTTTATAGTAAAAATACCAGCAATACATTTTTTATATAAAAATTTACCAACAATACACGCATACTAACAAATTGTAGTGACTTCAGCCAAATCCATTTAAAATACTAAAACAACCATCATAAAAGAACTTTCATTACATTAAGCCATATTTTATCCTACAATTTCTTAAATCAAACTGTATTCCAAAATATAACTTCAACAAAACCACACATTTCCACCTCTAGTAATTATGTCCACACAAGTATGTATATGCACAAAAGCTGAGTATCATCTAACAGTTATTTAATTGTGAAAACAGAATAACATATTTTTATTAGTTTCAAGCTCAAAAAAAAAAATTTTTTTAGCACTGAATAACCCATAAGGAGTTAAAATGTCATCAAACAGATAAATCAGTAATTGATTCCTTTCGAGGTAAACAATCACACTAGCACCCCTCCTGGTCTTGGTTTTAAATGTGGGGAAGTAGTCATAAAAATCACTCTTTGCTAAGTCTCGACTAAGAACCATGTGCTTTTTCAGTTCTTGGCCCTGCCTTTAAATAGCATGTATATATTTCAACCTCATTCTTGTATACCTTTTTGGTTTTCCTACATTTTTTTTTGTTTTCAAATTATACCTCTGCACAAGGACAAATTTGATACACTTTTGGCTTAATGTCTGGCCCTCATCCAAAAGGCAAAATATTTGACATTTCTCTTTTGGGGCATAAAGGCATAAGAAACTGAACCTGATACAACCTCTTTAAGTGCACAGAGAGAGATATTGGATTAAACTAAATTTATTGTGTTCCCACTTGAATAGAATATAACAAAAGCCATTGAAACATAGGCAGATTTTGTCCCAGATGGTAACTGAGTATATACTTACATTTACCTGAGGAGTATTATATTTATTTACCCTGTCTCTCCACTGTGATGTGAAGTGACAAGGTTGGGTTTAACATAGGGAACCCAAGCACGTACACCAAACCAGGGCCAAAAAATTGCCCAGCCACCACAACTGTTGGTTGCACTGGCATTGGTATGACTACTGAAATTGGAATTTACTACTGATAGACTACAAGACCAGCTTGCTAATTCTTATACAAGAATGAAGTGACCATATGTATGGATTTCATAGATAATTAAAAGGAGTAAGCTCTTGTGTAACTATGTTTAAAAAGGAACAAAAACTCATGAAATTATTCTATAGAAGACTGAATGCTTAAATCAAGAGAGGGAGCCAGGAATCAAACTTCAGCATTATTCTTATTTACAATTTTATTAAACTTGAAGCAAAAATATTCAGTTTTATTTTTTTTTTTAAATAAAAGATTTATATTAGATAAAAAAATGTCACATATAAAAAACTTCATTAAAATTGTGTGGATTCAAAAATGCAAATTTTTTTTTCTTTTTGAAAGATATCTTGGACTAATTTCCTTTAAGTATTCAAGTCCTGATACTGGAACTTCTGCATGTACAGATTTGGTGAAGATAATTTTGGAATATTTTACTGGTATTAAAGATTGCAGAAAAGAAAGTCAATTGCTGCCAAAAAAAGAAAGGCAACAAAATTAGTGAGATAATCCAATTATAATGGAGGGGATGAATGCATAAAAAAGCCCCTTTCAAAATAATTTCTGAAATGTTTCTCACTCTTTTTACAAAAAGAGCAAATAGAATAAGAACATTTTTAGTAAATAAATAAAAGAAAAAATAAATTTAAATAAGTTCCTGTTCCAGTCACATGACCAATTTAACAGTTGGAGATAAGATTTTTAAAAAAGTAGAGAAGTCACAAAGTTCCTTGCTAAAAATGACACTAAGTGAGGCAAAATAATTTTCCCTTTAGTGACTCTGGGATCACTGGCAGATGGCATACAAGGTATGTTACTTGCATGTATTTTCCATGAAATTTATGAGGTTATTAAAAAAATTTATAATGTAATTATTTTTATAATTTACAAGCTGTTATCTGTGATATTAATTTTGTTTCAATATTTCAGTGTTTGGTTGTAAAGAAAATTAAATTTACTTCAAGTATCATTCAAGTCTTTGTATTGTTTTTACTAGAAGAAAACTTGCAAGACATTGTAACAATTCAATGAAATTCTTGAGAGTTTCTTTATTTTAATTATTGAAGCTCTGCTTTGTACTTTTACATATCTATAAACTAAATTATACTCAGCAGGAAAGAAATACTAATGGTTCTGCCACAAGTGCTGTTTCTACGAGTTTCATCTTGTACAGACAAGAGATTCCAAATCTATCTTCCTAAAATAGAATTTATCTTAACTACCTTCTTTCATATTTAACTTGATAACACAGATATCATATAACCATATCCAGTGTGAGGAATTCCAGAATTATCTCAGATTTTTATGTAGAAGTATTTTGAGAATCTTACAAAGACTATCAGCCAGTGTGAAGTTTGGGCCAAGCTGCAGAACGATTCGGGAAGCTGATAAGCGGAGAGTGCAACTAATGCAGCCAACAAAATGGCTGAATGAAAGAATGAAATATTATTTCAGATTAAAGAGATAGGAAAAAAATGAGTACAAAAATAACTGTAAAATGTGTTTATTTTCTGCTCACAATTCCCAAAGTATTTTAAACCTCACCAATCAGATTTATTTGCAATACAATCTTTAAACAGTTGTATGTAAAAAGCATTCTAAGATTCATATTATGAAGCAAAATCATTCATTCATTCGATAATCATGGTTCAGGCTATAAAAATTTAAATTACTTTAGCCTACTGATATCTAATGAAATATATAGTTAAATGATCTCTAAGAACAAGATATCTGATGAGTCTTTAATTTGTTCATTTTTCAAAAGACATACATTTTTCTACAATGACTGTTTATCAAAAAAATTTAAAACCATTAAAATCACATGATTGAATATGTTGAGCAAAGAAGTTCCCACTGGAGAACACCATAAGTAATTTGATTGTGGAATTAATCCCCATGTAGAAGCTAGTGTTCTGGAAAATAATATTTGGTTATCAAAGCATCCCATACTAAAAATTAGTGGATACGTTCATTTATTTTAAGTCTAATATAAAATTGCCATTTCATGAGTATGATATTTTGTTTAGTTTGATTTGCCGTATAAAACCCAAAGTCCATATTTAATAGACAAAATCAAGGAGAGACATTAAATAATTAAGGAAAAAATGATAAATTTTACAGGTAAATGTAGAAAAACTGAAAATGTGATGAAATGCAACAGTATCTTTAATATAAGCATGTAAAGATATGTACAATATTGTCAATAACATATACTTACTCTCTAACATAATATGTAGCAGTCCAAAAATAAATTTTGATCATAATGTCTAATAATATTGATTTTGATGATACATAACAAAATTTAAAATACTGATATATTTGGTTTAGAAAAAAATTAAATTTTCCTTAAAAAATTGGGAGGAGTACTTATTTATAGGTGGTTTTATATCAGCAACATTCATATATATTTTATGAAACTAACAAAAACCAAAACATGGTCAACAACTTTGAATGTCATAAAACCAATCAGTTGGATTAAAACAAGAAGAGGGGTGTGCATAAATAAGCATTTTCTAGTAAATTGATAACCAGAATATGTAGATTGAAATTAAATAAATCTGTTTTTCTAATAAATTGGAAAAGAAAAAAAACATAAAAAATTCAATTAAATATTCACTTTCAGAACTTGCTTAAAAGTACAAAATGTTTTAAAGATATACAAATGTTTAATGGGGTGGACCAATTATATTTGCATTGCCAATATTATTTAAAAGTACTTTGACTACAAGAAGATACATTTAAAGAGATTCCAAAGAAAGTTAGCACATCAGATCAAGACAGGGAAGGAAAATTTACAAATTTGTAAAAAGAATCCCAGTGTATGAACATTTGTGCAAATTCAAGATTGTTCAAGTGATGACAAGGTATAATAGATAATTGCAAAGTTTTTCACAAATTTACAAAATCACACACACAAATGCATATATATAATTTCTTATTACTTTTAACTTTAGTTGGTATATGTGTTTTAACTTAAAAAGTGAAATTAATGTCTAATGGTCAAGAGCATTTAAAGTCATATTAAAGAAAATGTACCTCTCAGCAGGGATCAAACCAGCATTCCATTTACCCTAGAAACTACCTTTTAACCAGGCATGATATATTATCTCCGCCATGGTAATCTCTACTGTAAAACCAGGCTCATCAAATGCACATCTTGGTAACATATGAGCCTGACATTGAAGCTTGTGTTGGGTTAGTTGACCCAGAGCCACTGGTGAACTTTGGCTGCATGCTTACTGCCTTGATTGTCATGAGTGGGTCCTTTTAAGCAGTCAGAGTAGGTACATGACTCAGCATTTTTTGTCATGCCTTTGCAACAACATTTGTGGTTGGCTCTGACATTTAAATTGTATTTTATATTTTTAGAGGGATTTGCTTTGTGAGCTGGATGTAATACTTGGATCCCTGGGCAGAGAGCAATTTCTTTTTTATATTGCTTTCATAACAGTCCCATCTGGTCAACAGGTCTTGATGTGGAGTGAATCAGAAAGAGATCTAATTTGAAGCAGGGTATAACTATTCTGGGTTTAATTTCCTTGACTAAATTTTCAATAACTGATCCATATGCAAAGGCATTTGAAGTGTTTGTTATTTACTAATTCCACATCCTGAATTTTTATGACAGATTCAGAGTACATGTCATTACTGCTTTTATTCCAATTCCAGATCATAGTTCCTTTTTTGGAAAGATTTATCTTAAGTCCTATTTCTTGGAACACTTGGTAGAGGATGTTGATTTTCTGTTCAAGATCATTTTTACCTCAACTATGAATACCTATGGCATCAGCATAGCCCTACTAATCATCAGTACATTGGCCTTGCAAGGGAAAACATGCTTGCTGTCTTCTATTGGTATATTCTTTGGGATGTGGTATAGAATGCTTAATTGATTTGTGTAATGCTCAAAGCATATTCTAGGAAAAGATTAAATAGACTGGGGCTCTCATTTCGTCCTTGTCATACTCCTGATGAGATCTAAAATGATTTTGAATTAGGCTCCCCACAAGACATGTAAGATTATCTGGATTGATATGATAAAGTTCCTTTATTAGAAGGATACATTGAGTGGATTTGGAGCTTGGAAGCTTTGTTAACTACTTCATCAGTAGGTTCATTATTGTTTATGTTTGGAGATGGACTTTGTAATGATTGGATGTATATTGGTATATGTTCTATTTCTGCATGCATCTTTAGTTTAGTATGGTCAGGATTGAAATGTAACCCAAAATGTTTTTTAAACCAGGATATTTCTTCTGTATTATTTCTGATTGTATGTTATTGTTAGTTTTCAAATTTTGCCACATTTTAACACATTGTCTCTGCAGCTTATCTTCATTAATTTTGTTTACAATTTTCTGTAAATATTATTTTCTCAAAGTATTTTTTAAAATTTTCTTTGTTTAGTATTTTCCTTTCCATTTTCTTCCTCTTCTATTTGCTTCTTTCTTGTACCAGTTTTTTTAAACACAGGATTATCATCCCATGAGAGTACCCTTTTCCTTCTAGGCATTTTTAGAATGAGCTTAAGTGCTTCAGCTAATATAGATATAACATTATTTGATTCCTCTATGTTGTTTTGATCAAGATTTATTGGCATCAACTTGTACTCTAGTTTATTACTGAATTTTAAATTTACCCTTTCATTTTTAAGAGTTTAGATATTATAACTAGTTTTTTGTGGTTTACATGAGCAGGTGAGCTATTTTGTTGGCTGGTATTGTTAGTTTAGTTACAAGTAGGAGTTGTATACTGTATCTCAGACAAGCAGTATGGTTTCCGCTTTGCCCGGTGTACTGCCGATGTGCTTATGGCCATCACTGAATTTGTCTACCAAGCTATCCATAGTAACGGCAAAGCCTGTGCTGTGGCCCTTGACATCTCCAAAGCATTCGATAGGGTTTGGCATGCCAGCCTCCTTCGCAAGCTCCGGGGTTATGGTATCACAGGTCGATTGTTTGACCTAATTCAATCGTTCCTATCAAACCGGGATTTGAAGGTTGTTCTCAGTGGATTCTTCTCCAACTCCTATCCCACTACCGCTGGTGTTCCTCAAGGCTCCATCCTTGGCCCTACTCTGTTCCTCATATTTATATATGACCTTCCAGACGCCATAGACTCCCAAGTCGGTATCTACGCTGACGACACTACTATTTACTCCTGCCTCGAGCACAAATCTACTGAGGCGGACAAAATTAACCTGGCAGCTCAAATTGAAAAGGACCTCCAATCGGTTGTGGACTGGGGAGAGAAATGGATGGTCAACTTTAATGCCTCTAAAACAAAACTGCTCTCCATTAACCACCACAAGGACCCATCCCTGCATCCCATCAGAATGTCTGAGGACCAACTTCTCGAGAGCTCCTCTCTGCGGCTGCTCGGTCTCACGCTGTCCGCTGATCTGAGATGGAACAAATACATCGAGTCAATTGCATCATCCACCGCAAGAAAAGTTGGTTCCCTGTGCCGAGCCAGGAAATTCTTCTCCCCGGAATCGATCCTCCAAGTCTATAAGTCTACCATTCGACCTTGCATGGAGTATTGCTGCCATTTATGGTCTGGGGCCCCTGCGTGTTGCCTCAGGGTTCTTGATAAGATCCAGAGACGGATATGCAATGTGATTGGCCCTGATCTGTCATCTCGTCTGCAGTCGCTCTCTCACAGACGCGATGTTGCATCGCTCTGCCTTTTCTACAAGTACTTCCACGGTAATTGCTCCGAGGAGTTGCTTTCGCTTGTCCCTAAGCCTCATGAATTTAAGCGTCCTACGAGGCTGGCATCCCGTTCCCACCCCTTCACCGTTGAAACTGTTAGATGTAGACGTCTTTTATACTCCAATAGCTTCATGTCTCGCACATCTCGCCTATGGAACTCCCTTCCCTATTACTGTTTCCCTGACAAATACAATCTCCAACGGTTTAAGTGTAGCGTCAATCGTCATCTCCAATTGCCTTGATCTATCCACTTCCTGACATCTTTCATTCCTATCTGCTCTCGCTCTATATCTTCCGTAACCCCCCCTGCCTTGATCGACCCTCCGTCCTTCTCTTTCTCCACATCCCTTCCTTTACCACTCCTATCTGCTCTTCCTCCAACCCTTCTGTAACCCCATGCGTGATAGTGGCCACCGGCCTTGCTTGGGGTGATACGCATAAAAAAAAAAAAAAAAAAAAAAATTGCCTAAGCCAAGTGTCTTTTTATTATGCTATCTGAACTATCTCATGTGATACAAGGTTTTATGGGGTGATCAAACCATATGTTAAGGATGGAATATCTTCTTGAATAATAAAAATTTAACAAAAATTCCCCATTACTGTTTGAGTCTTCTGTTTCAAAGGGTGATGTCTTCTTACTATTCAAAGGAGCAGTGGTATTCAAAAATACTTTAGGTAGCATTAAAATACCCATTAATGCATAGTTTTCAGGTTGTTGTTTTTCTAGTATACAAAGTTTAGTTAATCCTGTGTAGAATTTCGCTTTTACAGAAACTATGCCTTTTTTCAGTTGGGCATAAGCTGATATAGCTCAGATCTTACAACCACCAACAACAATGTTGGCAGCCATTAGTCTTTCTGACAGGTGTAAGATATTGTCTATTACAATATCTGATGATTTACATATTGCAATAACCAATTATATATATATATATATATATATATATATGATAGAGAGAGATAGTAGAGATTCATGCACAAGGTACTGAATATTGATTCTTTATATATAAATTACTCACTTGTATCTGCATGCTGAAATTTTAAAATGTAGAAAAAAACATCATGCAGACCTCCAAAAGCTATCAGAGTGGATAAGAAGATTTGAAACCTCATAAAAAATATGACAAAGTGTTGGACACATTTCTTTTGAATAATGTCATAATACAATGTTCAAAACTTGTGTGTGTGCACATGCACATACTCATTTATAAAATTAAAATATTTACAAATGTCCACAAATTCGTTTTAAAAATTTTTTCTATTTTATGAATGAAAACATTATTACAACATTTGGCCCATTCAGTGATCACATATTGTCATATTTTATAAAACAGTCAAAGACTCACAAATATGATTTATCATCCTATATATTTTACTAGCAGCATGGCCTGGTGTTGCCCGTGCTTGATTAAAAAATCATACGACTCATACAGAATCGCTATCACTTGACTTAAATATTTTTGCCCTTCCTTGCCTTTAAAGGAGTGCCCTTTGCTGTGTTGATGTTGCTACATGCCTTACTTCTTGCCTATCTCACACTGCAAATTTTTTCTAAGCTCTATACTAAACATTAAATCTGTTACGAAAAAAGAACTAAACAAAATGAACACAAAATGATCAGCTTTAAAAAAGGACTCGTAACTGGAAAAACCAAATGAAAAAACAATGTTAACAACAAATACTTTTTCACACCCAACCTAGTTTCCTGAAATATTGAGACTGGTCATACTACTTGTGCGGGGTTGTTGTTGCCCTTGTTTTGTTAACCCGGTACTTTGGAAACCATACATTGATCCAATTTTAAGTTCAAATAAAAAGAGCTCAAAAGTGTTTCACAACGTGAAGTCAACTGCACAAAGTCCAAAATGAGGTGAAAAGCTTAGATGTACTGGGCCGCATAGTGCAGGTGAGACATTCAACTTAAAACCCCCAAAATCCGTATCACCTGTGAGTTAATCGTTTTTTTTACAAAGTTTGAGTCCTTTATCATTTAGACAACTTTTTAATCAGATATAATTGTAAATGTTCTCCATATAAAATTTATACATTATGTGCAAATGTTTCCTCCATTGTGTATTCATTTTCTAGTTTTAAAAAGATATGGAAACTTTACTCATAACTATTACTTATTTTTTAAAATGATGACAAAAAGTCAATAAAATAGAATAATAAAATTTAATAAAAGAAAAAAAACAAAACGCTAGCAAGATTATATGACATGGCCAAGAGATAATGATACTAAATAATGATAATGAGTTTGTATATTTTCAGTGTCGTAATTGGAATTCACATCTTTTGATTCCACAACCCAATCTTTTTAAACAAGACTCATTTTGTATATGATAACACTAAAAATGACTAATGCATCAGAAAGTCAATCAGTGAGCATTAACTATACTTCCATATGTAAAAAAAAAATATAGGTAAAAATATTAATGTCTATTCAATTGGCAATCTGAGAAGAAATCTTCTAGCATTATTAGATATTTTGAAAGTCAGTTGATTCATTATCACAATAAGATATTGAAGATTTAAGATGTAAAAAGAAAGAAAAAATAAATTATTGATCAAGAAGTGTATGTTAAGGTAAATGAGAGGGATTTAGTAATTTTAAAAAAATCCAGAGGTAGTAGGTGATAGAAATATCAAGAGAGAATATTAATTATAGTTTTAAGGGACTATCTAACTGAGAAAAGTAGAATGAAGAAAAATCCCCTACACACACAAGATGCTAGTGGCCTGCTGGAGGACCACCAATGGCAACGTCAGCGGTTCTCTGGTGGCAGCCATTGGCAGGCCACTAGTGGTCTGCAAGTGGTAAAATTGTCAAGACAAACATGCCAGCAGTTCAACCAGCAGTAAATGCTAGTGACATGATACCAAGTGGCATATTGGTGGCTTGTGTGTTGGGGCTTAACACCTGGATTTAAACAATGACACTCTTACAAAAGTATAAAACGCTTTAAGTCCTAATACTTCCGTGAAGAAAGCAATGAGGTTTGGGAAGGATTCTATTTTGTATGCAAAAATAATGATTTTGAGTTAAAGTTGTTCAATATATTCAAGGTTTTAATAATTTTGACTGTAGAAAGTTTTAAGATTTAAATTTTTAAATTTATAAAAGGTGCTATAAATTCTGGTCTTGAACCAAAGAAAGAAAAAAGGTATTTTTGCTGCTAAAAAATATTGTTAAAACAAAATATCTGAGTAATTGAATGACAAAATGGAAAATATCATTTAAATAACTTTAAACATTGTAAAATGAGAATATTTACACATTTTATTAATGACATTAAACAATAACTAAGTTTAAATACCACTATAAATTGAGATATGGTATAGAGATGTCTTTTTGTAGATTTGTGAATGGTTAGTAACATTACAAAAAATTGCATGAGAAGATATTAATTAAACTGATCAGCTCTCATAAAAATTCTCTCTTTACCAGTCATACTCAGGAAGTCAGTTTGGGGTGGTAAAGATAAAGTTCTTTGTTAGATTTCTGCTCAAAGCTTCAGTTCAAAACAACATGACTCATTAAAAAAACAAAAACAAATGTCTTTGCCAAATCAGTCATGATGTATCACATATCAAGTTTTAAAGCCTATCTATTAACCAAACCCATCCTATCTAAAATTATTTCAAATAGGCCTAAAGACCAATTTTCTTTAGATGATGTTTGGAGAACAGTTGATTTATCAAGTAGAAGAAAACAAGGATTTGGAAACTGTCAAAAATCTACATAAAATCAGTTTTGTTTCAGAGAAATATCATTATATGAGGTGTGGAAAGGTATTGCATTTTGGGACTAAAGAGTTAGTAAAAAAATTTTTATTAGATAGCTATGAGATATTTTACCTAAATAAAAAAATGTCAGGTCTTAAAATATCTAAATAATCAATGAGCAAGATTACTTACTAAAATTTGGATACATCCAGTCAGAACAAAATTCATTTTTTTTTATATTGCTTATTTCTTCATTCTTTTAATTTCAAAATTCATAAACAAGTACAAAGCTGATTTTGAGAGTAATATTTGAATCGAACTTAAATTCAATTTGTCTGGTGAAGCTTCTCACAAAAGTTGGCACCAATTTGAATCTGTTGCAGTTTTAAAAAATAAAATTTAAGTTTTCAAAAATGGCAACGTGAAAGAAAATCAAAGAAAAAAGGAGGAAAATGGCTTAATGGAAAAACAAATCACCTACAGAGTTAGGATTTAGATTTAGGCAAAAAGTGTTGACAGATTTTGGCCAGGAATGTTTATAGAAATTGGAAAGGAGCAAGTTCTGGCCTGTTGCCTAGACACCCTGGAAAAATGTTATGTCAAGAATTTTTATCAGTACAAACACCTGCATTGCAGACAAACAAGGCTGCTGAATTCTAGTTTCAGTTGACAAGAATCAACATCAGTCAAGAAAAATGTTTTAGTGGGAAATAAAGAATTCCATAAAAAGTAGATAATTTGCAATGTTTAGCAAAAATCTTTTAGAACAAATTATCACCTATTAAAGAAAACATAATTAGTTACATGACGTTTACTCCAAATCTCAAGAAAAGCAGAAAAAATACATTTTAGTTTTACTTTCCTTTCTTTATGCAATTAGAATTTAGCCAATCAAATTTGCAATAGAAAAAAGCTATACTTTTTAAACATTTCCCTTTAAGAGAAAAATTTTCTCTTCTGCGAAAAACAGTGAAATTCCTGAAAGTTAAACCCTTCCAACCAATAGAAAGAGTAACATTTTAAAATTAAAATTAAATTAATCTTAAATTGCTGACCATGAAACTTGTGAAAAACTTGAATACTAACTAAAAAAATTGGAACAAATTTAAAAGGTCCATTTATAGTCAGTTTTTCTACAACAGAAAATATTTGTAAAGATTTTTCCCAAACAAAATTGAACAATTTTTACAGGAAGACAATTTACATTTGACAACATTTTGAAAGGAATCATTCCTTAACAGCTGAATTTTAATTTCCCTTCATCTCGGTGAGTTCTTCAACTCCAAAATATCAACTCAATATTATTTTAAATCTAATGCTTCGTAATATTAGTGGCTTGAAAATTTATTATGCACATATTTATCCTCTGAAAAAAATTAGAAAATGATTGTAATATAAATCAGACTTAAAAACTCAGTTAAAAAATTCAAAGTTACAATGAAATAATTTTTTTAAATTCTTTTTTTTTAATTAATAGATAGTGAGAGACAATCTTGTAGCCCACATGTTTCTAAACAATTAAAGAATTAAAAATGATTTTGTTATTTCTATGTAGCCATTGAGCAGGGGTGGATCTACTATGAAACTAATGAATTTAAGCTTCAGGGCCTCAAATCCCATAGGGGCTATGAAGCAACATTTTTAATGAGTGAATTTTTCAACAAAATCAATGATTTTTTTTTAAAGTGTTTGTTATTAAAATAAGGACATATTAGTGATAGAATCATAAGCCTATTTTATATAGCCTCAAAATTTCCCTGTAATTGGTCAAATTTTGAAACTTTCTTGGAAACTTGCAGTGCCCAAAACCCTAGTTGTATGGGCTCACTGAACTCACCAGAATCTATTCATAGCCTACATTTTGGCACTTGGATCCACAAATCTATTGTTGCTGGTTGCAAAGGGGCCCCTATATCTGTTCAAGCTTCAGGGCCTCAAAAATGTATGTCTGCTACTGCCACTGAGTATTTATAAAAAAATATTTAATATTATAGTTTGTATAAAAAAGACTTCAAAATAAGAAGAAAGTTAGACCTCGTTTCCAGTAGTTATTTTCATTTATAAAATAACAATCCTTAAAAATGTAAGAGAAAGATATAAAAAAATAGATTCATTTGGTTAGATATTCTTGTATTTTAAAAAATTCCTATGTTCACAGATTTTGCAAATCAAATTTCCCCATGCATTTCAAAAATTAAAATGAAATCCTCACAAACCATAACTTTAAGCTGAAACTTACCTTGCATTTATTCTTCATTATGAAAGAAAATGTTTAATGCAAAGCAGAACATTTTTAATAAGAGGCAAATACATTAACCAAGAAAGAGCACCAGGACATGATGTAAAGTTCAAAACTAAAGCCTTAAATACAATGCCTGATATAAGTGTGATAAGTAAAACAAAACTGAGAACAGAAGTAAAAGTACTAAACTTTATTTAGCTAAATGAAACTCAGCTACAAAATAGTGGGGGTAAGTCACAGATTATATAGCCTGCATGGGCGGGTCTATTGCTCATAGAATGTGAGTGTGGAATACCACATAAGCAGTACTTAAAATTCAACATCATTTCTCCTTTTGTAAGAAAGAAAAAAATTAAAATGAAATTACAAGGAATTCAAATTTTTAAAAAAGTTACTATAAATCCCAATGATTTTTTAAATATAACATAACAACATATTTTAAATATAACATAACAAACACCAATAAAATAACAAAGCATATTCAAATGAATATCAAAAAATTAAATTTATTGCATAAATAAAAAGGTTGTACACTTGTGCAAACTGAAAGTAGTCAACTGAAGTTTTGTAATTATAATATTTCAAATAAATGCCAAAGATAAGTAAATTAAAGAACTTTCTGAATCTTATTAGGTCACGTCTTAAAATTAGACAAGAAAATTATTTTTTAAAAATACTGAGAGAAATAGGGAAGGGAAAGAAGAAAAAAAACCCTAATTATCTCACCAGTCAGTCACTGTGAATGATGAATGAACAAATAGAAAAGTGGACAAAAGGATAAGCCAGCCATGCAGTGACATGATGTTGCATTTTATAAAATAAAATAGCCTGCAGCCAGAGACCCAAAGTAACTGAGGTGGCAGCATTTATGGTTGGTTTTCCATCAGTAGCAGATATTATTCCCTAGCAGAAACAGAGAGAGTAGTTGCAGCATGCTGCAAACTAATGAACAGGTAGCAGAGAGGTGCCAACTTACTTAGGATAAAACAGAATGACTCACAAATTCCCCTTCCTCTAGTTTCTCTCTCCCTCCCAGAACACAATCATTCAGGCTTCACATTTTACTCAACAATAGAATGAGCAGGAGTCTTAGCCATTCATAAAGCCATGTTTTGTCTGATTATAACTGCTTTCAGATCCATGTAAACTAAGAAAAACAATAAAAAATAAAGTTTAAATATTTCCAGGCAATACAGAGTTGTCACAGTAGAGTGGAAGATAGTACATTAGATTTTGCATTAAGAGAATTGTTCCAGTCTAACTCAGCGTAGAGTTTGGATTTAGTGATAAGCATCATAATCATAAGAGAACAATCTTCTATATAATCTTTTATAATCTGAATACTTGTAAAATCTGTAAGACCAAAGTGGAGAAATATTTATGTGAACTGTTAAAATTTTATCACAGTGCAATAGGTAAATACATTCATCACCCAAGAAATAAAATAAAAAGCTGTTTGAAGATGAGCATTTACTTTGGTTTCATTTTTTTATATTATTTGCAACCAGCAAGATAATTTGGCATTACCAAAAGTAAAATTAAATTTGTTCTAAGCTAATATATAACCTTTGTACATGCAATAAAGCATATGGAGAAGTGTTAACACTGAAAGAATTCAGAGCAGATCAGTTGAAATTAATAGAAATAAAATATTTATCATTAATTCAGTTAAGCAATTAACAAACAACATTTTTGGGAAGAAACTGAAACAGATCACTTGCTACCCCATCCTCTTTAAGTATAGCCATAGTAAGTGTAGAATTATACTATTAGTGAACAAATTTCAAGCTGATTTTAAATTCAAATTTCAGCTGAATTAGTTCATGTTCACTTTTGCACTAATGGCTTGGGGAAGGTCAGAAATTATTCCTGCTGCTGGTCTCATGGAACTCAGTACAATTGTTTGCAAGTTACTTGGAAAGGAGATGAGCATAAGTATTATATCTGATGGCATATAAAACCTCAACTTTCACAGAAGCAAGTTTACATACAGGCCAGTTAGTAAAATATTTTTTCAATCTTTTTATTTTTTCTTACTTGAATATGATTTTAAACAGCATAAATAAAAACTTTGCTAAAAAAAATGGCTTATAAGGATTTAAAGAATGTATAAAATATTTATTTAAAATTTTTTTTCATAGAGCTGATTTTCAAAAATACTTTAGCACTTGGAATAGATTTAATATATATATATATACACATATATATATATATATATATATATATATATATATATATATATATATATGTATAAGCATGAATTTTCTTTATTTTGACAACCAAATCTGCAGTAAAAGTAAAAACATTATTTTGCTTCTGATGAGCATATTTGTTAATGGATAACTCATCAATTGTGTCCTCAGTTGTAAATTCTTCACTATTAGATGATAAATCTTAGCTTGATCAATCATTTTCACAAAGAACTTCAACAATAATAACCTGCCTCACTATTGTGAGAGAAGAGAAAGAATTTTAAATTACTCTCACGGACTAAATAGCTTCCGATTACTGATTGCTTGAAGGAAGGAGTGCTTATTTGATTTTCTAACTCAAAGATAGAACTGAAATTCCATCAATTACAATAATTTTCATCATTTGCATTGAGTTATATTTATGTGCATGTGACTGATGGTAATTTATATAATCTGTAATTAATGGGTTACTGTATTATCAAGTTAGGTAAGGTATAAGTATGGGTAGTCTCTGGCATCTGAGTAAATATTAATCAATCAGATAACTTCATGCATAAGATATGGGAGATATTTTTTTTATCTACTTTTGTAGAAAAAAATGAAGAGGGGAATTCTTATATACTATCAAGTACAGCAAAGTCCTTATTACTTCATGGCTGACCCAACTTCATACACTAAAAGTAGATCATAAGAGAATCTGAATTAATGTCCATTCAGTAATGCAAAATCCAAGTTTCTTGCCTTATCTCGCATTTTGTTATTTTTTCTCCAATAAGGAGAATACTTTGAAAATATATTTCAATGGAAAAAAAGAGTTTATTTTCTGGAAGAAACTTCTAATGTAATTTTGTAAGAATATTATTAGAAGGAGTATAAAACAAAATTCCACCACTGTTCTATCATGACCTTGGTTTTCTTTTAGAGTACACTAAAATGTTAAATGTTAAGGATTTATAACAGCTGAGAGACAAACACAAATCAGTTGACAATTTATTGATCAAAATACTTTATTATAACTAATATTTTGTTTTTGTTTCTTTGTTAATTAATTTGGTGCAAAGAGCAGATAATTTTTCATTGTCATGCTCAAAAGTATTGCACAATCAGAAACTAAAGACCCACACAATACAAAGAATATAACAATATAAAAAAATCTTAAAATGATAGAACAAATAAAACAAATCAGTTCTAAAATATTATAAATTCATGACACATCACTGCATATACATTCATCATGACTTCCTTTTGCATCAACAAATATAGGGAAAACAACACTTCTTTTGATATCTTAAAAATTCTGCAGATCAAATGACTTTTAAATTGGAAAAAAATAAACCATTTTTAGTCATTATTTTACACAACAGAAATTATCAAATATATATAAAAATGTATGTTCATTTAGTTATAATTATTCTTACTAACATCCTTGTATGATTTTCTACCCAGCTACAAATATAAAAAGCATAAACTTTAAAGAAAAGAAATTGCATCAGATCATAAGAGCAATTTTTAACATTATCTAAATCAGAGTGAATTTCATTAATGCATTTCAAGTAAATAAATATTACTACAAACTTTCATTAACACTGGTAAATGATTTTAGAGAAGCAAGATAAGAAAATAGAAAAAGTGTTAAATCCTAAAGGAAAATCTGATCCTGGAGCAAATGTTCTAAAACAATTTATAGCAAACATAAATTGTGAAAAGAAAAACAGATATTTTAACTCAATTTGACATTTAATTATGTCAATTAATTTTATTTTGAAATAAAATTGTTAAATGCTGAGATTTTGAAGTCAGCAGTGAAACTAAGTAGTTTCTAAACTTTGAGTCCACTGGTCTATTCTACATTAATTTTATATGTTCAAAAGCAAACATACCTTCAAAATTAGGTGACAGAAGAAATAATTTCAAATTATCTTTAAAAAAAACTTAGGATATATATTCATCCATATAAAACTATACTTTAACTGCTACTTTCAACCATTTCTTTTATACAAACTTTGATTACATTGTCATATTTGTTTTCAAGAAAAACGGTTATCTAAAACAAAAATGTAATTAACACAAAAATATCATACAGCTGCAACAAAAAACAAAATTCAGAATTTTCATTTTTTCCCAATTCATTTGGGAATATAAAATGTAGAAATTTACAAAACTGATGCTAGCTATTCTCTAGTTTTAATTATTAATGTTAATGAAAAAAATAGAAGTACTAAATAGTTCTAAATCATCCAACTAAACATGCCATACATAACTTGGCATTCTTGACATTACAAGTACTCTTGAACCTCCCACCACATACAGATACCTGTCCCACACAATCTGCACCCACTTCCTATCACAAAAGAGTTAACCACACATAGCCCTTCCCTTGCACAAAAATACTACACAACAATTATCAACAGATAACTTTTAAAGCCACCCATTTTAGATAACACAATTCTTCCCCCCATTTCTATTTCCCACGGCCTATTTTCACATTTTCCACAGGAGATCTGCGTTCATGTTTATTTATGCATGACAAAACAACTAGAGTCTTTAAAAATTGTTATATACATTCTTTATCAGACATTTTCAATCAAGGATGATAGCATCTTTAAAGTTGAGTAAAATTATCTTGTGCTAAAGTTGAATTACTTTTTGAAATTCTTTTTGAATTCACCAGACAACTGAAAGGCAAATAATTGTTCTAAATCTTTGATTATTTGATACCAGCAAGAATGAAAATAGAATTCAGTTTAAATTGTTTCAAATTTTTAATTATATTAAAAATCTCATTTTTTGTTTTTCTTAGTAGACCAAAAACATTGCTTTAAATATTGCAGTTGAATGAAATTTGCTCAAAATAAAACAATTTGAAACTAAATTTGCATTTGGCCCTGAAAATACCATGACCAAGGATGTTTACTAATGAGAAACAATGATGCACACAATGTTGCTCTGTTGCAAGTGATTGTACTTGAGGAAAGTAAATCTATTTTTTCAAAGATTCACAGTTAAAAGAAAAAGTGTCATGCAATCAAGAAAGTGTTGAATTAAAGGACTCCTGAATTACCAAAGAACTAAAATGTGCAATGATCATATTTAAACTCCTTAAAAACTTCAACTCAGTAACATCCCAGCCACCAAATGGCAAAAACTTATATCAAAGAAAAATATAGTCTTTAGCAAAGCACAGAAAGAATCTTTGGGTGGTCTTAAGGACTGTCAGAGATATTGGTGTCAAATGGTATCACGGTAGCTTGAAAGAGTCTCCAAATATTCAATTTTACATTCAAGCACTTTAGGATGAAGTCACTGATAATTTTCTTTTAGTCTGTTTGATTCATATTGAGAAATATTGATGTTATAATATGATTAGTGGTAAATATTAAACAACATACACAGGAATGAAATCATAGACTATCCCTCATTTAATAATATGACTAAATGTAAAGATAAATTTAACTGTGCTGTTATAAAAAATTACAAATAGACATTTTTTAGAACAATTTACTATATTCAAAGCAATAAAAATACATTATTTTTTGTAGGATACATGCTGGGTAAGTAACAAACTGCTACTTACCTCCAATCATTTTCAAACTGGATCACTTAAATCTTTCTGACCCTGCAAATAAATAAATAAATGAAACTGAAACAAAATGCAAAATATGATCACCAGAGTAATAACTTCAAATTTATTTCGATTTCTTATTACAATTTATTTTTATATAGAATAAAGAAGAGGGTTAAGTAAACAATGAAGAGTATAGAGAAAAAAAGGAACAGAGATGCAGTCATGATGAGGAGGTGGAGACAGAAAAAAAAAGAGATAGAGCAGAGAGAAATTCAGGACAAAAGAAGTTAGAGGTATTGACAAAAATACTATAATGAAGTCCTTTCTATTCCATAAACATTAAAATTAAACTAATGAAAAAATGTTTCTTCTTGAATAATACAAATTTTATAGCAAGTGTGGATATGATTTAAATTGAAAAATATTCCTGTGCTTCTTGATATACAAACATATATGTGTGTACATGCAATTCACAGTTAATGATTGTGTGCATTTTTGCATAACTGATTGTACAAATATGATCACCCAGAAAGACATCTACAAAAAAAAAAAATGAAAAAAGTAGAAAGTTAACATTAAATGAACTTCTCTTTCTAAAAGAAACAGATGAATATTCAAGTGCCAAAACAGATTGCAAGTTTCTTGCATTGGTAGAATTTTATCTTCCTAATGGTCACAAGAGAGTTTTCTTAATGAAATTCTAATTGAAACAAAATAGAGATCAAATAAACTTCTACACTCAACATTTCATCTTCTTTTACATCTCTTCTAATCCTCATTCCAGTTTTCCAATCTGTCAGTTAAAATGCATTGCTTACTTTTAGACCAGTGTTGGATATACAGCAGAAATATAGAAATTAATATCAATTTTTTTTTATGCAACAAGAAGTAAGTATAACTTCAGATTTCCTTAATGCTCTCTCTCTCTCTCTCATCTCATGCACACACACTCTAAAGAAGTAATATAAAAGGATAGCTTTGTTACAAAATGCAAAATAATTAAGTCTTGAGTGAAAATCTTTGTTAATTTATTTTTATCCATTTTCATTTTCTCATGCAAAGAGAACAGAATTAACAAATTACAAAAATCTTTTACAAAGTATCTTTATACTTTTTAAATCTCTCTCTCTCCCACGCTATCATGTGTCTTCAAGACTTGGAGAATCACTACTCCACAGCTCATTAAATCTAAGCATTTAATAGCAGTAATCTTTTCACAGAAATCTTGATAAAATATACTTATGAAAATTGTTCAGTTATATTCTAAATCTTTTTTGGACTTTGATATCAATATAGAATATAAAGACTATTTAGCTAAAAGTAAAACAGGGGCCCTGCTTGAATGTGGTCTTATTATATCAACACTTTTTAATTTCTGCCAATATGGAAGATTGCTTATCCAAATTTATACACTTGAGAAAAATGTAGCAAATCATCTTGCATAATTTCTGAATAAGTCTACAAAACTTCAGAAAACCACAAAGGGCAAAAAGAGTTTTACTGATAAACACTTCCAACATGGACATTATACAAAATAAGTGGTCACTTATGATTAACTCAAACATATTTTTGTCATTATTTAAACTATTTACATGCAGACTACTGTTAGTAAATTATCTTAAATTATAAAATATTTTTATCATTCAGTTTTTAGAACTGGAGGTGAAATTGCTGTAAAATGATTGGAACAACAAAGATCATATCTCCGTGTAGCTGTTCATCAGAATCTGATTCAAGAACAAGAGACCAAGAACTAATGTTTGATAATAGATGCAGAATTGAGAAAAAGAAAAACAGAAAAAAAAAACTAAATGTGTTGGGCAGATAATTTTAAAGACAACTATTTCTATTTGTTGCTTTCTATTCAATGTGTAAAGGTTGATTCAAATGGAAAATAAAATTACCTAACAATGATTAATGGCAGTTAAGAAATATTTTTCAAAGAAAATTTCAAATACATTTTTACTAACAGAAAAATTAATGTTGGCAGATATTACTTGTAGGTCAATGTGAACAATAATTAAACCAATAATTTTATTGCTTAAACTAAACAACTCATGGAAATTGCTTCTTGTGTTTTGTGCAAAAATTATTATTAAAATATTTTTGAAACTTTGGCAAACTTTAATCAACAACATTAATACTAATAGTTCTTAATTTTTTCCAGTGAAATAACAAGAAACATATAATAAATTTAGTAAACTTAGCATAAACGCAAAATAAGATTATTTATTAAAATTAAAATCAGTTTTCAAAAATAGCATTTATATATCATGAGATAAAAAAAAATATTTGATTTAACTTAGCCATAGGTTTCAATAAGAGCTAAATAAATACACACTCTGAACAATGATATACCAGAATACAAACTGACAATCATTGATCTGGGGTGTCCCAATGAATGAAATGACTGAAACAACATTTTGGCCTCTCCTCAATGAATGAGGAGGATAACTAACAGAATATTTTGAAAGCAGATAAATAAATAAAAAATATAACACAAATTGGCATCTGCGTGTCTTTTATTAATATAACTAAAATAGGAGAAGCATTTAAATGCCCCAAAGAATGCAGAGGGAGGCAAAAAAATGATGGGTTTAAAATCATGTGGGAAAGAGAAAGTGACAAAGCACAAATGAAACTGAGTGCTTAAACAGTACACAGACAGGAGTAAAATCTAGAAGTATGTAAAAGAAATAACTACATGAAAATGAGATAGAAAAAAGTTCTGTATATATAAACGAGTTTTCTCCAAATTCCACAGTTGCACTAAAAACTATGAGAGAGTCGGGATGGGGAGAAAGCTGTAAATTTAAACGGAAATCAATTGTTTGTTGTTTTTGTTTTTTTTTTAAAAAAAAAACAAAGTTTTTTTCAGCATCTTTTGAATTTTTTTCTTTTATTGATCCAATGAAAAAAATCAAAATGAAATATTGCAATTTTAAAGAGTTTCTGCAGTTAAAATAGAAAAATTTCAGGTTGTTTCAGAATATTCATTTGAGCTCTACAAAGTAAAAGTAAAAATAAGAGATCTAATTCAGACGGAAAAAAATAAAACAAAAAATCACAGAAACTATTTGAGTCATTGTTGGTAAATTGTTTAAACTATTTTCTATAGTAGAACAATAAACAAGTAAAATAAAAAGCTTAAAATTAAAAAGTAGATCATTAAAAAAAAACTTGCGTCACAGAAAGCGAAGGAGAAAAAAGTTTTATTTTTTTTTAAAGGGGGAAATTTAATTTGTTAGTTTTGTTTTTTAAGTTAAATGAAAAATTAGATAATAATACAAACTAAAGTCGTTAGAAAAACTATTGCCAATGTCTGTATAATATTTTTTATTTTCAAGGTGGATGACGTGAGAAGGCTTGAACCTAAAGTTGTTTTTTTTTTTTATTTGTTTTGGTTTTTGTAGTAACGGACCTCAACCACGTTGGATCAAAGGTTTTATTGTACGTTCTTAAACTTTTACAACAGCAAGAAAAGAGAAAAATGTATAAAAAAAAAAGAGAAAAATAACTTTTTTCCTATTCAATAAATGAAAAGTTTTCAAGTAAAACAAAGAATAAAAGGTACGTATTTACCTGATTTAGATTTAATAAATAAGAACAGCCAGTAGCCACCACCATTCCCCACCTATCTTTAAGGGTCTCGGAAAAAAATACTGGGTTCACACAACAAAAACAAAAAAATGTTCTTTCAGATTTCAACAGTAATTTTGCTAGCTGCTTCAAGCCAGTTTCTTCGTAGAGGACTTAAGTGGCAGTGGTGGTAGTTTAGAAAGCCAACATGATTTCTGCATCCATCTCTTTAATAAATGGATCTGTGGCGGCAACAGCAGCAGTTCTCGAATAAGTGATGGTAGTGGTGGGAGTTAATAAATTGCACGGAGTGGGAGGCTGAAAAAGCAGGTGAGTGTTAAAGATCCGTGTCTGCATCCCAGTGTGTATGAGAGGTTGCTTGTTGATTTCAAGCAGCCCAAAACACTGGAGGTTACTATTTATTTCGCATCGCAAGGATGAGCCTCCTCGATTATTTGCCGCTTCTTGCCAATGCCGTCATCACATTCACATACAAGATTCCTTTTTGGAAAACACGCTATATACCCTACCAACTGTTGCACACGCTGAATAAAAACAAAACAATATAGCATTTCTAAATCTATAATTCAAATTGATAGTCAATCAATATAAACAATTTTTTTTCAAAATGAAAAAAAAAAACACAACGAAAAGCAACTTTTACTTTTATTTTACATTACATTCCTTTATTTATTTTTGAATCATCGGATTCATTTATTTGTTGATATGTAGTGTAGTGTTGCGTAGACCGTGTAGTAACTTTTTTTTTTACCATTTGTCATGCCTCCGGTTTCCACGTAAGACATGTTTTGGTCACAAAATGAAAATGTGGCTCCTCAGCATATTAACATTTATGTGGGTCACTGAGCAAAAAAATAAAATCAGTTCTCAATCTAGTTTAATTATAACAAAACTGAAAAAATATGTGAAAATTACGAGAATTTTTAACGTGCTTTTTCAGGCTAGCGGAATTTCTGCCAATTAAGCGTTCAACTAGAGAGCTATCAGTAAACCAAGAAAAGTTCAAATGACTTCTTAGTTCTTATCTGGTTTTAGCTGAGATTCACGTTGAAACGCTCATCAAGATCAGGTATCATAAATCTATTGAACTTATTAAATTAAAAGATCTCATGTTTGTAGTCTTTCGGAACGAACGCTAATTCTGTCTTTCAAATTTAAAAAACTTAGAGTTTTATTTGAAACGTCACAAGATTTAAATTTAGAACCATTTATTTTTTTTAGTACATACTAACCTCTACATTACACATATACAAGTCGTTATTTTTTTTTTTTTAGTTAGAATTAGCATTTGTTCGTTCTGAAAGAGCATAAATATGAGATCTGTTAATAAGTTCAATATATTTATCAAACATCTGGCCCTGATGAGCATTTTGTCAGCTAACCAGATAAGTCACTTGAATTTTTCTTGATTTATTGAATATAGTTTATATCAAAGAATATTGATAATATCAGACATTTCTCAATCACATTTTTAAATCACAAACGTGATTATCCAATTATATATACAGTGTAACCCGGATATAAGAGACCCGGATATAAGAGAGATTTTATCTGGTCCCAAATTAGAGCCTGTGTTAGTTAATGTATATATAATAGACCAAACC
This sequence comes from Acanthosepion esculentum, assembly GCA_964036315.1. Lineage (NCBI taxonomy): Eukaryota > Metazoa > Mollusca > Cephalopoda > Sepiida > Sepiidae > Acanthosepion > Acanthosepion esculentum. Next base: position 2,731,368 of record OZ038487.1, on the reverse strand, counting down.
CGGATATAAGAGAAACCCGGATATAAGATACTTCTTCTCCGGTCCCGACAACTCTCTTATATCCGGGTTACACTGTGTATATATATATATATATATATATATATATATATATATAAAGTGTTGATACTATAATAACTAACTAAAACTAAAATTTCTTAATTATTATAAAGTATTACATTATAAAAAATCTAATATTATTTGTAAACATTTTGAATATAAGCACAATATACTGTTTATATTAGAATTTTAGTTATCACAAAGATGCTTACTCACATTTTGTCTTAAAAAAACGAATCTATTAAACAGTTCTGATTTAAATAATGTTAATAAGTTCTAGAACTGGAAAATGTATCATAAATAGATTTTAACAATAAATTTTCAAGCTTTACACAATAGAAATCACAATCAATAGATAATGAAAGGTTGCATTTTCAATCTATTTTCTTTAAGAGATAGTGAACAGAATGCACAAGAGAGAGAGAGAGAGAGAGAGAGAGAGAGAGACATGGACACAGAAAGAAGAGAAGACAATAAGCACATGAATAGGATTAGCACTTGATTTTCTTTATTCACAAATCCAACAAACAATAATGACCTTTTGTTGCCTCTTAAAACTCGCAATTAAGTATCCATTAAGAGAAAGCAATGGCGAGAGCTACATCTTAACCAAGCTTTAACATCTAGCTTTACAATTATATATATAAAAAGAGAGAGAGAGAGAGGTTAATAAAAGAATAGAAAAAGTTGCAGAATTCTGATAATTTTGTTCAATTTGTTTATTATATAAATTATGTAGAAATTAATGTAAATAACATTTTAAACTAGATGCCTCTGCATAGAGAAATTTAAATACATTTGTTTTTAATCTCAACATTTTACTCTTAATTACTGTAATTTTAAAAGCATCAAAATCTAATTCGTAAGGTTTGTTGTTAAAGGTAAGAAGTTAAAATTATGCCCAGCTTGTGTTTTGGTCTAAAGGATTACCAAGGAGGAGATCAACAACTGAGGTCAGAAAGTGGATCAGTTTCGATAGGATCTACCCACCTCTCCACCTCCTACCCCCAATTTGACAGCCAAGAACATCAGAAAAAATAATTAGATATCTTATTTAATACTGTTTTTTAAAGGTTATTTTGTGGATAACAATTATCCAACCTGGACTTTTATTCACAACATTTTGTGTGATCCTTAAAAGTCTTCAGGCTGAAAATTGGTGAAGCAGAAACCCTATTATACACATAAAACTTAACCAGTAATATCTTAAGTGAAATAACTACTATAAATTTTATATTTGATAGATTTATGGCTTAAATTTTGTAGGCATCTTCTTTTGCGGAAATGTAACCAAATTTTTTAATGATTTCACCCCAAGCATGGCAATAAAACCACTAATATACAATGGGTTACTAAGTGTGACAGAATCTGAGAAAAAACATTAAGGAGAGAGAACAATAAAAGAAGAAGAATTAAGGAGACAGAAGATAATGATTGACATTGCATTTAAATTTTAGAAAATCAAAGTTGATTGGAAAGCAAGAAGCTGGAAAAGGGTTCCACAAGTGAGAAGTACTGTTAGGATAGAACCCATCATCTAACAATATCAGCAGTAAAATGATGAGACCTAGACTAAAAATACCATAACCTTTCAATTTGTGAAGAAGGCCAGTATGCCAATCCCAACCAAGCACCTTCAAGATATCTAAAACAACAACCCAAGTATCACTCTTCTTATCTAATGTTTGAGAGATCTTTTCAGCAATAACCTTTAACACATCAGCAGCTGACCTAGAGAAGTGAAAGCCATATTGTCTGAAAGAAGAACCTGCAAGGTGAGATGCCTAACAAATTTAGAGTTGATTAGAGCCTCCAGGACTTTGGTAAAAAGAGGTGAATGACTAATAGGCTGATAGATGGATAAGACAATTTTCCTGAGTTCTTAAAAACAAGAATTACAGAAGAGAATTTCCAGCAAGAAGCAGTAAGGCATTTATTGCAAAGTTTAGAGAGAACAGGAGCTATTTGAGGAGCACATTTTGTTAAAACAATTTCAGGAATACCATGCTTTATGCGGATCCAGTTTAGAGATAATAATTGAGACAATGGATGGAGTTAGATGCAGATCACACAGTAGAGACTCACTTCTGAGTGGAAAATCAGACAAATATGCTCTTGCCTCATCAAGAGTAGAGTTGGAAGAGAATTTATTAGCAAAGCATTTTCCTTTATCAGCAAAAGATGATAACACCTCAAATTGACTGAAAATGTGAAACTTGATTGACAGTTAAATCTTATAAAATATCAGTCAAGTCAGTTTGGCCATCTGGGTAAAGACTCCAATAACTTGACCTATGGCAATGTCTTTATATATCTGAAATTAAAAAAACAAATATCAGTACCTATAAAAAACATTATAAGCTGAAATTCACATGATATAGCTATCATATAAATATATCCTGAAAGATATAAACTCAAAAGAGAAAACTGGGTGATAGAAATGCAATGCTGAAAATTACAAAATGAGATTGTAGAACAGTCAAAAAAGAAACTGAAAACATTGGCAGAATAAAAAACAATAAAATAAATTACTTTAAGTATGTCATAAAAACAGATTCAAGAATAATTAAAAAGATAAAAAGCAAGAAAAGTACGAAAGTTAGGCAACTTCAAGCCTGGTTAGTAACTAGATGAGTGGTGACTTGGGAATACCAAGTACTGTAAGCTTAGAGGTGCAGGTGATGTAATGTATAAGGGTTCGGAATTGGAAATCAGATAGGTGAGTACCAATTCCAGTTGGGTTTGTTATATTCACTTACATATAAAATTCCTTAGGGAGGGTATGAATACACCTCTTCTTCCACCAGCTATAGATTAATTAGTAAAACTTCTATCAATAAATCATTGTTATCTCCAAAGAATACTTACACTCTAAACATTTCTGGCTTTAATTTGATAAGCCATAATAAGAAAACAAATCGATCTGTTAGCTCTAAAATAAACATAGTAAATTTTAACCTGAGGAAAAAGATAGGATTAAAACACTTTTTCTTCTAAACATTTTTAATATAAAATGTTTTTTTCATAGTGAGTTTTGAATAATTTATCCTCACTGATAACCATTCACAATAAATTCTACCAATAGCCTCAAAGAATTGGGACAAGGTAAGGTTTGCAATTCTGAACATTAGAGAAAAGGAAGTGGCTATAAGGAAAAGTAACAAGTTTTACAACATCAATCCATTGGCCTGACAACTATTTGTTAGTTTCCTTGGTAGAGAGAGAATAAGTTTATTGAGGCATTGAGAAAAGTTAGACAAACCAGATTAATTTCTATTTTAAAATATGGAAACAAAATATTATATTAGACCAATATAAAAAACATTCTTCCTCTAAATTTCAGATATCTTTTGCTTTTATTGAAAAAAAACAACCCTAGCATTGTTATTCTTGTTTCCCTGTGATCACAAAAGAGTTTAATATTTGAATATACTATGTCTAGAAAAAAAAAACAAAAAAAAAGGAAATTGTTTATATTTATTGTAAGTACAACAAAAGTGCTTGGCAAAAGTCCAGTAGAGGATTGAGGGGGTTAATCTCTTGTCTATCTTACAATTAGATAATCTCTTTCATGACCCAAACATATTGCAATAATCCTATTTACCTCAACAGTGCTTGGTGCTCCATAATTTTTGGCCCTGTACTAGACTTAGCTTCCTACAATTATTCACTTTAATACTTATTACAATTCCACCCCAATCACCAAGACAATTTGCCATATTTTGTCTTATTTTATTTTTGTTAAAAATTTGATAACATTTTTTTCAGTAAATGCTGAAGAAAAATAGGCATTCAATTTTAATTAAAGTGAGATTTTTCTGATTCACAAGTGCATTTTCATATTCATTTGAATTTATTTTTTTCTAAGGAAAATATTAAATAATCAAACCAGATTTATAGTTAAAAGTTGTTTTCTTTTCTTAATTTCCGATATTTTTATGGACTCATTTATTTTTGCTAAGATTTTACAATTTTGCTTTTTTAGCTTCTAGAATGCTGTTAAAAGGTATTTTCAAAGAGTTATATAAAGCTAAGTTTATTCTTAATCAGGTCTTTTAGTAAAAAGTTTTAATAAAACTAAAACTCCACTTGAAAGAAAAATACTACCCAGAGAGTCCATTTTGAATCACATTGAAAATTCAAAGAATAAAAATTCTTGACTGAAATCAAAGTGAACTGTTGCTTTGTAGAACAGACTCCTGTGAGGATGCTTCACTGACAACTTCAATCTTGATCTCAGTCCAGGTTCAACTGATACCTATGCTATACATCCTTATAATATGTACTCCTCCTCCTCCCTTCTAATAACCTCACTCAGTAACCATCTTGTATTGGGTGAACTATCAATAAACAAATAAATAAATAAAAACTTCTGGATAATCAATTCAGAAATGGTTTGATTTGATTGTACAAACTAAAAATACTTTACCTAGAGGTTTATCAGGCATTGCATTTAACATTGTCTTGAATATACTCTAAGGTAAATGTTGAGTTCTTTTTACCAATTTTTTCCTTGGGCATCATCAATTTTCCTTGTCTTCATGAAAGAATGGTCTAATTGCGTTACCTCTTCACTAGTTTGTGGCAACAACAGAGCATATTTTTTATGCATGAGAAATGTTTTAAATTCAATTATAAGAAATGTTTCAAATTCATCCAGACAGAATTGTAGGCTATTGTGAGAGGGAGTCAGTTTTGTGCAAACATCTTATCCATTAACTAAATTGTGGATTTGTAATCACTTCAGCTTCATAGTAATGTGAATAGTAATTGATGACAAAATATTAACCTGTGAACATATGTTCTAATAAATCTGTGGGATTTGCTGGAGAACCTAGCTGGAAGTTTATTCTTCCATAGTAGTGAATGAAGTGTGGAAATATATCTTCTGTACATGGATGCTGTATATATTAGGAAAAAATAAATAGAAAACAATTTTATGACTCAAAAATACCAATACTTGACTCACTCACAAGCTATAAGACTATTCCATTTGGTCTACATCAGATGTACAATGATGTTGAAATGTTGATTGGAAAGCCACTCAAAGTGTGGTATCTGATCTCCTTCTCATTAAGCTATAACTGAAACCTGGCCCTGGTGATTCCAACCCTGTGACAGCACCTCTCTCACTGCATTAAAGAAGGATTGTTGGTAGATATCGATTCCAGCATAACAGTGGTTACATCAACTAGGCAGTTTTTATCCTTGACCTGTATGCATGTGTATGCCCCACTACCTTAAACCAACATTGCATCACATTCTGCCACCATTTTGAAGTGGTTAAATACTGACAAAATGGGATATTCCTAGAGTTCAGTCATGCTGTTTCAACTGTCAATTTGTGCTATCTCACACCAAATAATGAAGGATTATAATTCAAATAATTCTTCTCACAGACAGATATTAGGAGTTTTCTTCACTAAGAGTAAACAATTTATTCCCACGCTTACACACTAAATTCTGCCATACAAAAATAATTCACTGAACTTATTGTATCATATACACATACCTTTAATAACCACTTATAGAAAATAGTTGTAAATAGTATATATAAAATTATTTTGTTAATTAAAATCATTCATATATTTTTATTTCTGTGTGCCCATTAGAGTTATAAGTAAGCTTACATTTATCTCCTGTTACTTTCTCTCTTTTCTTGCCCCCACCCCAAAGTCATTTTCAGGTTAACTACTACAGTAGTAAAGGGGTGTACATCTCTATCTTGCCAATTTCTTCCTCTGTTTAGTCCCATAACCAAAGAACACTCTTAGTGGGATATTCATTTTCATAGTAAAAGAAAAAATTGACAAATCTATACCCAAATCCTGCCATTGATCTGGTGATAATTTTGTAAATGTCATTGACTCTGGTGGTGTTAGTTGGGAGACCCAGCATCACACACAAATTTCTTCATGTCTTTCTCTAATTTGGGCCACCAAACTTTTCTTAGCTTTAATTGTATCCCATTCATTTTCACATGTCTTTCATGCATGTCATGTCTTAAAGAGGCTAGAATTATTATATTTTGTCTGTTGTGTATCAAATACATTGTGGATTTCTTCCAGCTACTTGTTTCAATATATTTCCCATGTTTATCTGATTTGCATGATAATTTGAACTTTCTCAACTTTATGTATTCTCATGCATCTGTGGTTTCTGTTGCCATTAACTGTACATGTTATTCAGCTATTTGTACCTAGTTTGATATCCTTCCTTCTGATCAAATTTTAAAAAAAGAAAGAAGAAGTTACTTTGCTTTACATTGCATATCAATACATGTTTGTTTTGTTTTACCTTTTGCATTTTGGCATTCAGGATATTTACATGTCATGCTTTCACCTATTTTACAGGATTTATTTTTTTGGGGTTATTTTCACTCAGGAAATGTTTAGTATTTGAAAGAAAAATGTTCATTTTAACCCAGTATAACAGAAAAAAATGTACAGTATATATAGTATTATTTCTTATGATAAAATGACTGCACATACTTATCAAAGTTGACTTGACATTGTCAACAAGTTGGTGGCATTTAATTCATACAAACCTTTGAAATTTGTCTTAAAAGTTTCTATGGCAAAATACACAGATTTCCTATCAGTAAAACTAATCTAAACCATAATGGTTTTGTCAATGGTCTTGATTCAGTGGAATCTTGCAATAAACTCTGATAATTTGATTGTTGTGTAGTTTCTTTACAGACTAAGTTGAAACTTTTCACTGTATAAATGCCTATAACCTGCTGATTTTAATATCTGTAAAGATTTCACTTGTTAAAGGACAAGCAAAATTACTCAATTCATGACTGGTGAAGGCTTAAGAATTCACAAACTGAAAGAGGTATGGAGATAAAAAAAAAGCACACTTGTGTGAAACACAACTAATAATTAACACTGAAAAATTGAACGACAAATATTTTAATGTCTAGAAGATACAGAAATATATTTCCCAATGTTACCTTGTAATGGTCTGCTCTTGTAGAGATTAACTGATAGCTGATAAGCAAGAATTAATGTCTATCATTAAAAACAAAAACAAAAGCAATTACTGATTAATTTTTTCCCAAAATGAAAATTATAATTTTTAGATTAGTTAGTGTTATACATTAAAATGAAGCTTGGGCAAATGTTTATGCCATGATAGTCATTTTCTAAGAATCCTGATATGGAAATAAATTAGCAGAAAAAGCCTTGAATGGATCTAAGGGGATCTGGATCACATAGCTTGGAAAATAAGAAAGGACATTTATACTTTCAATCAGAAAGGCACTGTTAAAATTTCTAGGACACATAATGAGGAAAAAAAGCTTTGATAATTTAATACACAGTATATTGAAGACAAGAGAAGTTGGAGAATTGCAAATTTGAATGTAAATGGATGGCTGAATAAAGACTAAGAGTCAAAAATTACTTATAATAACCAGAGATAGAAAGTTGTGGATAGCCATGAAAACTCTTATCCTGAAGAAACACAGCTTATAAAAGAAGCAGCTTGTAAGATGAACAATAAAATCCATCAATGGAATTTTCTAAAAAGGAAAGATATGTTGTTGCAGTTTGCAAAATGTGAATACTATCAACTTCTAAATATGAACACATATTATTAATATTTTAAACAGTTGGCTGTCCAGTCGTATTTGGGGAAATTATAAAAAGAGAATCACACATCTCAAATAATCTTCTGATATGCAACAAAACAAATACCCTATTAACTTATAATACTTGGGAATAAAGTTACAAAGAACGAACATAAGAAAGTTTTTAGTTTATTAAAACCGAGAGAAAAATTAAAGTAAAAAAGCAAAAATAAATCTGAAAGAAACAATGTTATGCTAATTGGTCACTTAACCAAAGGAGAAGTCAAAAACACGTCCTCCTTTGTCTATCTTTGCAGATCAGATTTCACTGGCCCATAACTACTTTCTAATAGTCGTCATATATTTATAATAACAGAAGTAGTCTCTCTTCATGGCTCTTTGAAATATAAACAATTATTGTATTATTAAAGAAAGCAGAATCAAAAAGAAAAAAGGTGTCTGGTTCTTCCCCTTTCAATATACTTAATGTTACATGTTCATATTTGTTTCAATCTTTGTATGCACCAAGATGGACACTATGTATGGTCCTCATAGAATAGACAGTGGGGTGAAGTCAATAAGCAGAAGAAAAATAATCACACATCAAAAGATCAACAGACAAAAACAAGGCATTAAATTATTGACCACCAAGAATCTGCAAGCATAATCCTTCATACACAGAGATGAAGAACTATCCCAACAATATATGAGCCCACAATTTTTTTGTCAGTTTTACAAATTCAACTGACTCAACCTAAGTCTTTAGCTGAAATCTGAAAGGTAATTTACTTTAAAAATTTTATTCGTAAATGATTATCTGTTTTAGTCAAAAGACAATTGCTTTTAAACTCAATAACACAGGTTAATCTGATCATCCAACTGCTCAATTTTGAACATTTAAGCACCCTTGCTTTATTGCTCATATTTTAGGCAGTGGGTGGGAGTAGTGCTCATTTTTTCTATTATTCTTTTAGCAGTTTTTTTTTAGGTTATACAAGTTCCCAGCCTTATAGAAGAAACTGTATGAAAACAATTATTATATAAGTAAAAATATTCTTCAGTTTCTGCATTTTCAGTGGAATGGATCTCACGATAAAATATACTTTGCTTCACTTTGTTTGGAAATGATAAAATGAAATAAAAAATTGACTCAAAGATAAAAGGATGAATTTTCTCCAATAATAAACATTTTTGATTTGTTATTTAGACAATAAAACCTATTAGTATCACTAAAAATTTAGAAGAAAATACTTGAAGTAGTAAATGCTTTTTATTTGAGAATGGCAGTTTTAACCTCAAATTATCATTTCCTGATCAAATTTTCTGTGCACACAATTCATAACCAGACATATTTGAGAGATAAAAATCTCTTATCACTTACAATGAAAATATTGAAATTTTTGTTTTGTATATTTGCATAATTATTTCAAAGCAATTTGTTTTTATCACAAAGTTACCCAAAACTTTTCAGAAAGTTTACAAATACAAGTTAAAAAAATTCACTACAAATGGCTTTGATGTTTTATATATATATATATATATATATATATATATATATATATAAATGCTAATTACTTTTCTCAAATACACTGGAATCCTACAGGCAGTTTTTTCCCAATAATACTGCATTACATACAAATTGCACTAATATAATTTGAATCCTGACTAATATTTTATTTATTCAAATCAATTCAAATTAACCCAAGTTTTAGCATACTCTCATATTACCATACTTTCATGGTATTTCTTGGAGCAATGGAATTACTTAGCTAGTAGCATTTAGTATACTGTACTGAGTTACATGGAAACAACAGCAGGGAATAATCCTTGACAACTTAGAGGAAAGGATTCATGTGATATAAACACACTATTTCAACTGAAATTTGATCATTGATTACATTTCTGTTCCCTTAACCATTGGGCCAACATTTTAGAGTTTTTAAGATAATTAAAAAGAAAAAACAAAGCCAAGTAAATTCAAGTACAAAATCATTTGCTTCATGATTAATGCAAAAAACAACTTTATAAAGGTTCTTTTTTTTTAAATAATGAGTTAAAATTTTTAATTTAGCATCTTATCTTTTTAAGAGATATTTTTAGACAAGACTCAAGGTTGCAAAAGTACAGGTGGCTTTTGATATGAATCTTTAGGGAATTAAAGGTTTTACATTTTATAGTGTAGTTTGACATCCAGTTTGGAGAGATAAGAAACTGATTCATACAAAACAAAAATAATGAACAATTCTAGCTGACATGAATTACAAACCCTTGTAGGGAATCCTAAGGAAATTAAAGGAAAAATCTTATTATTATTATAAAATATCTGTAAATTAAAATGGCAAACTACATTTTGGTGTCCGACACTTTCTGTTGGCTTAAATAGTAAAATATTTATTTTGTCTCTGAAGCAAAAAGTAGAAATTAAAGAGAACTTTTCATGATTCTGTTGCTTTCATAGACTTTTGTTTGATGATTGTGTTGCAGTCATCATGAGACAGTTTGAAGTGAGTGTTATGATTTGGAAATATCTAATACTCTCTTTTCAGTTATCTTTATCTTTCTAGATGTTTTCCTCTCGAGTTGTACAGACCTTCATATCGATGTGAAGAAACTTTTTATTGTAACTAATAACCTTTTCCAGATACAAAAATCACAAAACATATTTCAAAACTTAGGTTATTGTTTCTTCCTAATAAATGTTTATACTTCATAACTCGTGGCAGTCTTGACATATCAAAAATTTAATAATCATAAGCTTACTATAATACTGCTATTTTCTTTTTAATACTGAAGATCATTTAGCCTTTTTGAACCTTGAGTAGATTATCAAAATTGTCAATTTTTTTAATACAGTATATTTTTGTTTCCTTTATACAGTTTTTATTTCAACATTTCTTGTATATGATTAATACATTGATGAAAAAAATTCAAAATGTTAGAGAAGTATTTTCAGTGTATCAGAGATATTTGAGTCAGACATGAAGAGAGAAACCAAAAAGAATTAAAAAAAAATGATTTTGAATTTTGGCCAGCTTCATAAAAATGTCATCAATGAATTAATGTATATGTTTGTACATCACAAAATTTACAAAAAAAATGTTTGGATCAGACTTCCATAATACTAATCATGTGAGTTTTTATGCATTTGAGAAAAAATATTTTAAAAATCTGTTTATTTCAGACTGCATGTGATGTGATTTGTGTGATTGGTAAAAACTAAAAAAATTACCAAATACACAAATCACTACATTTTATGATTTTTGATGGCTAGAAAACAAGTTACTGCATTTTTGTTAATGCTGTACAATAGATCATAGAGCATCTTAAGTATAGTGACGATGAAAAAGCCATACAAAAATACTGGGCCACCAGTAAAAAATTTCACCTTTCAGTTCTTTCCTTAAGCTAAAAAGTTTAGGTTTTTGCAAAAAAATGATCTTATTACAGAAAATACAAAACATCAAAGTATAGTGTTAGTAATTAATATTGCTGCCTTTAACCCAAATAATGACCCCAGGTTGCCTGGCATTGAATGGAACAGTGTCTCCGTTTTCTAATTGGAAATTTTTGCCATTCTTTTTGGCAGCTCTTAAAGATTGTGTGATTTTTTGGTAGAACACTTGTTTGTTCAGTTGCCACTACAATGGTTCAATTATATTAAGATCAGGACTTTGTATTGGCCAGTCTTCCAAAAGTTGAACATCTTCACCCACAAGAAACTTTTGCTGCACATAATGTATGGCAAGGAACACCATCATACTGAAAAGTTTATCCATCTTTGTAGTCTGGCAGAAGATTAGACCATAGTAAACTAATATATTTGCTGCTTAGGTTTCTAGCAACTTTCCAATTTTTTTCTGCAATCACTTTTGATGCACCCTCATGTCATTATTTGTCTACCATCACATTTTACCATCTTCGTAGTGTATCTTGCATGGTTTCTTTCTCCCACTGGTTTTCTTACATATTCTCTTGCATTTGAATGTAACTCTATTTTGCATTCATCACTAAAATGACTTTTTGCCACTTTCCAGTATTTCATGTTAGATGTTCTTTTGACCATTTCAATCTTCTATTCTGTTAATGATGTTTTTTTGCTGTTATACACCCATTAAAATTGTTTTTGTAATACTCTGCATACTGTATCAACTGAAACTTCACTGTTAAGACTGCATTTATTCCTTACTTGTCTGGCTGTTAAATTTGGATTGTTCACAATCTTTCTTTCACCTCTCTTGTCTAACATTTGTGCTCTTCTGATTTTCTTTACACTTAAAATACTTCCAAGAGTAGCAAACATCTTTTTGATGGTTTGAACACTGTTTCTGGAAATTCCCGGTCATCTTTCATTTCAAAGTCACAACCTTTATCTGTTTCAGCAGAAATTTTAGCCATGATTTTAGTATAAAAACAAGTTAATGCTCAACTATGATGACTTGCCAAGGCAACTTACACTCATGCTAATATGATGGAACAATTTCTACATAGGAATTTCCATATTACCATAACTTTATCATCTCGGATCTTTCATTGGCTCAATAGTTTTACATGGAAATTTTTAAGCTTAAAGCTGCTGTGGTATATCTTCTGTTATACAGCACCTACAAAAATGCTATAACTTATTTTCCAGTCCTCAAGGTCCACAGACACTACTGATAAAACATACTGCTAAACAATCATAACTTCTTAATAAAATAAAGGTGTATAATCATTTTATGTAGTTGTCCCTAAACTTTTGCACACCAGTGTATATCCTTCTCATATATGCATTACATAATTCTTTATAGTGCTGTTAGTGAAAATATTTGAGACTTGTAATTTAGACCAGAATTTTTATGCTCATAATATTTCAGTTTTTGTACCTTCTAGTCTTCTTCAGGTTTTATACCCAGTAATTATTGCGGAATTTTGAACCAAACTCTTTATTCAGTCAATGGGGATTGATTATACTCATTTCACTTTTCATGTGTCTGTCTACATTAAAAATCACATACTCTAGTTCAGTTGAAGAAATGGACATGCTACACAAAGGTGAATAAGATATTTCCTAAGCATCAGAACAATCTACCCCTATGTATTGAATAAAGATTTTGGTTAAAAATTCTGAAAAGATTATTGAGCACAATGAGAGACACTTGAAGAAGGCCTGAGAGCATTGTAGCTAAAATATCATTGAATATAATAATCAAGATGAGTTTGCTTGTCAGAATAGCATAATAGTTTATCTCAAAATTTCTGACAAATATTTAGTATGATAAAGAGAAACTGTTACCTCAATTTCAATTGTTTAAATGTATAAATATAAAAGAAATTAGCTTGATAAATTTGAATTGAGAGAAAGATATAAATTTATATTCAGAAAAATTAAATTTAATACTGCATTAATAACTGATTTTTCTTGGTGTAAAAATTAGATCTGATTGAATTTAAATGATCAGTTGTTCCCCTGTCCAGGAAATATAAGGCTGCTGTTGTATAGAAAAGATTTTCAGAATAGATGATTCAAACTTGTAAAATCTGTATTAAAATTTCATTATTATTTTATCACTAACTTTATTTTATGTTATTGTTGCCTTTTATATTAACACTGACTTGATAAATTCATTGAGTGCTATTTTGTTGCTTGTTTGCTTTTGCTGTTAAAATGTTTATCAACCCAGTGTTGTGATAAACCCCAAAATATTGATTAATAAAATATTTAGTAATAAAATAAATATAAAGGTTACACCAACACAGTATCATGATCAAAAGCAACAATAATATGATGGAGTCAAGCAAGTAATATAAAAAAGATAATAAAAATACTTCAGTAAAAAAAGCATGTTACCTATATAAATTTTGCATTGAAACACCAAAGTGAAGAAATTGGTTTCATTTGACTGAATAGGAACAGAGTTGGTTTGAAAAAACAAATACAAATGAGTAAATGACTGCTCACATAACTTGCAAACATTTCCACTAAAATTAGATTGATATACTTCAATAAGAGCAACAACTACAGAGTAATACAAATAACACATGTATGTTCTTGAATAAAAAAAATATTAAAATATTCCATATTTATGAGTTTTTGTCTTATATATTACACAAATCTGCAAACAATAATTGTGTTGAATATCTGTGAAACAAAATTCTTTAGTAAATCCAAAGAATTAAGGGATGTACCCTCTACATTCATCACAAAGGTGTAAATTTCATGGGATACCAATACAAACTTTCACTTGAACTATTCAGTGAACCAATCTACCTATCTATTGTCAGATTAGTTTTTAGTAACAGTCATTGTATAGAGATGTGAACAAGTACTATTTATTTTGTGTGTGTGTGTCTGTGTGTGAGATTGTTGTTGACTCAATCATCTCACTTCCAAGTAGGTGAGGATAGTGGTTAGCAAACCTATATGATAAAAAACAACACCTACCAAAGAGCAAAAGGGTCATTGAACAGATATCTAGAGATAGTGTCTCAATAAAGTCACTGTGAAGAAGGCAATGGGAAACTACTCCACTGTTCTTCCCAAGAACAATCATGGCAAAACATCATTAAAAACTTCAAAAAACAGCATGAAAATAGTCAACTTCACTGAAACTGACTCCTTGCCCAGTGTGGAGAGACATATGACAGTTGTTGCCAGACCATCATCCACAAAATGACATAATAGAAATATGGACATGAAATTTTAGGAGACTATACCAATGTGGGTAATTACAAAAATGTCAGACAAGAATTGAAAGCCTGCTTTCATTTTTTTTTTGTTATTAGCAGCTCTCATATCATAATTAACAGCTGGTCTTCAACAGCAGCAGCAGTAGTAACAAAAGAGTAGCTTCAGTGAATGCAGTCAAGCATGACAAGCAGCAGCACTCATCAGCAGTTAAAGGTTCCAACTTATCCACACAGAAGTTGTCCCATGGGACAATAGCCTATTGGATTAAAATATTCATGAATTTGGTGACATAGTAATTGTGATTTCAATCACTGAACTGGGCATTTTTTTAGGGGAAACAGGGGGCACTGACTGGGCAGCATGAAATAAGAACTAGACAAGATGTGCCTATATATGGGCAATAGAACTAGAACAATCTACTGTCATAGATTAAATGAAGGATTCGGTACAAAATTCCTTGATGAGGGCCAGAGGATACAACAACAACGATGAAGACAATAGACTTCATGTAAATAATGATAACTACTCATCCCAGGAGAGAAGAACTTATTTCAACATTATGGGAATATGTGAAATGATGAACAAAGAATGGAGACATAACAAGTGGCAAACACAGAATCATATTTACAGATGGAGAGAAAAGTTAAAGAGGTGCAGGATTTTGTAGGATGAATATTAGATAAATATATGAGGAAATGTATTCTATAAAACTGGCAATTGTCAGACAGTTCTTCAAGTGAAAGTGAAAAGAAAGCCATTCAATATAGCCATCATAGTAGTATGCACACCAAAGCATGAAAGAAAGATAAGTTTTACAGCATACTAGATAATTCCACAAGCCAATGTAAATTATCATCATCATGAGGGACCTAAATGCAAAATTAGGAATTGAAGAAGATAGCAAAATAGTTGACAAAGATGGACTTGGGTTACAGAATGAATGTTGAGAAAGACTAGTACATACTAAATGTCTAAGTAATAACAAACACTTGCTTGAAGAACATCCAAAACAACTGTGGGCATGAAAAAGGTCAAGAGTGAGTATAATGGACCAGTTAGATGACCTAACAATCAATAAAAGATATAGAATTGAAATCCCATCTGCAAAATATACCCAAGTGCTGACCCATTAAGAATCAATCACCCATTAGTCACATGGAAACTAAGAATAAACTATGGAAATTAAAGAAACCTAAAGCAATGCTGAATCTACAATACAACAGACTTTAGAATGACAATTTGTAGACAAACATATTTTGATGTAGTTAAGGATTAATATAAAAACTTAGAAGTGTTTAGTAACTAAAACTGAAACACCTTAAGGAAAACATTAGTGACCAATAAAAAAGGACTTCCCAAGGGAACAAAAACAAGAAAGAATTGGATGAATGATGAAAATTCTCAAACTAGTGAAATGATGCCAAAGAAGCTAGGGAAAAAATAAATGTGAACTCCATTGAATAATCTGCTTAATGAGCACCATAACTAAACTTATCACTAGAATTCTAATGAATACAGCTCAAAGTAGAATTATACAAGTAAAAGAGAAGTAACATTGTGGCTATGTTAAAGACACTAGAACAAGGAATGCTATTTTTATGAATGTTTCATAAATTACACATAAGTGTGTAATAAAGTACAACATGAAGATTTACTTGAAATACTAGTAACGCTTGATTTATATGAGAAGGCTATTAAGTAATCCATAACCTCTATTAGGGATAAACAGTCTGTATGCAGATAGAGGACAAGTTCATGAATGCATAAAAATAGAAAGATGAATAAACAAAACACTTTCACATCAAATTAAACCTATAAAAGGAGATGATCCTGTGAGAACTGGAATACCTACCAGGATTTGTTTCAATAAAGTTCAGTTAATACAAGACTCAAAAGTCAGTCAAGGTGGAGGGGTACTGAATGATGTGTATGATATGAATGTAAGAGTAGGAAGTAAGAAGTGAAGATTATGAGGATATAGTGGATAAATAACAATTGACCCTAGCCTTGAAGTAGTCAAGATTGTACTGTTCAGGTAGCATCTATGTGGTTGTCTGTTCCACAAAGTGGCAGTTCTTGAGAAGAAGAGTGGAACATTTCTTACCAATAGAATTCATAGAGAATGGGAGTAATTTAAACCTGTAGATTAGATAGAGCAAAGCAGGCCTTGGCTGCAAGGTTCTGAGCTGGTATCACTAAATAATGGAACTTATCTGAACATTTGCTATAAAAGTAGTGATAGAGTAGCAATAGGATTGTGATGTTACATCTGTAGGAAAGAGGCTGTGGGGATGAAAATAAGACATCTCCCATAAGGACACAATGATTTTGAATTCTATCAAGGTTGAAAAGCTCCAACTCCAGTGCAGATATGGCAGGACTATTGAAGTTTTGGCCTGATTTGACTTTTGCAAAGATAAAGCATGACAGAAAGAGTCAGGTACTTTTGTTGCAGTACAACTATTTTTCCAGCATCTTTAGCAATTGATCATATATAGGAGTTTTAACAAATAACCCAACATTTTATAAAATTTAGCCTGAAAAATAATTTTATGCTGTATCATATCCAAAGAAACATTTGTCAAAGTTAATGAAACAAAAATGGATTATTAAACAATGTTAAAAGTTTCAAATTTTAATCAGAAAATTACAATAAAATCCAAGACTGGAGAGAAAAATATATTTTATTTAAAAAAAGCTTTCAGAATAAAAAGTGGACAAATATAGATTGTGATATAAAATCAGTTGATTAAAAAATATTATAATTATTCTCAAATTAAAAAAAAAAAGTCACAAAACAAGTGTTCAAAATAAAACCTGGAATAAAATTACATAATATCAGGTGGGTACAACCAAAAAAAAAAACTTTGAAAAACTAATATTTGATCATTTGTTTATATTTTGGAAAGTGGGTTTGACTGAAAAATTTAAGTTCCTCTTCATACATACATTCTTGGTGTTATAACTCCTTAATAAGTTGTAAATAATTCATTTTAAGAATGTTTTGGTCAAAGGCTTTCAGAGTTCAATTTCAAACCAAGTATTGATGCAAGTCCAAGCAGCAATACAACTTATCAAATGTTAATTTCTTCCATTTTCAAATCAAGTAATATTTATTTATATCATCTCAAGTAGGAATTTCTTGCTGTCTCATCCTTTAACCATAATAGTAAAATTGATCTGAAATATAATGTGTTTATAATGTCTTTAATAAATAAATAAAATAATTGTCACCAAGCTTCCCCTAAATAAACATGACAACCATCAAGCAGATTCTGAGGGATTTTAGGTTTATCTAATCTTGAAATTTAGAATAATTTTTTAAGAAATTGTTTTCTTCCCAGTTCTTTGGTATCATAGAAATGCTGAAAACTTGAAGGCATAACCAAACTTGCTATGGATTTCCATACCATGAAAAGGTTTCATCAAATAAGAATGCTAAATTTATGCCAAACCAAAAATCTAAAAATTTGCCTGTTACTTTAAAGGAGCTAATGTGTAAACAATTATGCAACCTGAGAAAGTCCAAGGCTAATGCATTAAATTTACACTAGACTCTTATATTGCTATCTATCTTCAGGCTTTGCTTTTTGGCTTGGTTAAGAAATGAAAGA
Organism: Acanthosepion esculentum; assembly: GCA_964036315.1. NCBI lineage: Eukaryota > Metazoa > Mollusca > Cephalopoda > Sepiida > Sepiidae > Acanthosepion > Acanthosepion esculentum. Next base: position 2,713,454 of record OZ038487.1, on the reverse strand, counting down.
GAGAAGTAGGGAAGAGTTGAAATCATTGGTATATATAATGAAGTAGAAAGAAAGTTTCACATATGTCCTATATTTCAACATAAATATTTTATTATTTAAGTTTATCTAATCTTTAAATATAGAATAATTATTCAAGTGTTCAAATCTAAAAGTAAGAAACTAAATAAAAACTTGCAAAATAGCATTCACTACTAATATAAAAAAAATAGTCTTACTATTGAAAATTGCCATGATTATTCAATTAATTGAGGCTTAATTAAAATTAATGTTAATTTTTTGTAGAGTGTATTTAGGCAACAGATGTCTATTTAAACAAGTTTTGTTGAAGATAACAGACATATCTCTATTATACATTAGGCTGGGAGAAACATTTATAGCATTTTTCCATAGGTGGTGTTTGAATACAGGATTTTGTTTCACATGTGACTTAAATTTGTGATATACCAGAATTGTGGTGGAGAAGTCAAGTTTTTAAGCCTAAAAAATCTTTTTGTATCACTGGTAGCATACTATATGTTTGGAGGTCAACCTATATGGGAACTATAAGCCCAAATCAGAAGTTTGAGCTAAAAATCTTGAGGTAGACTTGCATACCAGGTCAACTTTTATGCAGCAATTTATGGTATATACTTATTCTGAAAGTAAGATTTAAACATGTCTTTTATACAATTCCTTTGTGAATTGTGAATTTTAAATGTATTTATGTTTAAAGTTAAAATGGAGGAAAATGATGCATTTTTGTTATTTGATGCTCTTATTTCCAGAAAGGAAAAGATACTGTACAAACAACAAAAAATATGTGCCATTTATGGAAATGGTACCATTGCTAAGAGTACTGTTAAGTGCAGAGTGAAAAATTGATCTGGAAGACAGAGAATGCTCTGACAGTCCTGTAATCATTGATGCTGAATAAATGAAAATGTTAAATCACATGACATGGAACATTGCAGAGATATTTCACATATCAGCATTGTAAGGAATTTGAAAACATATGGATATGTGAATCACTATGATGTTTGGGTGCCTCAAAATTTAACAAAATAAAAATTTAATGGACAGCATTTCCACCTGCAATTCTTTGCTTAAATGCAGCAAAAATGTGGAGTAATTAGCCATGATTAAGTGTAAGTGATAAAATTCTCTACAAGCAGAATTGACAAAGTTCTCAATAAAAAATAAGAAAAGGGAAAAAAGAACAGGGCAAAATATTACTAAGAAAGCAATATATATGTAAGTCAAAACTAGGCAAAGCAATGGTAACAAAGCAAAAAGTTCACAAAGTAAGAAATGTATTTGCATGCAAAAGGGATGCAGTCACATGGTTATGGTGTTCTGACTTCAAGGCAAGAAAGAATAAAAACATGGGGGATGAAACTGAGAATTGGCCATTTTTGTTGGTTAGGAAGAAATCCCAATATCTGTCTATATTTCTGAGATGAGGTATTATGTACATTATTTATATTATTCGGACTATTGTCCTCATCTTTGTCGCCATATTTATTACAACGTTTTGGCCGTTGTACACTCTGGCCTTCTTCAGCTGGTTGGAATGTCGAACTGAACCCTTTATTTCGCTCACTGGGGTAGACTGTTCTATTTCCACATGCCATGTTTAATGGATGTCAGTTATCAGTTATCTCCTGTTAATTTTTCCCCTCTGAAAGTTCTCCACTGCCTTAACCGGGTATTGAACTCACACTCTTTGATCTGGATAAATCCTTCAGACATGAATTTGATGTTGTCAAGGCTCGCCAAGTACAAAAATTAAATAGATTGAAAGATCAAAAGGTGATGCACACAGTCCATCACCCACCAGTGAAAGCAGTAGTCAACATCAGCCAATATCAGCTGAGTGCCTCTCAGGAGTTAGTATTGAATAAGGGTCTCAACTTCACCACAACCATCAGGCAAGTGCCATACTTGGACATCATTACCAGAGTCGAGGAGATGGCCTTGAACATCCTTCAGGCTCAGGTGGATGAACTGAGATGGAAAGTGAGACAGACCTTGGAGAGAGCCAAGCCGCCTAGGTCTAACATAACAAAACTGGAGAGGCTGGCGACTGGATCCCTACTGTGGAATGAAAACATCATCATACTACCAGCTGACAAAGGTAATGCTACTGTAATGATGGACAAATCAGATTATACAAGAAAGCTGGAAGACCTCATTAGCAACAGTAGTTACAGCAAAGTAAAAAAGGATCCTACTATGAAAATGGAACACAAACGGTCACAGATACTAATCAAGAACAAGGATCACTTTGCACCTAAGACGTATAGGCAGTTATCGCAGCATTACACAATCTACCTCACATATACGGTCTCCCTAATATTTACAAAGACGGTATTCTGCTCAGGCCAATTGTTAGTTGCCAAGGCTCTGTGTGCCATCCTCTGAGTCACTTCCTTGTAGATATAATTGATTGGAAAGTCACCTTCATATGTCCGAAACTCCGCCTACTTCGTGGAAATAATCAAAGGTGCTCCCATCCTATCCAACCAGATGGCGAGCTTGGACGTAGTGAGTTTGTTTACCAAGGTACCCACGGATGAGGCACTCTCAGTAGTCAGAGACAGATTGGCCTCTGACTCATCCCTAGAAGAATGGACCAGTATTCCATTAGATAATCTGATGGAGATGTTGACTTTCTGTATACAAACAACACACTTCAGAATGGGATCACACATATATCGATAGGATGAGGGCTTAGCAATGGGCTCGCCATTATCACCAGCAATGGTGAATATATACATGGAATACTTTGAGTAAATGGCATTAGAATCTATATCTCTAAAGCCAACTATATGGTTAAGGTACATAGATGACACCTCCATACTCTGGGCACACCAGGAAGATGTTCAGGTTCTACTTGACCATGTGAACTCAATAAGACTTTCGATACAGTTCACAATAGAAAAAGAGAGTATCAACACACTCCCATTCCTGGATGTTCTAATATCTCAAACAGAGCATGGGTTCAAGACATCCATGTACCATAAACCGACATTCACCGGACAGTACCTCAATTTCAACCCCCACCATCCATACTGCATGAAGAAAGGGATCGTCCGCTGCTTACAACACCCAGCAAAAGTCATAAGTGGCTACCCAGAGACATTAGATAAAGAATTGGTCAGTATAAGTAGTACCCTACAACATAACAACTGCCCTGGGTACATAACGGTGATAGGCAGGTACAAGAGGAGGAGGACAACAATGCTCAGAAAACAGTCTGCCTGCCTTATGTGAAAGGGTTATCAGAGAAAATACAAAGGATCTGCGGTCCATATAACATCTGGACAACCTTCAAAAGCTTGACGACACTTTGCAGATATCTCTCAGAGTAAGACACCCCCCCATAGAGGAGAACATGACTAAAGACTGTGTGTACGCTATCCTGTGCAGTTGCGGAAAGAAATATAAAGGAGAGACAGTCTGCCCCCTCAAGGTAAGGCTTCAAGAACACCAGAAAGCTGTAACATGAAGGGAAGTGGAAAAATCAGGCGTGGCTGACCACATATGGAGAGAGAAGGGAGATCACCACCCTCTGTGGGATCAGGTTGAGATCATAGACAAGGAACACCATTGGAAAATTCGTAAACTTAAGGAATCAGCACATATGCTAGGCCACAAAAATCTCCTGAGCCGACCAAGCATAGAAATAAATACAATATGGGAACCAGTAATAAGGAGTGCAAGAGAAAAGCGATAATAACAACAAAGTTGCAATATGAGCTCTGGTAAAAACATAAATGATAACAGTAAAAATTGCAATATGAGCACTGGTAAAAATGGTTGCTGAAGACATTAGGTTTATAATACCCAGAAATTCATACACAGATGTCCTCAAGGATACATGGCACAGTGGATAAAAGCGTTGGTTAGATCCAGTGCCAGGACCTAAAGTGTGTGAGCTCAATACCCAGTTAAGGCAGTGGAGAAAAATTAAAAGGAGATAACTGATAACTGACATCCATTAAACATGGCACATGGAACTAGAACAGGGTTCAGTTTGACATTCCAACCACCTGAAGAAAGCCAGAGTGTACAACAGCCGAAACATTGTAATAACTATGGCGATAAAGATGAGGACAATAGTCCGAATAATGTAAATAATGAAGAAATCCCAGCATGCATCTGTAGGATTTGCATCTAGAAATTTTGGGAAGGTGTGTTCTTAGCAGTCATTCCTGTAGATTGGAACCAACAAAAATGACCCATTTTTGCAAAGAATACACATGCAATAAAAATGAATTGCTTAAAACAAAGTGGAGCAAAAAAGATCCTTGGAAAAATCAATGAATTGTTTAAAACAAAAATGATCCTGGGGAAATGAAACGCTAGTCTGCATCTGAAGCTGTGTATCTGATGAGGTTGGAAGGGCATTGTGTATTATGAACCTCTGCAAAATCAGAGGTTGAATTTAGACAAATACAACTGCCAAATGGACTGATTAATTGATGAATCAGCAATTGAATAAAAGCTTCCAGAATAGGTCAATGAGTGTTGTCTTCCATGTCTCTTTGTAGATCTGGAAAGAAATTAGTACAGCTTGTTTGGGATGTCCTACTATACATGCTGTATCCATGTAACCTTGCAGCTAGATTACTACTTATTTCAATCCCTACAAAATTCTCTTAATGGGAGGAACTTCAATTTTTTGCGAGTCTTTAAAAACTACTTAGTTCATTTGCCAGAAAGATGTTAAGTTCTTTTGGGGGGATTGAATCATGAAGCTACCTTAAAGATAGTGAAAATTAGTGAAAAAATATGGAAAATATGTGGTTGAATAAATATATGTACAAATTTGACTTAAAAATGCTACAAATATTTGTTCTGACCTAATAAAATTATTTAAAATTTAATATATTTATGAGGGAGAGTGCTTAATATCAGAAAGTACATTTGTAGGTATCAGCAGTACATAGTACATAGTAACTGTCAATTTTTATAGCTTTTTAACTGTCAGAAATTCTTATGTAAATAAGATTTTTAGCATATTTGAAAGATATTTTTTATTAAAGTTGGCAAAAATTGTAAAATCTGGAAAGCTTATTTAATTTGTTTATAAAAATTTGTGAGAACATTTTTTTAGGAGATTTGAGGAATAAGAATTTTTTGAATAAAGAATTGTTTTCTAAAACTCTTTAAATATTTCTTATAGATAATGAATGACATTATCAAATTGACACTTACCTTTAGGCCTTATTAAACTATATTGATTAATGCTTTCCTTTCCAAATACATTCAGATTATCCAAAGTGCTTCTCACCAACTAAATCTTTCTCATTAAATACTTGCAGAGGCAAATGACACATTTCTTTATACTTTCTTTTACAGTATAACTTAGGAATGTTTAAAAAATGTTTGTTCTTATACAAAGACAATGCATTCTTAACTGATTTCTGTACAGAATGTAACATTTGAATGTATTATCATAAAGATTTACTGAACTTAGTCAAAATAGAAAAGTTCAAATCTTATTTTAGAAATGAATGCACAAGTTTAGCATGTCTTTCAGGACATTAACTTCCTCTTGAGAAGCAAAAAAAAAGGAGTGTTTATGTTTGCAATTTCCTCTCCCCACCACTTTTTTTCTTAAAGCTAAGAAAAAGAAAACAGTAAGCAACATTCAGTGGTAAAATAAAAAATGACAATAAGGCATTTTAAAGATAAATGATACACTGGAAATAGATTTCTCAGATATTATTCAGAAATGTCATCTAACTGGATGGGAGAGCATTTTTAGTAACTTCCATATTTGTTATTACTTTGCATAACAAATAATTGGGCAATCCAAAGTTTATTTCTGTTGATGCATACAGAACTCACTCAAAAAGCTATTGAACTTTCCAATTGTTTTTTGATAGACACTACAAAAACAATTCACTACGGCTGTGACAAAGAGTGTTCTTAGGCAAAAAGAATTTCCTTAAATAACAAGAAACCATTTAGTCTTACAGATTTATCTTTTCTTTGGAAATCAGTAAGAATGTATAAATAGAATAGATTTAAGACATATTGATATGTTTCCTAGTGTCAAATAAAAATTTTAAAATAGAAAAAGTCTCCAACTATTTCAAGTGTTGAGTTTCTGCAACAATTCACTACAATTACAGAAGTTCATTTACAGTCTCTTAAAAATTTGTAGATGATACAGTGAAAAATAAATACAGTTTGAAATTTCAAGAGGAATAATGAAAATTCTACAAATTATTTAAATTCATCACAAGATTTTAATCACTGTCTTTCTTGGGCTTCCTCAAGTTGATTTGAAATATGACAGGAACCCTGTATTTGTACTGGTTTGTATCCAGTGATTATTTCTTGATTTCCTGACTGACACTGAGAAGGTCTAGCTTGGGGACTGGTAATTTGTTCCTTCTACTCAGTATCTCCCTATTGCAATGTTTCAAAACATTGAGAAATGGTTTCAACCTGTTTTCTGCTTTCAGCTTGTAAACAAACAAATGTTACAAGTTAAAAATGCTGAGAATATTTTTTTAAATTACTCATCACTTGTTGAAGATATAAAGGTTGTTAATGGTGGCTGTTGAGTGGAATGTGGGGTGCATAAATTACAAACATTCTTCTAGTACGCATCACCATGATCACAAGGCATTTATCACAAGCTGTGCTTCAGTGAAAGAATGAACTTTGAAATAAGTTGTTGGCTAGGAATTTGGCATTTGTGAACATTTTTCTAAAGTTTCAAAGAAAATATGGCAGTTATTGGGAAGGAAAAAAACAATGCAACAGAAATTTCAGGAAGAATAAAAGATTTTTTACGTACTGATAGCTACGTCAAATAGCCCAAAGTATACTTCTCTTTCAAAGTGACAAATTTTAAATAAATAAAAGACAAATAGATGGGAGAGGGTTAAGAAAACAAAAACAATAGAAAGCAAAAAATTTGGACAAATACTGGTGAGGTAGATGAAAAAAAATGAAGGTAACTAAAAGAATATATATATATATATATATATATATATATATATATATATATGCTGGACTCTCTTGTCATAGAAGACAAATAAGGGCTAAATAAAATGGAGTGTTGCCCAACTTCTATGGACATGCAGGTGTCTACTGAGGCCTGCAGGTATATTGTGAAATTTTAGACAGATGGAAAATGTGGTAGACCCATTTCACTTGAGTAGTTGAGGATCAATTGCCACATGTTTTTACTGTGTGTGACAAAGCCCCAGTGGCAGGTAAAGCAGTCATTGAGAGGAGTAGTATGCTGCCAACTTGCTTTAATATTTGCATGCAATTGAACCCAATGTTCAAGTTGGCTTCACTCAAATCTTTGTATAGATGAAAAGTAGAACAGGTACCAGCTCTTTCACTCAGATGCTTTTGTTTTCCCAGGAAGGAAAGGGGATGCTGCATTGCTTCAGATTGTCTTTGTGTTTCATGTTGAAAGCATCTAATTGATTGATGTGTCATTGGTGCAGAGTCCAAGTTTCTGCAACATAGAGTAGAGATGTCAGTACTACTGACTTGTTGTACACATAAATTTTCACCTTTAACAAAACACCATGAGTATTCCAAAGCCTGTGGTAAATATTCCTGAAGGCAGAACTAACCTTTCCAATCTTGCACTCAATTTCTTTGTCCATCTTAGCATTGTTGAACACACGGGAACCAAGATAAGTGAAAGAGGAATCAGTTTTCAAGATTCTTCCCTCAATATAAACAGTAGGAGCAACAGCTGGGGGATGGTTACAGATAGGCTAATGGACAAGTTGCATATCCTCAATGGTGTGTGCTACAAGTGCACAATCACCTGCAAAGAGCAGGTTATGAACAGTTTACACAATTGGTTGAACAACCACCACTTGTCCTTAACTCAAATCTTATACCTTCTTTAACATTCTCAAATGCTGTTTCCAGCATGACAGAAAAATAAAAAGCAAATAAGAGAGGCAAGAACACAACCTTGTTTTGTTCCATTACAGACAATGAGTGGGTCGGATACCCCTCCACTGGATTTAACTGAGGCTATCATCCCTTGAAGAAAAGACATGATAACACTGAGTATCCATTCAGGAACATCCAGTTTCCTAAAGACGACCTAAAGAGCATCCCTTGAAATAGTATCAAAGGCTTTAGTGAGATCAATGAAAGTAACAAATAAATTGTTGTCATATTCTTTTACTTTCTCCTGTAGTTGCCTCAAATTGAAAATCATATCCACAGGGCTTCTACCAAACCAAAAGCCACACTAATATTCAGACAAGACTGAATTGGTCAGATAAGATTTGAGTCTGTTCAAGATGATCCTTTGAAGAATTTTCCCAATTTTTCAACACACAGGAGGGAGATACTTCTATGTTTGTCTCATTTATATTTATTGTCTTTATGCTTATAGAGATGGACAATAGAAGCATCTTTAAACTCCTGAGGAACTGATCTTGAGTCTCAGATTAAAGAAATCACAAAGTTTATGAACCTGAAGATGCTGTCACATTTGTGGATCTCTGCTGATAGGCCATTGTTACTAGAGAAGTTCCCATTTGTCAGTTGTTTTATGGCCTTTTTGTCACAGCTGTAGATGGAGTAGCTGATAACTCCATAAGAATGGCCTCTGTGGTAAGTTGTTGATAAGACTCATCAACATTTGACTCCATATTTAGAACATTTGAGAAATATTCTTCCCAAAATCTAGTGATGTCTTTTTTGTCCATTAGAAGGTTGCCATTTGAAGAAAAGATCAGAGTTGAGCCATTTGACACAGGTTCAAAGACATCCCTTAGATTCTTATAGAATAATTTAAAGTTACATCTATCAGTAGCATCCTGAAATTCATGTGCCTTCTCATGCTTGTTTCATTTGCCATAGTTGAAATTGTGGCTTTCTTGAATTCATTGTGTTTTGCAACATTATTCATGTCTGACATCCATTGATAATGACACTTTTGCATATTATCAAAAAAGAGGGAGAATGTTTGAATCATTTGAGTCAAACCAGTTATGTTTCTTTGAACATAATCAAGTGTTTCCTGAGATGACTTGTATACAGCACTTTTAATAACTGACTATGTTGATCCAGTGTCTGCATTGCCAATCTGAAAAGATTTTTAGTTGTCAGTGTTGCTTTTTGACATCTATTCTTTTAGCTGGTAGAGTGCAGTTGTTACAAACCAGACTATGGATTATGAAACTAACCTTGGATCATATTAATCTGGGGTCAGACCAACATTCACCAATGGAGAATGACTCACATAGTCAATGAGATGATAGTTGTTGGAGTAGAGATGTAGCTAGTTTTGCAGTGATTAAGAAGCTAGAAGATACTGTTGGTAATTGAGAGTTCATACTCACTACAAAGGGATAGCAATAGATGACCATTTGAGTTGGCCTTGCCAACACCATGCTTACTAATTGCAATACTCCATACTGATGTATTGTAACTTACACATGCATTGAAATCACCCAGGAGAAGAAGTTTCTCTTGGATGGAAGTACTTCTCAACTAGTTGCATAATTCAGAGTAGAAATTCTCCTTAATTTTGTCAATAAACTTCATGGTTGGAGTATAGCAACTAAAGATGGTAGCATATTTATATCTGCCAATGCAAATACATAAGTCTCTCCAGATTCCAGATGTTCTACCAGGCTGTTTTGAATAGCAAACCCAAATCTTGCTTCTTTCTTAGCTGTCTCAGGTCTATCAGTCCAGATAAATGTGTATCTCCCATCAGCCTCCTGTAGTTGACTGAATTTCAAGAGCACAAAACATGGTGATGTTTACTGAACAACATGCAAATGACTTGTTTATAGTGGCCATTGCTTATGCAGTACAATGTGCACTCTCTCCATCAAAACAGCATCATCTGTACTGGTGCACAGTTTGGGTTTGGCACATGGCAGGTTCTAAAGTGGTTGCAGGTTTTAAATTGGAATAAGATGTCCTAACAAGGATTGGGGGGGTCTCTCTCTCTCTCTTCCAGTGATTTCCCAGACACCAACCCATGCTAATATATATATATATATATATATATATATATATATATATATATTATAGTAAAAGCATTTTACATCACTACACAATTGTAGTCTATTTTAATAAAAATATAATATTTTGATCTACTTTTTATTGAGCACTTTTTAAAAAGTAAATGCTAACAACTGTGGATTTGTACTCCATCTGTTCTTTCTCTTATTTATGATATATGTATAAAATGAACCCATTTTGAGAAGAGATAGAAAGGAGAAATATATAAAAAAATTGAGTGAAGATATGCAAAGAAAATATAGGAGCTGTAACTATTTTGTATACATGTAATAAGAGGAAATAATTCCCATAAACTGTTTTTTATCATAATGTACAAGGGCAAAATTTAGTAAAAGCAGCTTTAAGATTGCTGGTCACAAAGAGCAATTACTCAGATATTGTCAATAATATCTTCTCCTCCCATTAAAGTAAAAATTACCCCACACATAGATAATATCCCCCATAGCTAAAAATAACTAATGTTTCATTATCAATAGAAACTTTCTTTGCAAAACCAATAGTGAGAAAGAAAAACAATCATGAGGAAAGTTGGTTGGTTTTAGGCAATGGACATTAATACAAGTGCAGCTGATATGTTTACTGATCAGCTGCACAAAGGATTTATGGTCAGCTTCTTTTTTTTCCACTGTTCCCAACTCAGGACATCTTTTGAGTGTTTATTTTGGTCAAACTTACTTGGACTGTACTAACCCCAAATCATTATGCTCTCCTCAAACATCAGATTGTGGAGAGTATTTCACAACTTACATGAAGGTAAGATAGCAGCAGTTGTTATTTGGACTGATCACACAAGTTGCCAATCTTTATCACATAATTGGATCTATATTTATATCCAATCAGGTTTATGGCTAACAGAGAAGCTATAGTTTTGGACTGGAAATGAGTTTTTTTGCTTAGTTTGTGATAATGAATTTTCAAATAAACACTAAGGAAGGAACTTGTCTTTTTCACAATTCTGTTACTCTACTTCCTTTCTTCAGCTGCCAGTTGATTACTACTTACCACATTTACAATATTCAAGAAATAACTCAATTTGAATGAACTCCTAAAAGAGGAAAAGCTATAATGAACATAAAATTTTTCCCGACGGTTTTATACTGATGATTTAGAAGTATAAATAAGACATTATTGAACAAAAGGTTTTTACTTGAACCCTGAATATCATATTCTCAGAATTAGCCTCACAAAAAAATCCTCAGCAATCAATCACTGATATGCATTCTTTTTAATAGAAGAAACAAATATTGTCTGTAGACAATCAAATACACAGAATTTATGAAATAATAATTTATAGATTTAAAAAAAGATAAGTTTTGCAAGAAATCTTTAATTCAGAAAATCAAGCACAAAAATCTTCCAGGCTGAGATGAACAAAGTATTCCATTTCTGAACAGCCTGCAAAACATATGCACAATTGCTGCAAGTGTGTCCTCCATAGATTAACGGCATCTGAAAGATGCTATGGTTAATAATTTGCAGCATAAAATGAACATGAAAATATATATTGGTTCTTACATATTGAAGATATCTGGACTAATTTCAACAAAATTTTAAGGACTAACAGGCAACAAACAAGCAAATAATTGGTTGTCATTTCTCAAAGTCAATAGTCTAAAATTACTGCCATTTCCACTGAAATAAATATACCAACAATATAAAATGTTTCTTTTTCTTAAATCACATGACACAAGTATTGGAGGACTCCAATCATTTTGCTGAAAGTACTTCACTGCATTGATTTCATGGAAGAAAGAAAATTAAACAAGCCTTGTTCAACAACATCAAATCCTTCCCTCTTTCCTTCTCTGAAGCATCTACTTTAAAATACTCAAACATTGGATCAATCTAAATGAATATATAAAAGAAGGGATTCTAGCCATATTTTTAATAATTTTTTTACAAATTTAATTTAATTTTTTAATTATTTTTAAGAAGATTCTTGTTGAATAGTTCATGCTCAGAAATTTGTTAAAAGTAAAGGCTTTTATCAAATAGGTATAGAAATGACAGCACAACAGTATGAAAATGCATGGATTTAATTACACATCAATTATTGATCAGTCTGATTGAATGCTGTCATAGAGGAGATGCCACTTGATATAGATAAAATATTTTATAGTAGGACTGACCAGCATTTTATGCAAAGCAAAGTGAGAGAGATTGCCAACTTGGCAAAAGATGTGGCTTACAAGCTGACACTTATCAGCTAAATAAATATATAATCCAAGGATGGTCTATTGAGAAATAATTCAGTATGATCTAGGCTTAATTTGTAATTAAAGAAATATTTCAATAAAGAGAACGTGACAGCTCTTTCAACGGAATCTCATAATTTGGCCCACCAGTTATTTTCTTAACAAATAAGTAAAGGAGGTTTCATCCAAGAAGGTTGGCATACCATCAAATGGCAAATCAACAAATGTATAAATTGAGACTTATTAAGTTTTTCTGCTTTTAGCATAAGTTTAAAAAATAACAGTAATAGCTAATGAAAGATATATTTCAAAAGGTATTCAAAACTATGAAACAGCACTTTCATATAGAATTAAAAATACAAGAATTGAAAAATTAGTGAATCAAAAAATAATGGCCTATTTTAAGAAAAAATAATCATTTTGCAATTGATATTAATAAAAAGTCATTAAAATGTATGAAATGCTACAATGTAAACAAAAAAGTATATTTCTGAGAACTAAATATTTGGACAGTGTGATTTACTTATAAAATAAGTTCTTAAAACATTTTTATAAAAGGACTATCAAAATGATTCCAAGAACATATTTATTTATTTTTTTAAATCTGATTGAAATCGACAGAATATTTATGAGATGATGATAAATTCAAAATAATGAAAGATGCGAAGAAAACAAACAAGATTATAAACAACAGTTTAAATATACTGCCTCATCAAGACAACATGGGAAAGATTTGAAAACTTCACATTACTGTGAGTAAAAATTTTTGAATGAATGTTTTAAAATATTATGTCAATAGGTAATACACTCTCATTTTGGCTATTGTCAACTGAATCCAGTAATGTAACCTATAACATTGCAATTATCAAAACAAGACAGTTTTTTTATCTTAAGTTAATTGCAGTTTTATGGTAGTCATTAAACTATTTTACAGTAAAATGCAAATATAGAATGCATATATATTTAAATATAAAAATAATTTCTTTAAACAAGAATTATGTATAACAAACTATCAACTGAATCCTATAATTTGTAATATGATTTATGAAAATAATCCATATCAGAAGTCAAATCAGCATTATCAAACAATTTCAACAATCTAATTCAGGGGAATTGTAAGTGACAGTAGAAAAGAAATTTTTTTTACCTTTAAACTAATTAAAAACCTGTAATAGTCATATTAGATTAATTTTAATTAGAAGTAATTTTAAATTTAATTATTACTTTTGTGTAAATCCCAGGTAATTAATAAACCATTACAATAAACTCTGACGTTCTTTATATTCTGTAAACTTTGGACCTAGGAAGTTTATAAAGTTTAAACAGAATGAGATAAGAGATTATTATAGGAATGGAAAATGAATTTTTAAAAAATCTTACTTAATTGCTTGATAATGGTTTTACAGTAAATTTATTTAAACTTAAGTAATTGAGTTCAATAACCACGACAGCATAAAGCAATGCAGATACATGAAAAACAACAGCATTGCATCAGAAGTCTGCTGATTTACAAGTATAGAAAATAATGTTCAAATAATGCATTTTCGTAAGAAAAAAAGACAATTGTAAATGTACTTACAGATAATTAACTTGCAAAAATCCTTCACTTAAAGCTTATAGTTAGAATCTCCCCTCATCTTTAGGCAACACATGTGGCTGAGGCAAGGACATATTAGAAACTATGAGACTAACTGATTTGGAGAGAGAGAGAATGTGAATGTGAAAGTGAAAGTGATAGAGAAGGAGAGTGAGCTATAGCCAATGCAGCAGAGTAAAAGCTGCAGATAAATTATCAAAAATTCACAAACACAAAAGAAAAAACATTGTTACTCAGGATGGAACTTGCAAATATTGATAAAATAGAAGCAGCCATGACGTAACAGGAGTTTTGCCAAGGTTGCTCTTCTAGAGAAAGAGAGAAAGTTATTATGCAGAAGATTTTATATTAATGAACAAAGGAGTAAGGATCAATATAAAGTCCTGAATTAACAGAATAAAATTACTATGATGTATAAATGCATACATATGCAGGTATATATGAACACAAAATTATATGATTTGTTTAAGCATATGCAGATGTGCATGAAAGTATGAATACTTAAAAATATATATAAGTGGACATTGAAATCAACACCCAGAGTCTGTTTCTTGCTAAATGCAATTGTCCTGTCACATGGCCTGATGATTGTTTTTAGTATGAAACAGACTGTCACATTTGGGTGTTGACTTCAATGTCTACTTTTATATTTACATATGCTCTATCCCTGATATTGAGCACCTTAACCCATAAATATATCATATCTTAAAACTATATTCTATCATATACATATATATATTTTTTTTTTTTCTAAGAGGCACAGGGGAGTAATGGATAGTAGCTCAGATTGAAAATCTGAGAGATGAGTTTGAATTCCAGTCAGATCTATTGCATTCACTTATGTTCTAATACTCTTGGGAAAGGTATGAATACTTTTCTTCTCTCCACCAGCTATGGCTAAATAGCAGGACAGACTGGGTTCTATTGCCTTGAGTGGCAACAGGTCTAGGAGAAAGTAACTCTGAATTCTAAACTGTATGTAGCCCTGGTGTAGCACATACTATATGACTACAGTTGATAATATATATAACTATATTATTTTAATTTATTGTCACTAATAATGAATTAATAATGTAGACAAGTATCTTTTTATCCAATCAAAAATGTATAAAAACAATATTTCTCTGAAAAAAAGTATCAGATTCAGTATATTTTTTACTTTTTGTCTGAAGTTTTCTTTTTTCTATATTTACATTCCTTTCTCCAATTTTCTACACTTCATAATGGCTGAACTTAATTCCTTATCCACATTCAATTCTTGATGCTCCTCAATCTACTTGCTTTTCTATCTGTGTTGATATAGAATTCTAAATGAAGAAAAATAAAAAATTACTTACTTGACTATATCTAGATTATATCAGTTTTTTTTTATAAACAGGCATTCTTGGAAAGACTGGAAGCAATTAAAAAAAGCTTAAATACTAGTGTTAAAATCTTCAATTTTTTAACATGAAAGCAAAAAAAGGATAAACGCATTAAATGTGGTAGAAATTTCCATTATTCACAGTTAATGTGGTTAATAGCAATACCATAGATTTACACATGAGAATCAATTTTGGGAGTTATTTTAATAAATGCTGTTGTTAATTGTCTGAAAAAAAATTTAAATTAAAAATGCATTAAACTTCTGAATTATTCTACATATGTTTGACAGAGATTTCAGTTATAAAATTTTAAGATTACAAGAATCTTGTGTTTAATGTTTTAATTCACTGTCTTCTTTTCTGAAATCAGTTATAGTTAGATCAAATAGAATTTTATTTTAATCATTTATTTACAAAAATATTAATTAGTTTTGTCTTCATCAGCATTTGATTCAGTTAATATAAATGACAAATGAAATAGTACTACTTATCTCTTTCTCAGTTTAAAAGTAGATACATACAAAAAGTAAATTTGAAATCAATATGAATAAAGCAAGAACTAATTAAAGTGGAAGCAGGAGTATTGAGAAATCATTGTGAACAATTACACCAATATTACAAGAAATTGATTCATATAAAAAATAGATTACATATAATGTAATAGTAGATATGTGCATTTGATCTGGGAGTACTTTTATTGAAATAGTTGTATATTTTATTGGTCATATCAATGTAAATATACTCTGAGTCTCATATGAATAGCATTCAATACATTCATAGCTTTAAGTATTGTTCAATTCCTACATTTAAGCTCATTGGCTTGACCTTAACTTATTCATTTTAAATGAACCACTTGAATAAATAAAGCACACCATTTACATATTTCTAATACTTGAATATAAATATACCCTGAATAAAGACATGACTGATACCAACTATTTTTTATTACTTTTTCAATTAAATTATTGTTACATGCAAAGTTATCCAAAAAGAGGACAATGAATTCAATTCAAATTTAAGACAGCAGAAATAACACAAACTGGTCTAGCAGATGATAACATGATTTTTAAATATCTAATAAAAACTGTGCCAAAAATTTAAAAACAGCTTTAAAAAAAATAGTTCTTTAATAAAATAAGCAACTTAGGATTTTATTTTAAAGAAAAGTGTTTTATTCCTTTTTATATGCACTCTTGGAGTGTATATTGACATATTTAAAGAATACTTTAAATGTTATTTTATTTTGATGAAAACTCAAATGGAATCTGTAATGATATGTAAATGACTGCTTAATTGGCATAGCTATAGCATAGGGACTGTATAAATGCCCAAACAGTAAATGGAGGGGCAGAATATGATGCACAAGAATAACGACTACCACTACTCTGAGAAAATATGAAGGAAATTACATTTCAAAACAGAATCTTTAGCTATTCTTTATCAATGACATAAAAAAACAAGTCTAAAAAATAAATGATAAAAAGAAACCTAAAGGCAATGATTAGAAACTTACTACAAAAATAACAGGTACAAAAGTTACAGAAGTAACAGCATTATAAAGAAATCATAGAAAATTTATCAATCTTTTTTGTTACAGTTGGCTTTTTATTTATTTATTTTTTTTGTTTTACACATTCAATAAGTTCCAAAATACTGCAATTTGAACAGGCAACTCCATCTTTGTTTTTATTTTAATAATTCAATCAATATATTATACAGACTCCCTTATACAAATCCCTCAGAAAAGTGATAGACTTCATCAAAAGCATAGTATGAGAATAGTATATACCTGTGGATAAAAAAGACTACATTTAAAACTCTGAATGTTTTCAGATATGAGATACCAAATTGTTATAATAATGAAAACATTGTAAAATGGGGATGTGAGTCCCTACACCCAAAACTCATAAAATAGTAACAAAACTATCTTAGAAACTAAGAAAGTTTAGATATTTTGGGATATTTGAACATTTCATTTTAATTTGTTTCAATGTAAAAAGAGGATTTGTCAAAATAAGATTGATCAAGAAAATAATGGTTCATCTCGAATATTATCTTCATAAATTATATTGTAAAAAGTAACATTGCTTCTGAAAGTTTTAAAGATTGATTAAAGACATTTTGTAGTTACATATATTAAAGATTTTTAACATTTTTTTAAAAAATATTCATGTCAACAACTGTTTACTACTCACTTGATGATAGCATACTGACTCTGAATATTATTTTGGCTTGCAATGCACAAATCTTATTCCTAAAATAAAAAAATGAAATTGATTGTCTAGTAAAATTGCTGTTAGAATTTTAATATTTCTCTATATTGTTCCAAGGGTACAGCTGAAAAGTTATGCAATTTAGTAATAGAAGATTTATGTTGCTCACCAGACAAGAGAATATGTGTACACTTGTAACTATCAAAAATCAATTCCACACAAAGTAAAATCAATCATGAAGTCAAGTGTAATGCTGATTGACTGGAGACAAAATTACAGTAGGAAACCAGATTTCTGGTTTAAAGTTCAGAAGATAATTTTTTTCTTTTTTTAGTATAATCCAAAACAATTTTAGATTTGAGCCCAAACATATAAACACAAACAAAACAGGCATAGAAAGATTCATTTCTACTCAGAGTTTTGTGGATATGCCATCCCCTTGTCAGACTAAATGCACCAAAACAATGTTGCATCTTTGTAGTGAGTAAATTGTTTCTTGTCTATATGAAGAAATTATAATAAATAATTATTGCTCTATTATCAGTATTGATCCCTCTTTTGAATTAATGCAGTGAACATTAGAATTTATATATTATTTTCATTCTCATTACATTCATATATATAAGTAAATATTGAAGTCAACACTCAGAGGTGACAGGCTGTTTCATTCTAGTTGCAATCGTCAGGCCGGCCTGACAATTGCGTCTAGCATGAAACAGCCTGTCGTCTCTGAGTGTTGACTTCAATGTTCACTTTTATATTTATATTTACATACGCTCTATCTCTGATCACAGGCAGTGTTGGCATGTTATTCAGTCCATCAGACCATAAAATGCTCATGAACAGTGAAGAAATTGAACTCAGAATCATTGTGGCTAGCCTCAACAGCAGCCATATAACAACTATCATTTCCTGTTATTCACCAACAAACACTAGTGATGAGGAAAAGGTGCCACATTTATATCAATGTCTCTCTTATCTTGTCAGACTAGTCCCAAACCGTTACATCTTGGTTACTGGTGGGGATATGAATACTCAGGTTGGTATCAGTGTCATACACTAATTTGCATATCATGCATCCTCCAACAGAAATGGGATATTTCTCAAGGGCTTTATAGAGGAATCTTGAATGCCTAATGACCAAATTTCAAAAGAAAAGTGATGAACACTCACCCATGCCAATGGCACAAAGACCCAGTTGAATCACATCCTGATAAACAAGAAGAACAGTGCAATGAATTGCCAATCTTTTGAAGAAGTATCTTCAGACCATTGGATTGTCTCTTCCACCACCTGACTTAGCCATAAAGACAATAAGTAGTCTGCCTTCCTACTGTATGACTGGTCTCTTCTAACAACAGTCATCTCAAAGACCAGAACATTATTGCTATCGGAAATAAGTTTTAAACAATACAAGTAGATGCTGAGGAACTATTCCCTAATATATCCAACAATAATTTTGTTGTTTCGCATGAAAAGGCTACAGCAGATGTCCTACCCTTAAAACCTAAACATCAGTAACACATTCCTTAGGAATCAAATAGTGTAAATAACAAACAGTGAATGTGAAAGAAAAAGCCGCCATAACAAATTCAAATCCATCCCTTAAATGTAACTAAGACTTCAATATAGATCAACAAGTAGAATACATCTAAGAAAAATATCAGCTCATCAACTCTGCTGCTGTCAACAAACAATTTGCTCTTACATCAACAAGATCAGTGGCAAAAAATCAACAAATAAGTCCAAGTTAAAGGCCAATAGTCAGGCTGAAGGGCTGAGTAAATGGCAAGACAGTTTAAAAAATCTCTTGCAAAATGTACCTAACATTGTATCTACAGAGGTTGAGCAAACCATTGAACATCCACTTGACATTGAACCTAGAAACTTTACAAATGTAGAACATAAAACATCATTGAAAACAACAAAAATAAGAAAAAGTGAGAATTGATAACATTCTTGGGGTTTGGAAGACTCAGGATTTCAACAATATTCTACTCCAACTCTGAAATGCCACATATAATGGAGAAGTTGTAATAAGATGAACAAAATGTGGCATGCTTCCTTTTCCAAAGAAAGATCGAGGATCGACTAAAATTTATAGAGAAATCACACTCACTTCCATTGTGGAAAAACTTTACAACTCAATGCTTCTCAACAGAAGACAGACAGAAGTAAAGAAGGTGCCCTGAAAAAATCTAAATAGCATTTGAAAAATAGATCGACTGTTGGACAAATCCTAATAGTTCAGCACATTGTTATAAGGTGTCAGGGCAAAGAATCTGCAGGTTGAATTACTTTTCATAGATTTCTCTAAAGTAGATCATCTATATATATATATATATATATATATATATATATATATATATATATGCACACACACATACAGAGTGCAATGTGTAAACTTTTGCCATTTTATATTTGTAATTTTGTGTGTATGCATACTGTTTGTTTTTTATTTTGTCAACTGCAAAGTATAGTAGGGTCAGTTGGGCACCATCTGTGAGAAAAAGAGCACCATGACACAATTCACTCTGCCAGAAATTTGGAAACTGCATGCTGTACTGCTTGGCATTTGTGCTGGAAGCTCTAATATGAACATTTCAGAGTGTTTGGATGTTAATCTTAGAACAAGGCAGAAGATTCAGAAGGAGTTGGATGAATATAATTGTAATTACAAAGGTTCCGCAGCTCAGGAAGCTCACTCTGATCATTCTGATCAGAAAAGAACTCCCAAATTTGTTGGCGAGGGCCTCAGACTCAACACAAAGGCCAACATCAAGTACCTTGAGGGAATAGTGTTAGCCTGGGTCAAGAGGGTGGTTGCTGGAAGACCCTATATCTGGCAATAGGACTCTGCAATATGACACACGAGCAGGTGAACCCAGTTATGGCTGTCAGACAATTTCTGTGACCTCATCACTCCTTACATCTGGCCACCTAACTCCCCAGATTACAATCCCCTTGATTATTATGTGTGGGGCACAGTTGAATAAGAAACCACCAAAACTCCTTGTAACATCAAAAATGAACTAGAGGCAAGGATTAGGGCAGCATTCACCAACTTAATAAAAGAGACAATCTAGAACAGATGCTGGACATTCCAAAGTCTTCTGGAGGCTGTGGTTGAAGCCAATGGCAATTTTATGGAAATTTTCTCTTTAGTATTTCAAGATATTCTTGTGTAACTTTGGCAAATATATCTGTTAAAATGAGATGTCAATGTTATTTTCATTTTTGCATAAATTAGATGACAAATTATCCATTGCGCCAAGCATATATATATATATATATATATATATATATATATATATATATATATATAACTTGAATTTAGTGTATTGGGGCAGCAGATCATTATTTAAATATATATTATTAAATATAACAGACAATGAATGCCTATTATGTCTGATCATGAGCCATTCTAATGTTCGAATGTTTGCTTTAATTTCGGGTGAAAATAAAGGCAAAAAATTATCCAACATTTGGATATTTTTTTATTAAGTTGGTCCTAAGCTTTCAGCTCACATGAGCTATTATCAGAGTGGTTATACAGACATTAAACAAAGATATCCACCGTCAAAGATAATATTTTGTTATTTTGACGTAGAAAATTACTATGCAACGACAATGGTCACGGAATAGCAGACGCAGATCTTAAGTTCAAGATGTGGCTCTGTGATATCATACCATGCTATAGACCAAAGTATTACAACAGAACATGTGTCTAGATGCAATGTAATGTGTTGTGACTAGTTTGAAATGTAATTTTGTTGAGTGTAGGTTGCTTTGTTTTAATGTAGATGGTCTCCAATATCTGGAGGTTCTTTTTACTGTGTGTATGTGTGAGTATTATTGTGTTATCAACTAATATCTATCTAATATTATATACATGGCTATGATTTTCTAAGAAATGTTGTTTAATAAAACTAAGATCAGAAAGGTGACAGGTAAGTCTACGGGAAAGTGTGGTTGTAGTAAAACCAATATATGTAGTGGGTTTATTATTAGCATCAGAGATACAATCTCTGAACAGCCATTTAAATTGATACACTGAATTGTTTTTTTTTGTAGAGGATTTAGTTGTGAGGTTGTAGGGTTATTAGAGATTATGAGGTCAATTGTTTTAAATTTTTTATAATATATAATGAGCTTAATGTTTATTTTGATGTACAATATTATTATTATTATCATCAATTTTGTTAGAAGCATTAAGTTTATTGAGATACATTTTAATTCGTTGATCAATGACAGAATTAGGAAATCCATTATTAACAAGTATTTGTTTAATGTTATGTAATTCTTTATAGAATATGGTATTTCTGCACATTAGATTAAGTTTTTTATAACAGGTAATTTATATCATTGGGGCATTTACTATTATAATTAAGACGATACATGTTAATGCCCGTGGGTTTCCTATATAGGGAAGCAGTAAATTTATATGTTCTAGAATCAATAAATACATCAAAGAATGGAATTTTATTATTAATATTAAGGTCTGATGTAAATTTGAGGACAGAGTGACTTTCAAATCTGTTCTTAAGCTGTCTAATTTGATCAATATTTTTAGCTAGAACAAAAATATCATCTATGTATCTTACATATATAGGTGGTTTATTAGTGTTATTAAGTATTTTATTTTCTAAATGTGCCATATAATAATTAGAAAAAATATTTGGGCATTTAAATTCTATTACACAGAGAATTTAAATGCCTAAACTTGAAAATTACTGCAAATATTGAACTGAAAAAGTTAACTTCTTTGACATAACACTAAATTTAATGAATAATATATATTACAAAAAACCTAATACTAATCCTTTGTATATACACCCTAAGTCTAGCCATCCTCCATCTGTAATTAAGCATATAATTTCATCTATTGATAAAAGAATAAGTGCAAATTCAGCAGATGAGAAAATATTCTATGAACATAGTAATTTCTATAATAAAGCTTTAAAGAATAGTAGCTATGAATGCCCAAAACTCAATTATATAAAAAAATAAAAATGGACACCACAGAATAAATAAAAATAGAAAAATCATTTGATATACACCCCTATAAACCAAATCGTAAGAAATAAGTTAGGACAAAAATTCCTTGCATTAATTGATAAGCATTTTCCTAGATATGATAAACTCAGTACAATTTTTAATAATTATGTAACAGTTGTACTGAAAACTTATACCAAAATCAAAAAATATAGATCCTAAAATAAAAAGAAATAAAGACAAAGAATAATTATCTAACTGTAAAAATCCTCAAAACTGTCCTCTTAATAATAAATGCTGTACTGAATCAGTAGTTTATCAATACAATATCCCATATATTGAAGATCCAGATATAGTTAAATTCTACATTGGACTCACAAGTAAAGAATTCAAAAGAAGATGGAACCAACATAAAACGTCCTTTAATAATAGTAAATACCAAAATCAAATGTCCCTATCTAAATATTTCTGGCATTTAAAAGAAACCAATAAAACACCAATGGTAAAATGGAAATTAATAAGAAAAGCTAGAGCTTGTAGGTCATTAAATGACCCATGTCCTTTGTGCATACATGAAAAATTAAACATTATTAAGTTCCTGAAAATAAAAATTTACTAAATCAAAGAAATGAAATAGCTATTTTTTGTAGTCACTGTCAAATATTTTCCTTAAATAATAATTAACTTTGGCAAAAAAAATAGAGATGAAACATATATATTTATACTTGATCAATAATTAAAAATTAAATTCTAATATATTTATTTGTAAAAATATCATATAGACTATCAGTTATTAAAAGAAAGAATGGTATTTTAAATATGTAGTAATAAAATTTAAATATTAAAAATATAATTTACTCATATTTTAATGATCCTTTTAGAAAATCTTTATGTATAAAAATATAATTAAGTGGATAAATAAAAATGCCAAAGTTTTTTGTCATTGAAAACCCAGATGACACACTAAATAACGGATGTCTATGTTTGTGAGCAGGCATCCCAACTCACCTAAACATAACCTGTTTTGTATGCAACATTTATTTCATACATAAGTTGTCTAGGAAAATTAAAACCCAACCACCCCTAATCAAAATAGATTAAATTTTCCTTAACCTTAACAACTCAAAATATTAAGATTGTCTGCACTTATAAATTAAGTAATATTTCTTAGTAAGTTTTTCCTAACATCGCTTGACAGTGGAATGAAACTCTGGATTTTAAGTTCAATTTTTATAATTAAATTTGCAACTTTAGTTTCAGTTTTGAAACAGAAATTTTTGTGTCGCGATGGAATCATATCTTTAAAAAAGAAAATAATTATATAATAATAATAATTATATATATATATATATATATATATATATATATATATATATATAATGGACTCTTAACATATGAGGATCTGACAAATTAACCAATTGATTCAGTTATGAATTTTGTGCGATAATCTTAAGGGGCACTTAAGATCCGCAAGTGATTTGTAAAGGAGGCCCCATATGGAGCAAGAGTGAGGATTGTGGGGTGAGGTCATTTTTAGATTGTCTGACCTTTTAGGTCTTGCTCTCACTTTTTGAAGACGATTCAGACTAGCAGACTGAAAACCGCTGAGTCCACAAAAACCCGTTGATCTCCACTCTACCCACTCCATGGCTAAGCACTCCAGGGTGTTATGGGGTATATTGACAGCTGACAAGTTGCTCTTCAGCTTGCCTTTGCATCTAAGCCATTGGCGTCCTACATTCCTGTAGCCCTGATCTAAATGGTTGTACATTAGGATCTTGGCTATCCTGTCATCAGACATTCTCAAGGCATGACCAGTCCACTACAACAGAGACTGTATGTGGGAAGTTTCGATTCCTCCAATATTACACTTGTTAAACAGGTATACATTGGATGTCCTGTCTTGAAGTTTAACTCTACAGATGCCACGCAGACAAGTCTTATGGAAGACATCCAGCTGGCGTATATGGTACCTGTATGGAGTACACGATGCTGAGCCGTACAAAAGGATGGCAAGAACAACAGCTCTGTAAACCCGAATTTTCGTATCCAGTAAAATACCCCGCTCATCCCACAAGCGATGGCGAAGTTTGCCGAAAGCACTGGTAGCCTTAGCAATCCGATGCATGATTTCATCATCTAAAGATCCACTGTAGTAGTCTTTGCT
This sequence comes from Acanthosepion esculentum, assembly GCA_964036315.1. Classification (NCBI taxonomy): domain Eukaryota; kingdom Metazoa; phylum Mollusca; class Cephalopoda; order Sepiida; family Sepiidae; genus Acanthosepion; species Acanthosepion esculentum. Next base: position 2,688,900 of record OZ038487.1, on the reverse strand, counting down.
ACCAAGATAGATGAAAGACTTTATATAGTTCAGGGCTTTGTCTTCAACTTTCAATAGTCTCTCTGGAAATTTGTAAACAGGTGGATTTTTTTCACACCACGGAATTGTTTCGGAGTACGATAAGGTTGGTGCACTACTTCAGTTTTCTTTATGCTAAGTGTAAGACCAAAGGTTTTACATGCAGCAGAGAAACGATTTAGTAGATATTGGGCCTCCTCAAAGGATGTCGCAACAAGAGCATCATCATCAGCAAACAACAAATCACGAATAATTTGTGTACGAAGGTGGGTCTTGGCTTTGAAGCGCTGATGATTGAAGAGTCCATCAGTTGTTCGAAACTGAAACTTGACGCCGCTCTCTGTGTCTGCGAATGCATTTTTCAGCATCACCGAGAAGAAAAGGGCAAAAAGGACAGGGGCCATGACACACCCTTGCTTGTGCCGTTTTTAACATCAAAGTATTCTGACATCATACCATCAGACACGACATTAGCTTTCATTCTGTCATGAAAAGAGATGATTACTTTTAGAATGTTTTCTGGGATGCCAAGTTTCTTCAAGACTTGCTAAAGAGCTTCTCGATTCACAGTGTGAACGGCCTCCGCCAAGTCTAGAAACACAATATACAACTCCTGGTTTTTGTTGCGAACCTTCTCTGCAACTTGAAGAGAAAATATCATGTCAGTGGTGCTACGACCCGACCGAAAACTACACTGTGATTCGGTATAGATGTCGTCAACAAGGTGTATACTGATTCTGTTTAGAATCAGTCTAGCTAGGATTTTGCCAGCAATAGAAAGAAATAATATGCCTCGATGATTATCACAGACACTTCTGATACCTTTATTTTTGTAGAGGTGTTTGATAGAGGCGTTTTTATAATCCTATGGGACACAGCCTGTCTTCCATATCTCCACGAAAAGGAGATGCAACTTTTCTACCAACTTTTGGCCACCATGCTTATACACTTCAAGTGGAATAGGATCCTTAGGAGTAGGTGATTTTCCAGATGAGATCTGCTTGATGGAGTCACTTACCTCTTGATAGGTAAGTTCAAAAGACAACTCCGGAATTTCTGGATTTGCACAGTTGATGAGATGGATTCCTCATCAGTAACCAAAGTGGTGTTTAAAACAATTTCGAAGTACTCTTTACAGCGATCCAATATGTCTGACTTATCCGTCCGCCGTGGAAATTGCAGCAACACCACTTTTCTGAGGACCGAAAACAATCTTGAGACCAGCATAGAAAGCCTTTATATCCTTTCTATCTGAAGCTTCCTGGTTTTCAGTGGCCTTTTCAGACCACCAAGGCTCTTTCACGGCTCTGAGAGCTGGTTGGACCTGATTTTTGCACTTCTTGTATTTGATCGTCTTAGTGGCCGAGTTCTTGTCCTCAATCCACGCTTTATGGGAAGAGTGCATTTGATCTATAAGCTGCTGAACCTCTGTATTATTGTCATTGAATCAATCTTGGTGTTTTCGATGTGGAAGTCCGAGAACCTCTAAGTATGCAGAATGTGTTGCATCCCGCAGAGCCTTCCAAGACTAATGTTTACAGAATCAAGTGCAGCATCAAGTTTGTCAGGAATCTCAATTTTCGTTTCAGTCGATTTAAGAGGCAGTATGTTAATGTGCTTGGCTACTGTAGAATTTATAATCCTTCGCTTAGCAGATGCAGTGTAGACTTACTCTAAAGTAGAGAGTGATCTGACTGACAGCAAGTTGTGTGGAACGAACGCGTGATCTTAAAATCTTCTATGTCCCTTCTTTTGGTGATGACGTCGTCGATCAGATGCTAGTATTTCGACCGAGGATGCATCCGCGTGGTCTTATGACAGCCGGGTTGCTGGTAGAAGGTATTAGTAATACTAAGGTCAAATTCTTTGCAGATAGTGAGAAGGCGTAATCCATTAGAATTCACACGACCAATACCATAGCGACCTAAAACGCCCTTCCAAGAATGATAATTGTTGTGAGACCAATACTTTCCTACATCATGGACTCTCCCAGTACTATATTATTATGTGAATCATGGGAGTAGCACCAGTAATGCGCAGCCGCGTACGATACCAGTATCGGACACCACTGGATAGTAAGCTCTGCTTACACTATTCTTTGTAACTTTTATGTTTAATATAACTTTCTTACCTCTAACCCGTGTTTTCCTTCCGTGGCCCCTACTTCGGGTCCACATCAGTGGCGTCAGAGGATTCGAGACACGCACCCACACCGAAACCCCAAAGCCCCAGTCCCACATCAGTGGCGACAAAGGACTCGTTTAACCCCACTGGTTCCCACATCAGTGTTGAAGTAGAATTTGAGCTGGCATTACTACATCAACGAACGAAACGCAATAAACGAGCAACCAAGTATCGAGAACGACTGCTTACAAAAAACCCAGCTTGTGCACAAAAACTGACAAACTCAAGAGCTCGAAGTACTACGTTTGACTCAAGTTCGAAAAAAAACTATTCACCAAGTCGCGCATTTAGCAAAGTGTCAAAACTTTTATGAAATTGATTTGAATTCCTACAAATCTCGTGCATAAAATTACCCTCCCCTCAAATTGATTGAGGTGAGTTCTTTCTAAAAAAAAAAAAAAAGCAAAGCAAATTCTCCCAAAAGAAGGAAAAAAACCCAGTGTATTTATTTGTTTTTGCTGTCTAAATGATATTTTTCTCCCCACACTTCTAAAAAAAATATAATAAGTGTGGAGAAAATTTAAATGGTCACATTGAAATTAACGGAACAACGGTATCTCGAAAGATCTAAACCACTAAGTAGTTCTAATTAATTTTATTAATTGACTACTAGATTTGGTACACGGGTAATTGCTGTTAGTTGTTATTTATCTATTTCTTTCTGTTTTGTGTGTTCTTTCATTACTTGTCTACATATTATCTAAATATGGAAGAATTCCAAAAAATAATTATTCAAATGTTAAAGGTCCAGATGGACCACCAACAAAAATCAGATGAAAGACAGCAGAAATTGGAAGAAAGATTCCTCAAATTACAGTCGGACCAACAAACAGAACAGAAACTCCACCAACAAAAATCAGACGAAAGACAGCAACAATTGTTTATGGAGTTACATAAACAACAAATAGAATTCCAACAATTTACACTTCAGAAAACAGAACTACAGCAAAAACAACTTGAAGAATTACTTGCTTATTCATGTAACGGCTCTAAAAACTCTGAAAAATATACGACATTTTCCCAGAGTACAATCTACAACTCGATTGAAACATTCAAATACGTACCAGAGGAAGACAACACATTCGAGGCGTTTTACAGGCGTTATGAAGATATTTTCAATGTAGACTGTGAACAATGGCCTAGTGAAAAAAAGGTACGTCTGTTATTAAAGAAACTAGGAGCTATCGAACATGTTAGGTTCATAGACTATATATTAACCAAGAAAATTACGGACCTGAATTTCTCAGAGACTATTAAGCTCCTAACGGAACTATTCGGGTCTAACATAACCTTGTTCCACAAACGTTGGAAATGCCTGAATACAGTCAAGGACAACCAGCAAGATTTTCTAACGTTTGCAGCATCGGTAAACAAGCTCTGTAATGATTTCAAACTAGCCGAGTTGACTGCCGACGATTTTAAGTGCTTAATATTGGCACAAGGTCTAGTATCAGTAGAAGACGCCGAGGTCAGACGTCGGGTACTTACCAAACTGGAAAACGAACAGGGATTGACTCTCCAAAAATTAGCAGAGAATTGTCAAAGAGTAATTTCTGTCTAGTGTGACTCAAAAACGATCGAGGAATCAGGTGTGGCTCAGATTAGAAAAATCAGAAGCAACCCAACCTCTAAATCCCGCAATAAACAATATACGAATAGGCTAAAGAAACCTCCCGGACCATGTTACCATTGTGGAAAATTGCATTGGATGAAAAATCTGTCCATTCAAGAAGAAAACATATTGCAAAAATTGCAATAAAAATGGTCATAACTTAACTCAGTGTTGGTACGCCAACAAGACGAGGAAACACAAAAGTAAAATTAGGCAAGCCCAATCAGACAACATAGTCGATAGGAATTTAAGAAAATACGTGACTGTTGATATTTTCAATAACTCTATAAAATTCCAGCTTGATTCGGGTTCTGACCTCTCGATTATCAACTGGCGTACTTGGCGAAATTTAAACAAGCCAACCCTATTAAAGACGGATAAAACAGCAAAATCCGTAACTGGCGAGAATATTAACATCTTAGGCCAGGTGATCCTTACAGTAACACTAAATGGAGTTACCAAAAAGCTGAAAGCCTACGTACTAGAAACTTCAGATAACCTATTCGGAACAGATTGGATAGAAAAATTCAATCTATGGGATTGCCCAATGAGCACTTTTTGCCGAAAAATAAAAAGTACAAGGTCCAATTCGGAAAATCTCAAAAAGGAACTCAAACAACAATTTCCCCAGGTTTTTTTCTGGCGGCCTTGGGAAATGTTCTAAATTTAAAGCTAACTTCAGGGTGAAGGACGGTGCAAGACCAGTTTTCAAAAAGAAACGGAATGTCCCTTTTGCTGCTCTAGAGCAGATCAACAAAGAATTAGATAGACTCGAACAGGCGGGTATTCTATCAAAAACAGATTTTAGCGAATGGGCAGCACTTATGGTCTATGTAAAAAAAAGTCCAACCAAATACGAGTATGCGCAGATTTTTCCACAGGGCTAAACGATGCTTTGCAGGATCATCATTATCCTCTCCCAAGCCCTGAAGAAATTTTCAACAAATTGAATGGCGGAAAAATCTTTTCCAAAATAGACCTTTCTGACGCATACCTTCAGATAGAGGTGGATGAAGAGAGTTCTAAATTGCTCTGCATAAACACACATAAAGGTCTGTACAAATATAACAGACTGGCTTTTAGAGTCAAGGTTGCGCCTGCAATCTTTCAGCAGGTCATGGACGCCATGCTAGGCGACCTTGACTACGCAACAGCCTATTTGGATGATATACTGGTGACCAGTAAAACGTCGGCAGAGCACCGGAACCATATAATAAACGTATTCAAGAAGTTACAGGTATACGGGCTTAAGGTTAAGGAAGCAAAGTGTGATTTTTTCTTACCAGAGTTCAAATACCTAGGTCACATTATAAATAGAGACGGTCGTCGGCCGGATCCAGAAAGAGCCAATGCAATCAGAAACATGCCGGCCCCAGTTAACGTTCAATCATTACAAAGCTTCCTCGGCCTTGCCTACTTCTACCAAGGTTTCATTAAAAACATGCAGAATTTGAGAGAACCTCTCAACGAACTTTTAAAAAAGGATAAAGCATGGGTATGGACCCCTGAATGCCAGAAGATCAAGAAAATACTTACTTCAGATCTCTCCCTCACCCACTACGACCCTAATCTCGACATCATAGTCGCAAGTGATGCAAGCATACGGCATCGGTGCTTGCATTCTCCACAAACTGCCAGATGGTTCGCGAAAAGCCATAGCACATGCATCTAGATCTTTACTACCATCAGAGAAACAATGTTCGCAAAAAAAATCAAGACCGTCTTTGATAAACTCATTCCACGGCAAGCAAAGTTCAAGAAAACCGTCTCGCTCCCTAAGAAATATTTTAATCCTGGCGACAAAGTCCTTTTTAAGACTTACAAAAACAACATAACATTCTGTGAAGTAGGCAACATCAAACAGAGAATTGGTGAACTGGTCTATATTGTCCAGGGACCGAAAAATACCCACAAACGCCATATGAACCAGCTCAGGAAATGCCGTTTGAAGGAATCTGAGGAATCACCACAAAATATCTGCGAAGAGCCGATCGACGTAATATTCGAACATTTCGATCTTGACACGCTTCAAGTCTCTCCGGAAATACGACGCTTGGGGAGAAAGAGAAAATTTACTCAACCACTCGACGTGAATCCCAAGAGGAAGATGTATTAACAGTTTTACTTTTTTTTTTCTTCAAGAAAAAAAAAAGAGAGAAAAAAAGAGGGAAAACTCTTGAAAGGGGGGTGTTGTGAGACCAATACTTCCCTACATCATGGACTCTCCCAGTACTATATTATTATGTGAATCATGGGAGTAGCACCAGTAATGCGCAGCCGCGTACGATACCAATATCGGACACCACTGGATAGTAAGCTCTGCTTACACTATTCTTTGTAACTTTTATGTTTAATATATCTTTCTTACCTCTAACCCGTGTTTTCCTTCCGTGGCCCCTACTTCGGGTCCACATCAATAATCATTTCCAGTGAAGTCACCCGTAAGGATTAATTTATCCTTATGTTGAACTTTGGAGATGACATCCCTAAGGAAATAGTAAAAATCATCTTTTTCTTGCTCTGAACTACCTATGGTTGGAGCGTAACAGCTAACCAGCGTTACACGGGTGTTGCACTCCAGATCGAGGGTGAGTGTCATTATACGATCTGATACACCTTCAGGTAAGGAAGGCGGTGAGTTAGCTAGTTGACTTGATGGCGAATCCAACACCAAATTGGTGTGGCTCTTTCTCAGTCTTGCCAGCTCACAAAAACATGTATCCACCTTTTTCTTCCCTAAGTTGAAAATTGACAGCCAAACGCGTTTCGCTAATGGCCACTATGTAGATGTTATGCTTCTTCACCTCGAGATATACAAGAGCTGTTTTACGCTCTGGTGCAGAATGATTTTCCTGGAGAGTACGAACATTCCAGGATCAAAAAATGAAAATTCTTCTAGTACTTCATTTGATCTTTCTTGCTGTTTCGACTACGTTACTGGATAAACAGACAGCTACAGCGGGCTACCAAGTCTCTGTGTGAGCAAGCAATGTTTAGGCATTTTATCGCCCCCTGCCCATAATAGGGAAAGCAGTGCAGATCGGAACTAGGGCTGCTTTGTCACGAAGGACACAGACACCACAATAGCTCATGGGTTTGTGAAAGAACGGCAATCACCCATCGGTCTGCCACTGCGTAGAGCTCCAGCCAGAGCCCTCCATTAATATTATTTACCTGACCCTGTCGCCTTCACTCACTCGCCAGCGGACCTTGTAAGTGAACTGTGTGGATAAGAACGAACGAATCATGGTTAACCACCAGAAAACCCACACAAGTGATTTGATTAAAGTGGTGAGGGCGTGTGCAGAACCATACAAACTTTTCGGAACTATTGATACACTCAGTCGGTGCAAATAAATACCACAGACGAAGCAAACAGTAGACCTCAGGCTAAGAGGTCGTATAAGAGTTTTTCATCTCCTAGACCAGTCGTGTTCTATAATATTAAACAGACTGCTACCACCTCGGGTCAGGCCGGATCTGGGAACAAAGGCAATTAAATGGTGGTTCCAAGCTCCTGAAATCCTTCAATCTCCCGATCAGATGACTTGCCTGCCGGATGTAGTTTATCGTCATACCCATATATATATATATATATATATATATATATATATATATATATATATATATATATATATATATGTATGTATATATATATGTATACATATATATACATACAGTGCTGTTCAATAAAAGTGACTCACCTGATTTTTTTTACTAAATGTTCTTTTCTCCGATGAAACGAAAGTTGAGCTAACTTCAAACGATAAGCGATCTAAAATACGAAGAAGCTTTGAAAGCTCTTTAAATTTAGCAGTAAGTACTGTCAAGCATCCGTTCAGTATAATGTTCTGGGGATGCTTTTCTTTTCATGGAACTAGTTTCTTAAAACCTATTAAAAAGACCCTCGGGAGCGAGCAGTACAAGAGAATTTTAGAGTCTTGTCTGCTCCCTTCTGCTGAAAGTGTGCAAATCGACCCACCAAGCTCATTTTTATGCAGGATAATGCTCCCTGTTACAAATCAAAATTGATGAAGGAATACTTTGATGAGAAGCAGGTGAGTGTTATGACATGGCCGCTCCAATCTCCTGACCTCAACCCCATAGAAAACTTATGGAGCATTATAAAGTACGGGCTCTCGAGAAAGCAGTTGAGCAACAAAGAGGATTTGATTGTGAATTTCATATCCGAATGAAATTAAATGCTTGGAG